>CM042148.1:57159796-57182296 GCA_023376005.1 Doryteuthis pealeii | reverse complement strand
TCAGTCACCATATTGAAATAAGTGTCTGCTTATTAACATTCTTAATGAATGTTAATAACCAGACATTGAATAATTAAAATTATTAAAATAATTAAATAATTAGAATAATAATTAAAATATTTAAATAATTAAGATAATTAAATTCATTAATTTAATTCATTAAATAATCAAAATTATTAAAATAATTAAATAATTAAAATAATTATTAAAATAATCAAATAATTAAAGTAATTAAAATAATTAAAATTAACATAGTTTTCATTATAAATAACAAGATTGTTGGTGTGTGGATTACTTCTTCTACTTGTGTGTGGATTAGTTCTTCTCCTTGTGTGTCAGTTTGATATAATGGTTTCAATAATGTTGCTAATTTGAGAATGCAGGAGCATTGGTTGACTGAAATCCTTTCAAATCCCTCAAATGAACAAGAGAAAGAAGAAAGTGAAAAGAAAATAAGTTGGAAGGGAAGAAAAATTGAAAAAGAAAGACATCCACACTGCTATTTATTATTTTGGTGTCAATACTTTGTTGGGTTCATATAAACATCTTATTATAGTGGAGATATGGTATCTGTCTGTAACCATAACTACATCACTGCTTACATCACAATACCCTCAGGAAATATGTAAGTTAATCAATGAGTATTTAATTTATACTCAAAATCATTAATACATAGAATGAATCTTATTTATTTATGATGTCTCTATGAAAATTTGAGTTAGATTTGCCTCAAAACATCCCATGCTATTTGTTCATTTAAAATCCTGCAATGTCTCTTATATATTACTGAGAAATAAACGTTTACATAATATATGGTATGCTTAATTTGAATACTGGTTTTAACAAAACCAGGTTTAATAAATAATTACTTAGTGTTATTGTTCTCTAATACTATTGTTTTATTCTCCAATGTATTAAAATCAATCCTATGAATGATTTTATATAGAAACCAATTAAAATATAATCAATAAGTGTAATCTTTTTATATGCATTCTTATCTAATTTCATTAGTCTTTCTAATTTAATATATTTCATTACAGTCTGAATATTATTCAGCTAGTTAATCTACCTTAATCGTAGGTTATTTTATAGCTATGAGCCAATCCATCTAGTAGAGTGCTGAAGGGGTGTTAGCTACTCTACAACAAAAGTGAAAAGAGGTTGGTTGGTTGGTTGGTTGGATTTTTTCAATGTGTTAACCCTTGGTTTATTTCCTGTCAAAGATATTTTTGTTTTATTCATTCTTGTTGGGTATTCAAATTTTCTTTTTAAACTCATTTTTTTTAAACTCATATTTTTTAAACTCATTTTTTTAATCTATTTAACACATAGATGGGACCCTAATAAGTACTACCTCATTGGACCTGAGAATAATCATAATGAAGGGGTACTCAACATTTTAAACACAATTGTTTTAAAACTTAATTTTTTCTATTTAACCCGTGGAACAATCCTAACAGGTACTACCACTCCGGGTCAGAGAGGACCAGGGAGTAATGGTAATGGGACCCTAACAGGTACTACCACTCCAGGTCAGAGTGGACCTGGGAGCAATGGTAATGAAGGGGTGCTCCACACTCCCCAGACCCTCCACACTCCCCAGAACTGGAAGCTCACCATCAGATAATTTAACATCATACCCAGAGAGGACCAGGGAGTAATGGTAATGGGAGCCTAACAGGTACTACCACTCCGGGTCAGAGTGGACCTGGGAGTAATAGTAATGAAGGGGTACTCCACATTTCCTAGACCTCCAGAATTGGAACCTCACCTTTAGATGCAGTTTAACGTCATACCAAAGTGAAGAGAGCCTAATTTGGAAGGAAAGAGAAATTGAAAAAGAAAGAACATAAACTAATGCGGTGAATGGTTGATTTAGTTTGTGGAAGAACAGCAGTGGTACTATTTAATCCATAATTGGGGGAGAGAACAAAAATTGCATCGATCCCTTAGGCATTCCCCCTCAAGGGGGCGCCTCAGGCGCTGGACAATAAACCCAGTCCTGCCCCTTTATGTCAAGGGGGCAGGTATTGCCTGGGGGGATAGCCCCCTGGGATCGACGCTATTAATTTAACACAACTCACCGGTCCAGTGGCCGAAGCACACCAGACCCACGTCCCGAAGGACGAGTTGAGACACGTCAAATTCTAGCAGCTATATGTTTGTCTTAACCCTAATGCCCTTATGACGATCCCCAACCCTTTTTATCACATATGTGCTGGAAGGGCACTCCTCGCAATGGATCCACCTGTTGTCAATGTGTGACGACCCGTGATGCAAAAAGATGGAACTCAGCTAGCTGAGCAGTTCAGGACATACAACTCTCCACTTTGGCTCCTGCTTAGGCTAGACGAGCAATTAGGAACACTCACTCGGATCAATCGGCAGGTCACATCAAACCCTAGCACCTATATGATTGTCCCAACTTTATTTTAGTGGAGTGCCCAGTGAGAATCAGTCTCCCTACACTAGAAAATGGGACATTTACAAAGTTAATTTTGTGCACTGAATAGTCATTTAGCAGAGTTTATTTATAATTGGTATCCTGGGTATGATGTTAAATTATCTGATGGTGAGCTTTCAGTTCTGGGGGTCTGGGGAGTATGGAGCACCCCTTCATCACCATTGGTCCCAGGTCCACTCTGACCCGGAGTGGTAGTACCTGTTAGAGTCCCATCTTTGGATTAAATAGAAAAATGTGTTTATAAAAAATTGAGTATCTATTAAGAATGAATTTATTTCAAAACTTTGCTGGCATTAAATGACTCACCAAGATTGATATGCCCTAAAACAAAACAAACTTTCAAACGTTTCCCAAGGAAAGTGAAAGTAATAGCATGCTTGATATTCAAACTCGATCATTACGATATTACAGACCAGCATGTTAGCCGCTGCACCATGGGGACTCTTCTACAGTAAAGAGGTTGGCTGGTTGGTTGGATTTTATGGCATGTCAACCCATGTTGAGTTATTTTATGCCCAAACATTTTGATTTATTCATTCTTGGGTATTCAAATTTTTTTAAATTCAAACTCAATTATTTTGGGTCACTACTAAAGCTGTCTAACTCCTACCTTGTAACCTATCCTGTGTAATTCGTTTCTAAGAAACTATTAAAATGTATTTACAGTTAGCTTGAAATGGTGAGGGAAGAAAAAAGAAAAACACTGGGATGCATGGATATGATTTTACTGTCCTTTTAGATTTTTGTACGTCAGGGACACAGGACGCGTACCTATCAGCATCTCTGTATTTTTCTATTTAACCCACAGATGGCACCATAACAGGTACTACCACTCTGGGTCAGGATGGACCTGGGAGTAATGTCGATACTCCACACTCCCCAGAGCTCCAAAATTGGTACCTCACCATTAGATGCAGTTTAACGTCATACCCAGAACCCACAGTGAAGAGAGAAGATAGAAATGTAGAAGATAATAATGAAAAAAACAAAATGACAAAATGACAGATAGAAAGATATTAAGTCAGGATGAGTCCTGTGGGGATCAAAATAAAATTAAAATAAAATAAAAAAATAACAAACTCCCTTGAGCCTTCACACCAGAAGAACCCTCCGAGCATGTGCGGGACTTCTGACCCCCAAGATAATCTCTCGGCCATTCAAACTTAGGCCTTAACTCTGTCTAGACACCACTACTAGCCAGGAAGGAATTTTCTTACCACGTTGTAGCTATCTATGACCCATAGCTGATAATTTTGAATTTTTATGAAAGGATTTTTTTAAAGAAAAGAAACTAAATATCATACTTATATCTATGAGCTTGAATCAAAAAGTAATGCCATATTCTTTATTTCATGAGAAGTTTTATTTCTTACTTTTCAGATTTTTACACTCATAAGGAGGCTTAGAGCGAGAATCTGATGAGTAAGACCCAACTTGCCAATATCCTCCTTCTGCATGACAATGCTCAACCACACACAAGCATCAGGACAAAAGAGACAATCGCCTCATTTGGGTGGACAACTTTACCGCATCCTCTATACTCACCAGATTTAGTGCTTTCAGCCTATCATTTCTTCAGCCCCATCAAAGAGGGTTTGAGAGGCAAACATTATTCCAGTGATGAGGAAGTGAAATCTGTAGTGAAGAAGTGACTCAAAGAACAGTCAGTAGAATTTTACAGGACAGGGATACATGCTCTCATTCGGAGGTGGAACATTGCTATTGAGAGAAATGGTGACTATGTGGAGAAGTGGGGATGTGATCCACAGAGGACCAGCTTCATTTTGATGTATGATACATGTTCTTGTGTTGGTAATTATACCTGTCTTAAACAAAATGGCATTACTTTTTGACTCACCCTTGTATTTACATATATTTACTGAGGATGAGCATTGCTTCATGTTACCATAACAACAGAATTTCTTATTATTCTGTAGCAAGACAAGGTTGCCTGACATATATATATATATAAGTAACTTATTTTGCTTATTAAACATTTGCTTGGAAAAGAGCAATAACTGTTAACCGCTTTTTGTACAATATTGATTTTGGCTATAAAAGTGGAATCGTATGTTGAACTACCATTCATATATCAGAATTAAGGGGTTGATATTTGCCCCAGTTGATAAAGCCAGGACACTTTCTTTTCTCTTCTCTTATGTATGTATTTCTTTTTATAACATGTCAACATACAGTATTGCATAGATTAAAAACATTTTTACTCTTTTTCATTCCATTGATTCCCCTATAGATATATGATGTCTATAGATATATGTTTATTAGCAAACTTTTTTTGCCAAAACATCTACATCCATGAGAATATCACTTGGCAGTTTGTTTCATGGAAAACATCAGGTTCAGTTAGGTGGTTGGTTGGATTTTATGGCATGTCAACCCTTGTTGGGTTATTTTATGCTAAAAACGTTTTGTTTTATTCATTCTGGATAGTATTCAATTTTTAAAAAAAACTTAGTCTTTTATAAACACATTTTTTAAAACTCATTTTTTCTATTTAACCCATAGATGGGACCCAAACAAATACTACCACTGCTGGTCAGAATGGACCAGAGAGTAATGGTGATGAAGGAGTACTCCACACTCCCCAGAGCTCCAAAATTGGAACTTCACCATTAGATGCAGTTTAACATCATACCCAGGACAAACATCAGATTCAACTTTTAGGAATCAAATATTCAATGTTCTTAATAGTAATAATGAGGTGTGTTCAAAAAGTATTGAGATTGAACCTATATTTACCCAGATAGAACTGAACAATGAATGAAACATTAATTTCTTAATGGTATTAATGAAGTATGTTCAGAAAATATTGAGAGACTGAAGTTATATTTACGAAGACAGAACTGAACAATGAATAAAACATTAATTTTTTTTTCTCAAACTAGTTCCCATGGCATTTAACACACTTATTCCAGTGAGTTTTCCATTGGTCAAAACACTTTTGAAACCCCTCTATTAATATTAGACTGTCATATTTCTTCAAATCTCAACATTGAGATGAATTTCCATTTTAGGAAACAAGAAAAAGTTGATTGGCTGGTTGCTTACTTTAACTAATGGCATATCAATTTAAAGCCAAATATTGTTTTTTTTATATACATGATTCTTTTTCTTTTTTCTTTTTTTGAGGAGGCACATAGTGCAATGGCTATTGTTGTAGGAAATGGACTCTGCAATCAGAGTTCAAATCCTGGATGAGGCTGTTTGCATTTCACATAGCACTTGAGAACGGTATGAATCCACCTATTCTCCACCTAAAAATCCTTGGCATAAATGAACCCAACCCAAGTTGACATGCTGTCAAATCCAACAAACCAAACCAAACATATCAACATGCTTAACATAAGTCTTTACACTTTCCTTTTCTACTAATTACATATCAAGGACTCAATACATTCTCTACTAAAGACTGCTTTTCATATTAGGACATTTCGCTCATACAACTCTGTATAAGCTCACCCTTGTATCTCATGTCATATTTGGATTCTAGTCTGTTAAGTTTTTCTCAGGCAATTGTTATTACTTTGTCATGAATTTTTCTCACATAAACATTCTACTGCAACCTAAAATGTCTTATTTTATTGGTAAATGTAAAAAGTTTAATGACATATCAAGAATAATTGACATAAACAATATTTCCATCCACTCCTTCCAATAAATGTACATAAATTGTTTATTGAATTCTCATTAGATTCATTGACTAGTTTTGGATGGTTTCATCTGGTAGTACTTTTAATCTATCTATCTATCTATCTATATCTATCAATATATATATATATATATATATATATATATATATATATATATATATATATATATATATATATATATATATGTGATAACATGATTAGGAATGCTAATCATTATGAAACTTTAAAATATGGGAAGAAACACATTCAAAATTGTGCTTATGAATGTTATTTAATCTATGAATTAATAAAAGATTTTGAAAATATCAATATTGTATGTGAAGCAAACTATTGTTAACTTTAAATCAACACTTGTCTTTCTTTCTCTATTCTTTCTTTATTCTTTCTTTCTTCACTTCTTTTCTTTATTTATTTCTTTTTTCTTTATTTTCTTAATTTTTTCTTTCTTTCTTTCTTTCTTTCTTTCTTTCTTTCTTTCTCTATTTTTCTTTTTTCTTCCTTTTTCACTTTTCTTTCTTTTCTTTTCTTTCTTTCTTTTTTCTTTATTCTTTTCTTTCTTTCTTCTTTCTTTCTTTTTTCTTTCTATTATTTCTTTCTTTCTTCTTTTTCTCTATACTTTCTTTTTTTCAATTCTTTCTTTCTTTCTTTTCTCTGTTATTTCTTTCTTGTTTCTCTATTCTTTCTTTCTCTACTCTTCTCTCTCTCTCTCTCTCTCTCTCTCTCTCTCTCTCTCTCTCTCTCTCTCTCTCTCTCTCTTTTTTCATGGCAATCAAGGGGTACTTCACAGTATCATAACAGGCACCACTACTCTAGGTTAGAGTGGACGTGGGAGTAATTAGTGAATGTTGGGGATAAGTTGTTTTATACTAAGCCAGTGTTTCCTAAACTTTTTCAGGCTAGCACCTCCTTGGCTCCCAGTGGATTCCTAGTGCCTACCTCATACACACATATGAACACACTCTATTTTTTTTTTTTTCAAATTGAAAACAACAAGATTTAACTCAAAGATGTATTTCACAAATAATACCTAATTTATTCTGTATAAACTGCATATGTGTTCCTTTACCTTAGCATTTATGACATACTTTGTCATTTAGATTTTGTAAAAAATAAGTTATCTATTAACTGCTCCTAATGCCCCACTGTAGTTCCCCACTGTCCCTTTTGGATCACCATCCTCCTAGATCTTTCCACTACCCCCAAGGGTCAGTAACACCCACTTTGGGAACAACTGTTCTAACCTCTGTCAAATTAAGTGGAATATTGTTTTGTGTTGATGTTAATTTTGCTAGAAAAGGCGATAGGATGAAAATATTTGATTATTTGATATAATGAGATTACAAAATATTAGGAAATATTACAACTGTCTATGAGGTTTTCATGACAAAGTAAATTAGGTAAGGCCATCACGATGAAACTTTAAAAAGTGAGAAACAAAAAAACAAACATTTGAAATTGTATGTGTAATGAGAGAAGAGACTTACCTCGTGCAAAACGGGCAAGGACTTGTTTTGCGTGCAAGTCCACCTTGCCTGAGACATCGGAACTGAACGGGTGAACGAGGAGTGGGTGTAGGCAGGCATGCAACATCGAAAAGTTAGACAGGAGAAGGAAAGGCTTCTTTATAGAAACGCCTGAGACATTATGGGTAGAGGTTGGAGATAAAACGTCTGCTTCTCTGAGGGGAGGGGAGAAAAAATGGTCATTCAGTCGATAGACTAGAGCGAGCAACGACATAAATCAAATGAAGAATGAAGGAGAGGTGGAACAGAAAATGGAGGAGTGGAGGAACTGGGAGAGGAGGAGAACAGAGCTGTGAAGGTCACAAGAGAAGAGTCGCTGGTTCAATCACGAGCAAAGAGTGTTAGAGACAGTATGTAAAACTTTTATTTAAGCTATGAATTAAAGGATTTGAAAATATTACAGTGATGTGTGAAGTAAATTGTTGTTAGTAATGAATTATAATTAAATAATCATGATCATATGATCATCATGATCATGATCATGATCATGATCATGTCATGTCATGCTGACAGTGCAGATTCCCATGATTCTCTATCCCCACCTGTTCCTATCAGTCATCACTCCTGGCAGGTCTTCTGCATGGCATCCAGTATCCATAAAGAGCTGATTGATGTAGGTTTTTACTGCTTGGCTTACACTGAGAGTCCACAGGGGATAAGTTTTTGTCATTTTGTTTAAAATTATATCAGATTAAATATATATATATATATATATATATATATATATATATATAATATTGGTAATATAGTGTGCTCTATTTATAAGTAAATAGTGGTCAATATCGTGGATTGAGCATTTATATCTAAGTTAGAGTAGTGGGGACATGAAGTCAACGGTGCTTGGTTACTGACAGTTTCTCGCCAATGTGATTTACAAACCAAATTTGGTTGTTTCAATTAATTTGCACAAGAGTGTAGACATGTAAAGATGTTTGTATGTGGTGTAATGGTTATTGTTGTAGAAAATGGAGTTCAAATCCTGGACAAGACTGTTTGCATTGTACATAGTGCTAATACTCTTGGGAAAGATATGAATCTAATTATTCTCCCTTCAGCTATGGGTAAAATAGTTGGGAAAACTAGTCTCTTTAATCTGGGTATGGCAACCAGTCTAAGAGAAGGAAACTCTGAATTCAACTTGTTAAACTCTGCTTAAAAGATTGAACTTGTGTTGCATCCTGCTTCTGCAGAGGGGTTGGGTAAATAGATTATATAGATACCTGTCTCTAATTTATTGTTGTTGTTGTTAATATTATTATGATACTATGTTTCTAATGTTTACAGTTGAATTCATTGGCTGAATTATCTATTTCAATAAAGTTTTTCTAAAATTATCTTGGGATATCTTATACCTAGAGGTTAGGGAATCATATTTATTGTATGTTCCTGTTTATATTTTGTGTTGTTTGTTTTGTTTTACGGCATATCAACCTTGGTGGGTCATTTAATGCCGACAAAGTTGTGAAATAAATTCATTCTTAATGCATAATACAATTTTGTTGATAAACTCATGTTTTTTCTATTCAACCCATAGATGGGACCCTAACAGGTACTACCACTCCAGGTCAGAGTGGACCAGGGAGCAATGGTGATGAAGGGGAGCTCTACATTCCCCAAACCTCCAGAATTGGAACCTCACCATCAGATAGAGTTTAACGTCATTCCCAGGACATGTAGACCCTCAGCCACCGCCTTCTAGTACCCATATGATAAGAAGTATTGGGGGTTGCCATAAGGGCAATAGGGTTGGGGCAATCATATAGGTGCTAGGGCTTGACGTGGCCAACTGATTGATCGGAGGGGTATATTTTGTGTTGTTGTTTTTTTAGAATTTTTTTTTTGTTTTTTTTTCTTTTACACATTATTCCATCGAATATGAATAATTTTCAAACAGATCTATTTGACCCATAGATGGGACACTGACAGGTACTACCACTCCAGGTCAAAGTATACCTGGGAGTAATGGCAATGAAGGGGTACTCCATACCCACAGAGCTCCAGAACTGGAGCCACATCATTAGATACAGTTTAATATCAAACACATTACACAAAATTTGAAAATGTAGCAGTACAAAGATAGGTAAACCTCCTTTATGCAATTTTATTTTTGGTACCAGTGTTTCAATGGTGTAGACATTGGTAATAAATAATACCTAATGATATCCATTTTGTATAATGTTCCACTAGAAATAATCTGATTTGGTTTAGTAGAAAGTGAATTTTTAATAATGGTGTTTACTTATTTGTAGGTGATACTGTGTGTGCATATATAACAGTTACTTAGCTTTTTGAAAGAACTTTCTTTACAATGCGACTGGTGTCAGCTTTACTACCTTATCTGACTTATATCTTGACTGAATTTTTACCGTTTCAATGTGATATGGCCGACTAACTTGGGGGTGGGAGAGCATATGTTTGGATTTTGGTTAATTCTAACTTATCTTAAAACCAAAAGGTCAAAATAAAAATGTATTTTTTTTGTTTTTGCTTTTATGTGTCCCCGTAAAATTAAATACTGCAATATATTACAACAAACTAAAAACATTACAGAGAGAGAGAGAGAGAGAGAGAGAGAGAGAGAAATACATATTATTTCAATGTGGGAGGCTGGTAATAATTAATACCAAATCATATCCGTTTTGCATAATGTTCCACTTGAAATAATCTGATTTGGTTGTGAAGAAAGTGATTTTTCATAAAAACTTGGTTGCTGTGTACTTATTTATAGATACTTTGTATATATATATATATATATATATATATATATATATATAGAGAGAGAGAGAGAGAGAGAGAGAGAGAGAGAAAGTGAATAAAGAGAGAGAGATACACATTATTTTAATGGGTGGGTCGAAAGTGAATTTTCATAATAAATTGATAGGTGTGTACTTATTTATAGGTGATATTATATATATATATATATATATATATATATATATATATACAGAGAAAGAGAAAGAGAAAGAGAGAGATACATATTATTCTAATGCATGGATCATCATCATCATCATCATTATCATTATCATCTACCCCTCCAATTGTTTTTCTTCAATGTATCATAACCACTTCATGGATTCACTGTTTTTTTTAGTTTTTAAACATGAATGAGAGATGTTTTATCTTTTCACCCCAGGCATTCTGCATAGGAATGGCTACAGCCCCACAATTATGACCAATATTATTCTTCACATTTTTTCCCCATCCAATATTTTTGCATTTGAGATAGAGAGCAATATAGATATTTATGAATCCTGTCTCAGTCTACTATGAGGCCACAGTGGGGTGTAGAATACACTGAATATACCCTCGACACCCCAAAACAAGTGTGTCCTGGGGATGACTCTAAACTGCATTTGATCTTGAGGCTCCAGTTCTAGAGATTTGGGATTGTGGAATACCCCTTCATTGCCATTACTCCCAATCCACTCTGACCTGGAGTGGTAGTACCTTTTAGGGTCCCATCTATGGGTCAAATAGATCTGTTTGGAAATTATTAGTATTGGATAAGAATAGTTGATACCAGAAACAGGTTTGAATTCCGAGTTTTCCTTCTCCTAGACTAGTTGCCTAACCAAGGTTAAAGAGTCCAGTCTGTCCTACTATGAAATAAGACAGTGAGAGAAGCAGATGCTTGAAGATAGAACCCAATAGCAGAGAACTTAATGTAACATTTTCTCACTTTCATCAGTAAATATAACATAGATACTTCCCATTTCTTCTGGAGCTCTGGGGTGTGTGGAGTACCCTTTCATCCCCATTTCTCACATGTCCACTCTGACCCAGAGTGGTAGTACCTGTTCAGATTCCATCTATGGGTTAAATAGATTTTTAAAAAATGAGTTTTAAAAATGTGTTTACAATAAAGAATGATAAAAAAAAAATTGAATATCCAACAAGAATGAATAAAACAAAAACATCTTTGGCATAAAATAACCCTAGATGGGTTGACATGTTATAAAATTCAACCAACCAGCCAACTACTTATTTTTCATGAGAAGAATCAACAAAATAAATGAGAAACAGCAAAATTATGAGAGAAGATTTTAATCCAGGAGATACAGAAAAAAATTTGTGGGCAGGGGTGGGGGAGGATTCTGGTAAATAGGAGAAAGAGAAAAAAGTGCTGGCAAAATGAACTAAAAAAATTGAATATCCACCAAAAATGAATAAAATAAAAACATCTTCGGCATAGAATAACCCTTGATGGGTTTAAAGTAAGTAAGTAAGTAAAGTTGTCAGGGCGGCCTAATGTCGGTATCAGCCAGACAGCAAGGGAGTCATTAGCGCGAGACCGAGGGGATTATTTTAGTGTTTGAGGTGGAGTGCCACACCTACCATCAGCTCTCACTTTACCACACAGATCCCTATGCTACTCATACGCTTAGTTGGCGAGGGCCAGTATCAAAGCAGGAACCTTGTGATTCCTAGCCAAACGCTCTACCATATGTCATAAAACCAAACCAACCAACCAACCAACTTCCCATTTCTGGTTGGGCCAAGACCTTTTCAGCATCTCCTGTATATCAAAATTGCAAAAGAAAGAAAAATGAGCTTTTCCTTGTGCTAAGTGCTTGGTCCATTTTCCATATGGTTCCTTAATGACTTCACTTATTTTAATGTCATGAATTTCCCCAAAAAACTTTTAGGGTCTCTCGTCAGGGAGGGGGGGGGGACTTTTAGGCAACAGATAATTCTGATCCATTTGACAGATTTGTTTGTTCTGGAATTGATAAAGATATTTTCTTTCTTATTCTTTATTCTTATATCTATACGCAACAATAAAGAAAGCCTGCATGTGAAATTGAAATTCCTCAAAGTGGGTGCTGCAATTTAGTTGGGTAAGGGTGGGAGTAGGGTGGAGATCACTGCATTCTTCCCTCACTCTCTTCAATCGAAACTCTTTCAAAATGGATCTAACCAACCATTTCCAAATTCCTGTCAGCTGTCTTCTGATAACATTTTATCTGATTTTCTTTTCTTTTCTTTTTTTTTTTTAATAAGTTAAAAATCCTGGAAAAGGCTGTTTGTATTTCACATAGCACCAATACCTTTTGGAACAGTATGCATCCAACTATTATCTCTCCAGCTATGGATAAATAGTTTGGCAAACTGGCCTCTTTAACCTTGGTTAGGCAACCAGTCTAGGAAAGGAAAAACTGAATTCAAATCTGTTAAACTCTGCTTAAGAAATTGACCTTGTGTTTCATCCTTATTGTCCAGAAAAAAAAATTATGAGAAAAGGGGTCCATGGGTTAAAAAAGGTTGAGAACCACTAGTCTGTATGAATGCATGGATGCAGCCACATCTCTAACTTATCACAATTGATTTTTGCACAACAATAATATTGAAATGCAAACACACACATGCGCAGACATTTTGACTTTTACTTTATCCCATTGTTGGTCTGTGTCTCAACTCATGCACAGGAATCTAGGCAAGATTATATTTTAGCTCCATGTACACATTGTACTTCATACACTTGCAAAATCCAGTCATGTTAGTGTTAACATGGTTGGTTCAGGTTGAGTCTCTAGGTAAGCAAATTAGCCTAGTGTTGGATCAGTCATTTATTTCTATGTATGGAGTTAAGAGAGGAAAGGCCTTTCAGTGATTGAGCATAGCAATCATGTGATGCACCCAGAAGTTTTGGGGCCCATATACAATAGAACGTTCATCCCAGTTCCAAGAGCAGTCAACCAGAAATTATCTCTGAAAATTATTGACTTAATAGAAGATACCAGATATCTTCAATTTTACTCTTCATCAGACTGGTAAGTCTCTCAAACTTGACTCTATATAAGGAAGGACGTTTATATTGTTAGTCATTGTTTTGTTGTTAAATAAACTGTTAGAATTGAACTAAGTTTTAATTCATTTATTTGTTGTTGTTAGTCTTAGAATAAATGCTATACTAACATTATACTTTTAGACTCCACTTCTTGGTTGACAGTACATTCCCATACTTGTAAAATTGTGTAACATAGGAATGGAACTTAGCAAGCCAAGTTTAAATCCTGGATAAAACTATTTGTAGGGCTGGTGAGGCTAGGAATGACATGGTTCCTGGTTTGATACTGGCCCTCGCCAACTCAGCCTATGAGTAGCACAGGGATCGGTGCGGTAAAGTGAGGAGCTGATGGTAGATGTGGCGCTCCACCTCAGATACTAAGATAATCTTTTTGGTCTAGTGCTATTGAAAAGGGGATAGACTCCCTCGTTGTATGGCTGATACCAACATTAGGCCGCCTGATGACTTGCCCGTGGGAAAGGTACGAATCCATCTCTTCTCCCTCTGACTATGGATAAATAGTAGAGCAGGCTGGGTTCTTTATAGTACAACATCTGGTCTAGTAAAAGATAAACTCTGAATCAAACCATGTGTCTACTTCATTCTGAAGTCATGTTTTTTTTGCTTTTCAAAGGACATTAATTTGATTTAGGCAGGCAAAACACAACTGGGTTCTCTTACACTACTGTATGGGCACAGCAGTGTTAATCCTGCTACACTTTCTCAATAACCTGATTCAAATTCATAGATTTAATGCTTTGAATTTAAAAAGAAGAAAAAAATGGTGAGTTAAATAAAAATGAGGAATGAATCAACCAATTAGCAATATTTCAAATATCTTATTATAATGGAGATTGTGGGTTTGTCTGTCTGTAACCGAAACTATATTACTATACAAGTCACAATTCCCTTTGTTATTTACACACAATCTCCATGACTTTATTTAAACCTCAATTATTAGTAAATTTGTTTTACATCATTAAGACTGTTAACAATATCTACATACTAATAACGTGCAATTATATTTATATATTCAACGAAATAGCGGTTTACAGTGTGAATGGGAAGGCTAATTTACATATTGATCTTAAAAAATTTTATTTTAATAAATATATGCTTAGTATTATTGATTTCTAATTGTTTGGTTTTATCTTATTGAATATGAGCAAAAATCTCGGGGATAAACCTTAACAGAAATCTATTAACATAAAGAAATAACTGTAATTTTATTATTTACTTCCTATTTTAACTAAATAGTTAAATTAGGGAAATTTACCACTGAAAGACGGGAGTAAGGGAAAATGGTGGAACAGTTAGTTTCAAAGTTGTTCTATTTTCCGATTATACCCCTCTGTTCAAATATTTTTTATCTGAATTCTTATTCAGTTTCATTAGCCTTAATTTAACATGATATTTTATTATATTAAAACTTAAATACTTGCACCCGGAGGGTGCATATATTTGCTAGTTATTATAATGGAGATTGTGTGTTTGTTTTTCTGTAACCAAAACTATATCACTATTTAAGTTACAATCCCCTTTGTTATTTACATCACATTCTCAATAATTTTATTTTTTTTAAAACCTCAATTATTAATAAAATTGTTTTAATTCATTAATACTGTCGGCCTTATCTACATACTTATAACATGCAATAGTATTTATATATACAACAAAATAGCTGTTTACAGTGTGAACGGAAAGGCTAATTTGCATATAGATATTTAAAAATTGATTTTAATAAATATGTGTTTGTTATTATTGATTTCTAATTGTTTGGTTTTATCTTAATGAAAATGAGCAAAAATCTCAGAGATAAATCTTAAAAGGAATCCATTAACAACAAGAAATAACTGTAATTTTATTCTTTACTTCTTATTTTAACTAAATAGTTAAATTAGCAAAATTTTGCAGTGAATGCGGGGAGTGATGGAAGAGTAAGTTGCAGTTGTTCTATTTTTTTTATTATCCCCTCCCCTCTGTTTTATATCTTTTTATCTGCATTCTTATTTACTTTCATTAGCCTTTCTAATTTAATATGATATTTTATTACATCAAAACTTAAATACTTGCACCCGGTGGAGGGTGCATATATTTGCTAGTATTAATCATTTTTCAAAATCTTTGATAAATTTAGTAAATGACAACAATCCTTTTATTTTTGATTTAGTAATTTTTAAAAACAATGACCTTGTGCCATACACTGACTATAGTAGAAGGGTTGAGTAAACACATAGTTGTAAAATTTTTCCTGTTATCTGCATCTGTAACCAGATTCAGGATGTTTGAAAGGTAAAGCTGAAATGTTGTTTTTTTTAATTATTTCTCAGAATTTTTGAGATGAGGCTTGATAATTAGTATAATTTGGATTATTGTCCTCATCTTCATTGTTATCTGTACAACGTTTTGGCCAATTACGACAAGAAGGTTCCCAAGTCTGAGAAAGTTCCTGAGTCCGACAAGAAATACCTGAAGAAGGCACATCAGCTGAAACGTTGTACAGATAACAATGAAGATGAGGACAATAGTCTAAATAATCCAAATAATACTAATGTTTTTTTTGTTTTCTTTTAAGGAATGAAAACATCTTCAAATATATTAAAAGTTACATTTATTTATCAAGTTGAATATCATCATCATCATCATCAGGTTGCACTAACAGCATGGATTACCATGACTCTCTCTTGCCACTTGTCCCTATCAATCATCACTTCTGGCAGGTCTTCTGAATGGAATCCAGAATCCTCATGAGCTGATTGATGTAGGTTTTTACTGGTCAGTCTACACTAGTATGTTCATGTGTAGGTACCACTGGAGAATGTCACTTATGAGTTCCTCCTTGATTCTCCAGTAATGTCCAGTATGTTTTGTCTGTCTTACTTGGATGGTTTGTGTAATAGGAGGCAAGTGACCACACAGCTGCTTTTTTTTTGGGGGGGGGGCTGCTGCTTTCAAGATTTGTTCAAGACAGCATTGTGTAATTCCCCTCTAGCTTTTTCGCTAAGAGTTTCCTTATAGTGCAAGTAGTGCAGCCATACAGTAGCACTGACATAGGTACATGTTGAAAGAATTTTCCATTTCTCTTATCAGAGAATATTCATATATTTTTGATAATCTGTCTATAGCAGTTTATAAAGAAGTTAAATATCCCAGTGCTTTACTGCACAGATCAGATCACCTAAACTGTGCTATTCATGCACTGAGTTGGCGGGGGACCAGCATCAAATCTGGAACTTTACAATTTTTAGGCAAATGCTAAACCTGACCCCTTTCTAAAAATTGGACATTATTTTCCAAACAATCAAATTTTACATCTATATTTTTATGTCTTTAGACAATTAGGGTAACAGTAAACCAATTAAAACTTTGAAAGATCAAACCCTGAGAAAACTATCATTGATAAAACAACATAAGAATATATCATTCTTTTTATGACTCCTACATTAAAGAATTCCCAATGGTGTATTCTAAATGGACACCATTTGGCTACCCATATCTCAAGTTACATCCACTTCATAGAATACCTAATACTTTTTCACCATTTAGTTGAACATTCTCACTAGCTTTTTACACTTGACTAAATATCTATTACCCAATGGAATGCAGGAAACTTGATTATTTACTGGAAATATTCAATAAAATGTCTGTGACTTTCCCTCTCAGCAAAATGGTACAAAATAGGTTAACTCCTATTGGCATAACAGTTCTTGCATGAGTTTAAATATTCTTAACTTTGGTGCAATTCATTGATAGCTTTAAAGATTGACAAGCAAATTCCTAGTTCTTTTAATTTCTATTTAGAAAAAAACTTGTGTAGAAACATTTAAAACTATTAAAATAACATTGAATTTTTTATTATTAGCAAGTGTATAAGGGGTCGATTAATACCTCATAAATGCCAACATTGAAAATTTTGGTTAAATTTTAAAAGAATATGTGGACGTCAAAATCTAATGAAAACATGTCAAAATCTACCTTTTTTTCACTTTGTTTTAGCACTTATTAGTAAGTAAAGTCGACAGGGTGGCATTATTATTATTATAATTATCTGGTATTAACCAGACAGCGAGGGAGTCTATCCCCTTTTCACTAGCGCTAGACAATGAGATTGTTTTTGCATCTGAGATGGAGTGCCACACCTACCATCAGCTCCTTACTTTACTGCACAGATCCCTGTGCTACTTATATGCTGAGTTGGTGAAGGCCTGTATCAAAGCAGGAACCTTGTGGTCCCTAATTGGACGTTCTACCATCTGAGCTAAAAAAAGCAAAAAACCTGTGTAGAAACTCCTAAAACTAATAAACTAAATTTCCAACTGCTGTTTATAGCAAGTTTCAGACCATATGACCTTTAGGCACCCCTTTTGCGATCTCGTTTCATAAGGACATTTTTTTTCATTTACACCATCAACATCCGGTTGTTTGTTAACAGATGATTTTTAGAGTTTTTTTTTTAATTATAAAACTAACCCCTAACCCTAACCCCTAACAAACAACCGGATGTTGACGGTGTAAATGAAGAAAATGTCCTTATGAAACGAGATCGCAAAAAGGGTGCCTAAAGGTCATATGGTCCCAAGTTTTTATAGAGTTGCATCATATCTGATAATTGTTAAGTTTGAAACCTTGGGAAAGAATGAGATGACACCAACATTTCCATTAGTTTCTTTGGTTTTCTGTCTATAATTTCTGATGCAGTCCCTCATAGTAAATCTGTTATTATTAGTAAGCCTATAAGGGGTCAATTAATATCTTCTAAGTGCCAGGTTATTGTGGTAGGAAAAGCACTTAGCAACCTGAGTTCAAATCTTGGACAAGGTTGTTTTAATTTCAAATTTTAGTAATAACTTTGGGATAAGTATGTATCCAACTTTTCTCACTCCATCTATAGATAAATAGTAGGGCAGACTGGGCTCTTTAACCTTGGTTAGGCAACCAGTCTAGGAGAAAGAAAACCCTGAGTTCAAATCTGTTAAACTCCACTTAAGAAATTGACATTAAGTCACATTCTACTCATGTGGAGGGATTGGTAAATACACACACACACACACACACACACACATATATATATATATATATATAATATATATATATATATATATATATATATTAATCTATTGACGATAGGATTTGCTCTGAATATTGATGAATTTAACTAAATAATTGACCTTACATTAAAGAATATGAATTTCCCTTGCTAATCTCTTAATAATTAATTCACGTGACCAGGCTGTGGATAAAATATATATATGATATAGGTATTTAAAAAAAGAAATTTTTAAAAAATCACAGAAATCACAGTATTGAATTAGTTCATGTGACCAGGCTGTGGATAAAATATATATAATATATGCATGTAAAAAAAGATAAAAAATAAAAAATGAAATAAATCACAGAAATCACAGTATTGACCTACCTTTCACTTTAACCCCTTGCAAAGCAAATCAGCAGAATCTATAATCATAGTTCTTGATAGATATTAGTTTTATTCTAACCTTTTAAATACAACACACATACATACACACACACACACACACACACACATACATGGGCAAGGCAAATAAGAAATTAATTAAAAAAATATAAAAAAATACACATATCTTATTATAATGGAGATTGTTGGTTTGTATGTCTGTAACCGAAACTATATTACCATTCAAGTCACAATTCCCTTTGTTATTTACAGCACATTCTCCATGATTTTATTTTTATTTAAACCTCAATTATTAATAAAATTGTTTTACATCATTAATACTGTTGACCACATTTACATACTAATAACATGCAATTGTATTTATATATACAAGAAAATAGCGGTTTACAGTGTGAATTGGAAGGCTAATTTGCATATTGATATCAAAAATTTGATTTTAATAAATATATGCTTAGTATTATTGATTTCTAATTGTTTGGTTTTATATTAATGAATATGAGCAAAAATCTCAGGGATAAATCTTAAAAGAAATCCATTAACAAAAAGAAATAACTGTAATATTATTCTTTACATCCTATTTTAACTAAATAGTTAAATTAGGAAAATTTACCAATGAAAGACGGGAGTAAGGGAAAATGATGGAAGAGTTAGTTTCAAAGTTGTTCTATTTTTCAATCATACCCCTCTGTTCCAAATCTTTTTATTGGCAGTTTTATTCAGTTTCATTAGCCTTTCTAATTTAATATGATATTTTATTATATTAAAACTTAAATACTTGCACCCATATACTATATATACATATATACATAAAAAATACACATATATATACATATATACATATATATATCCATCATTGAAGCAAGAACTATATCCAAGTCCTGAAGAAGGTCTAACAGACTGAAACATTGCATCATCGACATCACCACCTACAATAAACATCGATTTTCCATAACATCCCGTGTTTGTCTACCTTTCTCCACATACTGTCAGATTAACCTCCTCACATTTCTCCCATATATATATATATATATATATATATATATATATATATATATATATTTATTTAAAAAAATAAGAATAAAAAATTAAAGAATATAATAATAATAAAAAATAAATAAAATAAAATAAAATAAGATAAATATATAAATAAAGAAAAATAATAAAATCAAATCAAATCTAGCAGAATCTATAATTACAATTTTTGATAAAATTAATTTCATTCTAAGCTTATAAATCCAGCACACACACACACACACACACACACACACACACACGAACAACAGGTGATTTTGATAGACATAAAAATTACACACACTTCCCATAAATAATCAAATAGACCACCAATAACAACAACAGAAAAAAGAGTTGGCTGAATTTAGGAATGTTAATTAATCACACCCACATATATATATATTAAATATATATATATATATATATATATATATATATATATATATATATATATATATATATATATATAAAGGTTCAGGTGGTCCTGTTAGTAATACACACACAAAAAAAAAAGATGCTCAGAGGGCAAGCCAGATCTGGAATTGTAATAAAAAAAAAACTGAACAGGCTCACACACACACACACACACACACACACACACACACACACAGAGTTTAGAAGACATGAGACAGAATCAAATGGACAGCCACTAGCAACAACTTCAGTTCTGGAGATCTTCTGTGGATGAGATTTTATCTCGAAATATTAAGAATAAATCACAGGTTAACAAACAACATCATAGTTACCTTCTTTTTTCTTTACACTTGCATTGTGATAGCCTTCAAAACCAATCAACAAACCAATATAAACACAATGCTTCAAGCAAATTATAAAACCCTTTTATATATTAATTTGTTTTATATATATATATATATATATATATATATACATGCATGTTGTTGTTGTGGTGTCAACATATGCTTCTTTGTTGGGATATCTGATGAGTCTGTGAATATATTATATCTGTATATGTATGTGTTATATATATATATATATGTCTATAATGTATATTTTTTGGATTTAGTGTGAAGCATGAGTAAAGTGTAAAATAAATGAGAAACTGTATTCATCCAACTCAGTTTCTCATTTATTTCACACTTTACTCATGCTTCACTCTAAATCCAAAAAATATATATTATAGACACTAGCAAATATATGCACCCTCCGGGTGCAAGTATTTAAGTTTTAATGAAATAAAATATCATTTTAACTTAGAAAGGGTAATGGAACTAAATAAGATGCTGATAAAAAGATTTGAAACAGAGATGGAACAACTAAAACTTGCTTTTTCTTCCCTCCCGTCTTTCATTGCTAAATTTTCATAATTTAACTATTTAGTTAAATTAGGATAAAGAGTAAAGAATAGAATTAGTAATAAAGTAAAGAATAGAATTACAGTTAATATTGTTAATGGATTTATTGTAGAGATTTTTGCTCATATTCATTAAGTTAAAACCAAACAATTAGAAATCAATAATACTAAGCACATATTTATTAAAATCAAATTTTTAATATCAATATGCAAATTAGCCTTCCCATTCACACTGCAAACCACTATATTTTGTATATATAAATACAATCGCATGTTAATAATATGTAGATATGGATGGGGCCGGGTTAGCTCAGTCGGTAGAGCGTTTGGCTAGAAACCACAAGGTTCCTAGTTTGATACCAGTCCCCGCCAACTCAGCGTATGAGTAGCACAGGGATCTGTGCGGTAAAGTAAGTAGCTGATGGTAGGTGTGGCGCTCCACCTCAGATGCTAAAAACAATCTCCTTGGTCTAGCGCTATTGAAAAGGGGATAGACTCCTTCGCTGACTGGCTGATACCGACTTTAGACCGCCCCGTCGACTTTACTTTACTTATGGTCAATAGTATTAATAATGTAAAACAATTTTATTAATAATTGAGGTTTGAATAAAAATAAAATCATGGAGAATGTGATGTAAATAACTATGGGAATTGTGACTTGATTAGTAATATAGTTTCGGTTACAGACAGAAAAACACACAATCTCCATTATAATAAGATATATACAACACATATATACAGATATAATATATACACTGAAAATTAGACTCATCAGATATATTTATGCATATACATATTAGTCTCTTCATATCCTATTAGTCTGTTAGAGAGAGAGAGAGAGAAGAGAGAGAGAGAGAGAGAGAGAGAGAGAGAGAGAGAGGGATTTGGTTTATGAAGATTGTAGTGTTCATAAGACAGAGAAATTCTTTACACCTCAAAAGTAATTTTAAAGCCAAAATCGTCAACAATAGTTTCCATATTGAATAAAAATATCTATTATTGGCCAATTTTCTTATCTTGTCTATGCTACGTTATTTGAAATTCGGATAATAGACCAGCTGAAATATTATGAAAAAAAAAAGAAGATAAATAAAACAAAGACAGCCTAAAAAACTCATTGAATATTAATAACTCATCACAAAATCCCAGACCAAAAAAAAAAAAAAAAAAAAGATGGAGAGTTTTATTATTAAAAACAAAAAATTCAATATTTCTCCTTAAAAAGCCATCATTTGTATCTATATTTTTTTTATCACCTGGGAATGTTCTGCAGAGTGACTAAAAAAAAATCCATTGTTTC
>CM042148.1:57149796-57154796 GCA_023376005.1 Doryteuthis pealeii | reverse complement strand
TCTCTCTCTCTCTCTCTCTCAAAAAACGTACATATACAAACATTCTTGGAATTAATATTTCTATATGGAAGCCCCTCTTGATGTGAAATAAAGATATTCAAGTATTCAATGAAGTTTACAAATTACTATTGGTGCTGGTTTAGCTCAATCGGTAGAGTATTAACCAACGAATCACAAGGTTCTGGGTTTGATACTGATCCTCACCAACTCAGCACATGAGTAGCACAGCTTGGGTAATTTGATCTATATGGTAAAGCATTAGGTAGTGGCACTCCATTTCAGCAAAAGCAATCTCCCTGGTCTAGTGGTAGTGAAAAAGGGATAGACTCCCTTACTGTTTGGCTGCTACTGACAATAGGCCACTCTGCAGAATTTACTACTTCCTATTTTCAACTTGGTTGTATTTAGCAAATTTCTTTAGGTTTGATTTGGTTTGTTTTCTTTAATGATATATCAACCTTCATGGGTTATTTAATGCCAAAGCCTTCCTTGTAGAAGAGTAGTAGTAGTACTATTTAACCTATAGCTGGAGGATGAGGGGGCTCATACCTTTTCCAAGGGTATTAGTCCAAAAGTGAAACATAATAGTATGACTGGAGTCTGAAATCCCTTCCTACAATGTCACAGTCCAACATGTTAGCCATTACGCCATGGCGACTCTCCCAAATTTCTTTACCTTTTTTTAAGTAGTTAGTAGTCTTTTGTAGTCAGTATTTTTTTTTCTTTTTTCTATATTTTTCATCTAATCAACAAAAACTACACTGCCCAAGTGAATCACAGGACTGAGTATTAAGGTCATTTGTGTTAGTCATGTTAGCATTAGAACAGACAAGATCTTTCAAAATGTTGTCAATTCTCATTAAGAAATTTGTCTTTTTTATGGATTCCTTTGACTCTGTCAGAAGACTGTAGAATACATCAACCAAAATATTGTGTTAAAACCAAAAATGATGAATTAGAATATGATGAGTCAAAAGTTTAGACCATATTACCTTTAGGCACCCCTTTTTGATCTCGATTAAGAAAGGACATGTTTTTCATTTACATGTTCAATATCCGGTTGTTTGTTAGGGGTTAGGGTTAGGGGTTAGGGTTCGGGGTTAGTTTTAAAAAAATTTTGAAATCTAAAAATCGTCTGTTAAAACAACCGGATATTGACGGTGTAAATGAAAAACATGTCCTTTCTTAATTGAAATCAAAAAGGGGTGCCTAAAGGTCATATGGTCCAAAAGTTTTGCAATATTTTGGTTATGTCCTAGTTCGTGATGCATATATCACACAAAAGATGTAGTTTAAGCTATAGTATGTACCCACTATGGTTGATAGTATAGTGGTAGTTGGTACACTGACATGTGTATTGCTTCACTTTGTGAGTGATTTGAAAGCTGCACAGATGAGCATGCAATGTAGTCTTAATTTGGAAACATGCTTTACAAGTTTGAATTGAGCCATAATACTGTGGAAGCAATCAAAAACATTTTAGATGCAAAAGGTGAAGGCACAGTTGATACACAGTACAGTAACCAGTTGGTTCAAGAAATTTTGCACAGGTTGCAAGAATATATAATAATATATATATATAGAGAGAGAGAGAGAGAGAGAGAGAAATAAAGAAGGAGAAGACAGAAAGGAGAGAGAGAATATAATAACTGACAGAAGCATATGCATTGAGGCCGATAAAGAGACAGAGTGTCTGCTTGATGACTGAGATATGTATTTACCCAGCCCCTCACAAACAGGATGTGACACAAAGTTTTTTTCAAGTGGAGTTTGATCAAAGACACCTGCAAGTCATGTGTCAGGCCTTGATATAAGTATTTACCCAAACCCTCCACATGAGCAGGAAGTGACACAAGGTCAATTTTAAGCAGCGTTTAATGGGGTTCAATTAAGAGTTTTTCCTTCTCCTAGACCAGTTGCCTTACCAAGATCAAAGACCTCAGGTCAAAGACCTTCAGTCTGCTCTACTATTTACCTACAGCTTGAAGGAGAATGGTCGAATTCATATTTTTTTAAGGATATTAGTGATATGTTGAATGTAAACAGCCTCATCCAGGATTTGAACACAATTCACTGAGTTCCTTTCCAAAACAATAACAGCGTTCCAATTAATTCTAAATGCTGATCTTCAAAGGAGATTTATAGTTTTATAAATAGATATGAACAGTGATATATATATATATATATATATATATATTATATATATATATATATATATGTCAGTCTCTTCATATTTATCTATGTAGCTATCACTGTTTTATTTAATAAGCCTAGATAGATATGAACAGACTGATTATATATATAATATATATATATATATTTATATATATATATATATATATATATATTAAGGTGTATCAAAAAAGTATTGAGATTTTTAGTACTTTTTGAATCACCTTGAATTTTGAAAAAAAAAAAACATTCCATTCATTGAACATGCGTAAAAAAGTACAAATTTAAAGCTTGTTTTTACCAAGTAGAAATGAAGACGTTATTTTTTTCAGGGGTGTGTAAAAAAAGTACAAAAAATCTTGATTTTTTTATACACCTTATATTATATATATATATATATATATTATATAATATATATATATATATATATATAGTAGAGAGAGAGAGAGAGAGAGAGAGAGTGAGAGATGGAGAGATAGAGAGAATGAGAGATATTTAGTGCCTGAAGATTCATTGACATAAAACTTTCAAACAGCCTATGACTTCATAAGGCTTAAGGTTTCATACTGGCTCTATTTTGATTTTGGTTTGGTTTTGAGGCATTGATCTCTCTTCTATTTTCTTAGATAAATGGTAAATTTACCTAAATGCTTCTTGTCATTCTATCTATCTTCTATCTATCTATCTATCTATATATATATATATATATATATTATATATATATTTTCCTTGAGAAAGTTATGCATCCAACTATTCTCCTCCAAGCTGTGTACATCTATTCATGTGGTGGGGTTGGTAAATTATATATATATTATATATATATATATACCAACCTCCGCACGAGCAGGATGCGACACAAGGTCATTTCTTAAGCAGAGTTCAGCAGGTTTGAATTCAGAGTTTTCCTTCTCCTGACCGGTTGCCTAACCAAGATTAAAGAACCCAGTCTGCCCTACTATTTACCCATAGCTGGAGGGAGAGTAGATTATCACCTTGGAATGTTCTGCAGAGTGACTAAAAAAAATCATTGTTTCAAGAAGAAAAAAAAAAAGAGAAACCATTCAGAATCCATCAAATGACAACCAGAAGATTTCCAAAACATATGGATCAAGATATGGAAGTCGGGTCGTCAAAAAATAGGATACATGTGACACACCGTGGTGTAATGGTTATCAACTAGACAAGGCTGATAGCATTTCACATAGTGCTAACACCCTTAGGAAAGGTATGAATCCGACTATTCTCCTCTCACTATGGGTAAATAGTAGGAAATACTGGGCTCTTTAACCTTGGTTTGGCAATCAGTCTAGGAGAAGGAAAATTCTGAATTAAAACCTGTTAAACTTTTTTTTAGTAAAGTCGTCAGGGTGGCCTAATGTCATATTGTCCAACAGCAAGGGAGTCTATCCCTTTTCACTAGATATGATGCTAGACCAAGGAGATTGTTATGGCGTATGAGGTGGAATGTCACACCTACTATCAGCTCCTCAATTTACCATACAGATCCCCGTGCTACACATACGCTGAGTTGGTGAGGGCTTTTATTGAACCCAGAACCTTGTGGTTCCTGGTTGGATACGAGGCTGGTTTAGCTCAGTCGGTAGAGCATCCGACAAGGAACTACAAAGTTCATGGTTCGATACTGGACCTCACCAACTCAGTGTATGAGTAGCACAGGGATCTGTGCGGTAAAGTGAACAGCTGATGGTTGGTGTTGCACTCCACTTCAGATGCCCAAAACACTCTCCTTGGTCTAGCACTAGTGAAAAGGGGATAAGCTCCTTCTCTATCGACTTTAGGCCACTCTGATGACTTTTTATAAATTCCAATTAAAAGTTGACCTGCTTGTGTGGAATGTTTGGTAAATTCCATATTATAAACACACATTCCAATGGATATTTCTCTGTAATGCAAAAAATCAAATTAGTTTGGACTATCAATATAAAGTCTACTAGAAGGAAAACTCTCAATTCAAACCAGCTTTACTCCACTCTTGACCTTGTGTCACATCCTGCTCATGGTGGAGGTTGGGTAAATACATACACATATTCACAATATCCAGATTGAAATTTTTAGTCTTGGTTAGTCAAGAAGGAAAGCTCTGAATTTAAACCAGCTTTGCTCCACTTAAGATGGCCTTGTGTCACATCTTACTCGTGCAGAGGAATTGGATAAATACATACATGTGATATGAACTTAGGACCAGTAGACACCTACACATGGACACACCAGTGTTGGCCAACCAGGAAAAAAAAATACAACAATCAGCTCTGGGCAGATTTCCGATGCCCTGCAGTAAACCTACCAGAGGTGGGGGGGATGACCTATAGGAAAGTGTGGCGAGAGAGAGAGACATGGTAATCTGTGCTATCAGCATAACATGATGATGATGCCTCTTCAATTGAGACATAACTAAAAATATATATTATAGACATATATAACACATATATACATACAGATATAATATATACACTGAAAATTAGACTCATCATATATATATATGCATATATATATATTAGTGTCTTCATATCTATCTACCTAGCTATTAGTCTGTCAGAGAGAGAGAGAGAGAGAGAGAGAGAGAGAGAGAGAGAGAGAGAGAGAGAGATTTGGTTTATCTGGATTCATGGAACAGTAAGAATATTCTTGCTATCTCATTTTATAATAGTAAGAAATATAGAAAGATATATGTATCTTTTTTTTTTTTTGTGTGTGTGTGTGTGTGTGTATTGTGTGCGTGTGTGTATGTGTACGTATGTGTGTGTGGTAATATTTTTTTGTGTGATTGGATGTGTATTCAGTGATGACCAATAGGAAGGGTGTCATGA
>CM042148.1:57142296-57144796 GCA_023376005.1 Doryteuthis pealeii | reverse complement strand
CAGATGCTGATTCTTTTTTTTGGGGGGGGGGGCTTGGGTTAATTTACAAAGCCTAGTCAGATTTTGCTGATTTTTGGGCATTCATTTTATAAAGGTTTGCCAGATTTTGCTGTTTTGCTGGGAAAAATTTATTAAGATTTGCTAGATTTTGCTGTGGACCCTAATTTATAAAGATTTGTCAGATTTTGCTGCTTTGCTGTGGACCCTAATTTATAAAGATTTGTCAGATTTTGCTGTTTTGCTGTGGACCCTAATTTATAAAGATTTGTCAGATTTTGCCATTTTGCTGTGGACCTAATTTATAAAGATTTGTCAGATTTTGCTGTTTTGCTGTGGACCCTAATTTATAAAATTTGCCAGATTTTGCCATTTTGCTGTGGACCCTAATTTATAAAGATTTGTCAGTTTGCATTTTGCTGTGGACCCTAATTCATAAAAATTTGCCAGATTTTGCTGTTTTGCTGGGGACCCTAATTTTTAAAGATTTGCTATATTTTGCTGATTTCCTGGAGACTAATTTGTAAAAAGTAAAATTTTGTGTAAACAACCCGTAAGAAACAATTTTATTCTGTAAAAATACATTCTCTGTCCCATTATTAACAACATGTCCCCTTGAGGTTTCTTGTCCTGTGTATGATGTTAAACTGCATCTAATGGTGAAGTTCCAATTTTGGAGTTTGAGGGAGTGTGTAGAGTACCTTTAATTGCCATTATTCCCAGGTCCACTTTGACCCGGAATGGTAGTACCTCTTAGGGTCCCATTATGGGTTAAATAGAAAAAAATGAGTTTTAAAAATGTGCTAAAAAATTAAGTTTAAGAAAATAATTTTTTAATTCATATAAAAACTATCCTTTATATATTAATTTCCTAAAAGCATAAATCAAATACTTTATTGTAAACAGTTTCTCTTTTCTTCTTCTTTAGAGCCATTTTTTAAGAGAAAGAAGTGAAAAAAAATTAATTGAATTAAAAGAAATATTAATAAAAAAATAATTTTCAAAAAGGGGCTGTGTTATTGCTTGTTTTTTTTTATTTTGATTTTTAAATCTTTACATTTGAGGTAAATGTATAACTAAATCTGGAAATTCCTCATCGCTGTCATCAAATATAGAAGAAATTGCCAGCATATCATGAATAGAACAAAACATCATCAGCATAAAATAACCCAACAAGGGTTGACATGCCATAAAATTCAACAAACCAAACCAAAACCTTCTGAGCTTTCAGAATATTGTGTTAGTATAGCATTTTATTCTAAGACTGACAGCAACAAATAAATGAATTAAAACTTAGTTTAATTCTAACAATTTATTAAAGACAAATAAAATAATGAGTAACAATATAAAGTCCTTTCTGTTTTTGAGTTGAGTTTGAGGGACTTACTGGCGTGCTGGAGAAGATATCTGGTATTTTAGGATGATTTCTTGGAGACTTCTCCTATGGATCTTGGTAGCTGTTGGGTAATTCCATGTTAAATCATCCAGAAAAAAGTAAAATTTTCACCCACCCCCTTCAAATTTTTTGAATTTTTTTCCAGGTGTGGACTATGTTAACAAACAATCCCCAAAATTTGAGCTTCCAATTCCAAAAATTGGCAGAGTCATGTTGATTTTTAGCTCTCCAAATTTGGTGGGGTTCATGAAAAATGGTGACTTTTTATAATATATTTTTGTCTGTAAAATGAGTTCTAGAGCTTCCCTACTACTAAAAATTGGTTTATAAAAGCATAACATAATCCACACCTGGGCAAAATTTTAGAAGAATTGAAGGGGGTGGATAACATGGCCTAGATGATTTGACATGGAATTATCCTGTTATCTTTTATCTGTATAGCTGGGTTGGTATCTGTGCTTGGGCTATTGAGTAGCTGTATCTTCTTTAAGCTGTCTCTGCTATCTATCGATTCTGGATTTGCTATCTGGATCCTGATTGGATTTCTTGTTGATCTTTTTCCTTGAGTTTCTTGTCTTAATCTTGGGATGGCTTCTTGTTGTCTATATCCGTTGCTTACTTTTTGATTAACAAACACAAGACTTTATCATCTTTTAGATGCCTTTATTTTTAACTAGTAGTGGCTACCCAGCATTGCCTGGATATAAGGTGGGGAAAAACTGGTGTATTGAATTGGTTACTTTTGAGATTTACAAATGCTGGACATTTTTAAGTAGAATTTCAATGCATATGTATATTTTAATTTTTAAATATCTTTGAATATGAATAAAATCTTCATAATTTTTGCACAAAAAGCAAGAACTTGTGAATATTTAATGTGTATATATATTTACTTTGTTGTTAATCGTTTTATTTTCATAGTTTCATCTGGACATACATACATAGAAACCAAGTGCTCTTTATATATAGAAAATAATTTACAAAGAGAAATTCAAAACAAATTCTAAACCTATAATTAAAAAGGCTAGATTAGATTTTTTTTAAAATCATACATAAGGGAATAGGTAGATATTCTAGGCAAAACAAGACATTAGGTTTATAAGTTCC
>CM042148.1:57122296-57137296 GCA_023376005.1 Doryteuthis pealeii | reverse complement strand
GAAAACTCTGAATTGAAACCTGTTAAACTCCGCTTAAGAAATTGGCCGGTTTAGCACAGTCGGTAGAGCGTTTGACTAGGTTCCTAGTTCGATACCGGTCCTCAGCGTATGAGTAGCACAGGGATCTGTGTGGTAAAGTAAGGAGCTGATGGTAGGTTTTGTGCTCCACCTCAGATGCTAAAACAATCTCCTTGGTCTAGTGCTATTGAAAATGGAGTAGACTCCCTCGCTGATTGGCTGATACCGACTTTAGGCCGCCTCGTCGACTTTACTTACTTATATATATATATATATATATATATATATATATATATACAAGGTGTGTCAAAAAAGTTTCAAGATTTAAGTTGTATTTACCAAGATAGAAATGAAGAATGAATAGAATGTTCATTTTTTTTAGAATACAAGCTGTGTCAAAAAAGTACCAAGTTTAAAGCTCTATTTACCAAGATAGAAATGAAGAATGAATGGAACATTATTTTTTTCAGAATACAAGGTGTGTAAAAAAGTACAAAAAATCTCGATACTTTTTTGACACACCTTGTATATATACAGAGTGTTTTAAAAAATTGGATATCGCAAGATTTTACAGAAAAATTGATATAATTTTGTAATCTGATAACTTGACCAATTCTATTTTTGATGTTTTTTCCATAACTGAAAAGAAAATAAAAAGAAAAAATTAAACCTAGAATTTTGAGTTGTTTCTACACATGCTGTTAAAATTTGAGATCATTTTAATGAGAATTGAAACTTTGAACCTAACCTTTTATTAGATTATGAAATGATATCAATTATTCTGGAAACACGCTGTGATGATGTCTAGACATTTAGACTTCTGTCTAGATGTCAATTAAGTGCCAATTGTCAATTCTGATTTTGAACAGCAGTTTTTTGGTGAAACACAAGATTGTGCAAGTGCATCACCCTCCACATTCACAGACTTAGCTCCTTGTTTCCACAACTGGATATTCACCTCAAGGTTAATATTTGCAAATGTGGAGGATGTTAAAAGAAAAATAACAGCATATCTTTGACCAATAGTAGTTGGATGCCATGGTCAGAGTCATAGGAAATGGACTCGTCGACTCAAATTTAAATCCTGGACGAAGCTACAGTTCACATAGCGCTAAACCCTTGGAAAAGGTATGAATCCAACTAATCTCCCTCCAGCTATGGGTAAATAGTTGGTCAGACTGGGCTCTTTAACCTTGGTTAGGCAACCAGTCTAGGAGAAGGAAAACTAAATTCAAACCTGTTAAACTACACTTGGGGTGGTCACTACTAGAATAGGCTCAGTCCTAATTAGTGATCTATTTCAGTAATATATAATAATAATAATAATAATAATAATAATAATAGAAAACTCCTTAACATAGTGTTTTGGATGTCAAAGAGACTATTTTGGAGTAATTAATGTTTTATTCATAGTTTATTCCACATTCATTAAGCCTTTTTACTTATTCAAGTCTTGAAAAATAAAATTTGATATTTCTTAGCGTATTGGACTGTAGAAAGCGAGTTCAAATTCCAGTCTCACTATTATGTTTTCATTAGTCTTTTTACTCAACTAATGCTTCATGTTATCATCATCATAGAAGTGTTCATTAGTCTGTAGTGAGATCATGTTGTATGACAATATTTGAAAGGTCTGATCAAAAATGTATTGAGACTAAAGCTTTAATTTATTTCTTTTTTTTTCAAATTTCATAATTTAAAATAAAGGGATATCTAGATGAGTTGGTACTAATTTGAAAATGAAAAAAAATCCTATGAAGTCAGTCTTTATACTTTTTGATCTGTTGTTTGTTGTGAAACACAGAATTGTGCAAGTGCAGCATTCTCCATAGTTCCATTCTACTTTCTCTTATTTCCTAAACTCAAGGGTAAGAGATTTGAAGATGTGAAGGACATTAAAAGAAATACTAACAGGACCTGTGGATATATCACAGTATGATAATTAATTATTATTTTATATACGTTTACCTTAGAGCTATTGCTAAATAGTTCAATATGTAAAAAGTATAATAATCTTGATTTAGCTCATTCTCACTCGTTTTTTGTTGTTTTTTTCCTTCTTTTCATCTTTTCATTATGTTTGATTGAAACATTTTAGCGTTATCGCTTCCATGCGCTCACCCCCTCTGTTTATCTTTCCCCTAATCTCTCTCTTTCATTCTTATTATATTTTTTTCTGTGTAGCATGACCTTTTTCTTCCCTTATTTTTAAAAAATAAAAACAGAATGGTCCATTATTTAGCTGAGGTGACAATACACATAAGAAATAAGAATGTGGTGGATAAGAAATAACAGATAATCAGGATTTACATTTTTGCATTTAATATTGGATGATTTGGATGGTCTCAAGGATATTGCAAGATGATAATGCTAATTTGAAAATGAAATGGGGTATACAACAAGTGTTAGGATGTGGAAAGTATTAAAAGAAAAACAACAGCATATTTTGACCAATGAAAAACTTCTTAACATAGTGTTTTGGATGCCAAAGAGACTATTTTGCCTGTTGTGTTACAATGTCAGAAAATGTGTTAGTTTAATTCATTATCTTTTTTACACCATAAAAATGTAACAATAAAAAGCTACGAATTAAATATATGAATTTTCTTCATCATCCAATTTTTTCTTTTTTGGTTTACATTTAAAATACTACTCCAAATAAGGGTACACATTGGTTTGAAACATTTTCCTGATTCTTTTAGTTATCAAAAGATTACACCTTTTTTTTTCTATTTTTCTACATAATTATCACCAACAATTTTGACAGCAATGAACAAGAAGAGCTGTATGCTGTCACACCAAAAGTAATGTCTATTTCTTATTATTTACCTTTCAATGTTAGCAGAGATGGTGACCATAGTGGTATGGCAGTATTTTTGATGTGCAAAATCTAGAGTGTGTACCAAAACTTGTTAAAATGAATTTTAATTCAATGGTTGCAAAATTTTTCTGTGTAATCATCAAAATACTTCTTCCCTACCATTAGAAATATATTTTTTGATTGTAGAGAAAAATGAGAAAACAGAATCAGGTGAATGGTTGAGTGGCGGTAGAGTCAGTGGGCATTGAGAAAAAAAGTTGAAATTTTGCCCATATATACCAGATTCACTGGATATGTAATCATTAGAATGAAGGAAAATTTTAATGCAACTGTTTGATGTATCTGTGATATTACAAGTTATATAAACAGTTTGTAGTTAATGTTTATTCATATGCCTTTTATTTTGATTATATACATATATATATATATATAAGTGTGTATATGTAAATATATATATATATATATATATATATATATATTATCTAATTGCTGCTTTAACCTTTTCGTTGCAGTGGCATCAGTAAATAATCCAAAAGTGCTCAATAAATTTCCTTTATAATCTCTAATATATATATATATATATTATGTGTGTGTGTGTGTGTGTGTGTGTGTGTGTATGTGTGTGTGCGTGTGTGTGTGTGTGTTAACTCTATCTCTCTCTATCTAACTCTCTCTCTCCCCCTCTCTCTCTCTCTCTTTCTCTCTCTTTTAATATAATAATATCTAATATTTGTTCATCAAGAATGAAATATTTATTTTTAGTTTCTTAATTCCGATGTCCTGTTTGATGTGTTCAGATGATTCAAAGATCAAACTGCTTTTAATTAATTATGTTTGTCCAATATTTCTCACAAAAAAATAAAGATATTATGTCATCATCATCTTCCTCATCATCTTCCTCATCATCATCTTCCTCATCATCATCTTTCACTGGTACTTTCTCCAATCCACTTTTTGTTATTGTTGTTGTTGTTGTTGTTGTTGTTTGTGATATAAATAACTTTCTGTTAAAGTATCCTTCTGTTGCATTCCTTGAACTTCCTTTCTTGCACACCAAAATGTTTCCATGGTGAACAAACCATCTTGTCCTCTGGACAGAATACAAGATGTCGCCTCTTTGGAATTATTTGATGCTGGAACCAATTCAAACTAATGGAATGGTAACAATAAATGGAAAGTCAGAAAGTGCATCGATTCAAACAGAATCATACAAACAACAAAGGTGAGGATACTGGTCTGATTTCTAAAATGATAACAGTACTTCCCCTTAGAACTTCTAAAAACTCTTTTATCATACAAATCTATATATTAATACCCATGTTCCTAAATCTTCCATCCGTTATCATCCTGCAACATCCTTTGGTTAAAAATGACAGCACACAAATTGTCCAAGAAGCAATGCAAAAATGAACATACAGATTATATTGTGTCACTTAATCACAGATTTATTATTTGTCCCATTTATTTCACCCAATTTTTAAATGAAACATTCCAAATGGTCTTGCGTTGCTTAAATGCCCAACGTAAAATTAAAATTAATTTTAAAAAAAGATACGTGTTTGTTTTATTTTCAATATTAAAATTGTGAATCACAGAATATATTTTGTAATTTTGGTAGAATTTATATTTAATGAAATTGCAAATCATCGTTTCTGGCTTAGATAGCTCTTCTTGATTTTTGTTTTGCTTTGTGGAAATTCCACGGGTCCTACTAGTTATTATTAACATCATCATTTGTTATGCCTCCTTGTGGCTGGTTTAGCTCAGTCAGTAAACATCTGCCAAGGAATTTCAAGGTTCCAGATTCTATACCTATCCTCGCCAACTCAGTGCCTGGGTAATTGGATCTGTGTGGTAAAGCATCTTGAAGCCAACGTTAAGTGTGGCGCTCCACCTCAGCAAAACAATTTCCCTTGTCTAGTGCTAGCAAAAAGGGGATAGACTTCCTTGCTGTTTGGCTGATACCAAAAATAGGCCACTCCACAGACTACTATGCATTTCTTGGGAATCCCCTCTCTTTTTTTCTATCTTCTCACATCAACCTTGTAAAGAAAAATAAGAATCTTTGCTCTGAACATTTACACTATTAATACAATATCTTCAAGTAAAATTAAGTAAGTAAAGTCATCAGGGTGGCCTAAAGTCGGTATCAGCCAGACAGTGAAGGAGTCTATCCCTTTTTCACTACCGCCAGACCAAGGTGATTGTATTTTTAGTATCTGAGGCAGAGCGCCACACCTACCATCAGCTCCTCAATTTACCTCACTTTACCGCACAGATTCTGTACTACTCATACACTGAGTTGGTGAGGGTCAGTATCGAAGCAGGAACCTTGTGGTTCCCAGCTGGACACTCTACAGACACTCTAAACCGGCTCTTACAATATCTATCTACCAATGAAATTCTCTCAATTCAGTAATTCATACAATAGTTTCCAAAAATGCTCTCTTAAATTATCTTTTTTTTATTATTGTGTTTTTATGACCCTTTTTATTTTGTATTGGCAAATATAAGTCAAGAATACAAACAACAATTCTTTACTGAGTTTATTAAACAATACAATAATAATGAATATAATGCATAAATATAACTTCCTTCAGTTGCAGAGCCACTTTTTTTTCCTGAGATGTTTATAGTTAATAAGCAACAAATCTGTCTAATACTAAGATTGAAATATGGGCATGACTTAATCAAAGATGTGAACCTAGGGTTTTCCCTTCATTGATTTATTTTTTTGGCGGGGGGGGGGGTTATTGCTTTGGTTTTACAGTAAATCAACCCTTTTCATATCATTTAATGCCGAGTTAAGTCATTTTTGTAACACAATAGGGAGAGAGGGGGTAGAGCCAGGAATGTAACAGTGATGTGTAAATTAGCGCGAAAAAGCTTTTAGGAGGAAAATAAGAATTATGTGTAGATTAGAATGGAAAATTTTTGGATGAGTCAGCACAGCGCCACATGGTGTTTTTCTATTGGACAAGATGTGTCACATGGTGAAGTGGGATAGAGGAAGAGGGAAAAGTGAGAATGTTAGGTGAGTTTTGGAACTATGCATTGACAGAGTGAAATGTGGGCTATTGTTCTTGGCAGCTGTGACTTGGGGGAAAATAAAAATCTCATGAGAAAAAGAAGTAGCCTTGTGTTATTATTGTGTTTTGATAAAAAAATGACTCAGGCTGCTTACAGTACCTGTTGTTGCTTTAGTGGTCACCCAATTAAGTACTGAACAGGCTTATCACTGCTTAACTTTGGTAATATAGTGGGAATGTCCTTTCAGCGTGACTTGCCCATAATGCTTTCTTTTGGGTATCCCATTGTGGGGAAATGACTTTATAAGCTTGTCCAGCTGATTGATACTAATGTGTAGCAAGTTTACACCATACTGAGCACTCCATCTCTTGAGACCTTGTACCAAACTAAGACAAGTGTAGTAAATATCCTGGGATTTTTTTCCAAATTTATCATTTTAGACAACAAAATTGACTTTGGTTTACTCAAAAGATATCATCTAAGCTTTGAAGATTTCATGATTTTTGTATTGTTATTGTTGTTATTATTGTTGTTATTATTATTGTTGTTGTTATTATTGTTGTTGTTGTTGTTGTTGTTGTTGTTGTTGTTGATGTCATACTGTGATTAATTTACTTTATAATCTTTGTAAAATAGATAGGAAATGGTTTTTGATTGATTAATTATAAGAAAGGATGAAGGAGGTGTTGATGAGAGAAAGAGAGAAAGTGAGATGAAAGCAAAATGAAAGAGTAGGCAAGAGAAGAAAGAATAAGAGAAAAGGAAGGAATAAAAAGAGAAAGAAAGAAAGAAAGAAAAGGAGAAGAGGGAAAACCATATGAATGAAAGAAGAAAACAAGAAAAATAAGAATGAAAAAAAATTATAAAAGAAGTAAAGACAGTTAAAAGTAGATAGAATGAAGAAGAAAGAAAAAGAAAGAATAAAAAGATAAAATATTGAAAAGGTAAAGAAGTCATTTAAAGAAAAGGGAGATGAAAATAAAGGAAAGAAGAAGAATGAGAGTTAAGAAAGATGAAAGGAAGAAAGGAAAAAATAAATGAGCTAAAAAGGGAGGAGAGAAGAATGAAGGAAAAAAAGGAAAGGAAGGACAAAAAAGAGAGAAAGATAGAAGAATGAAAGAAGGAAGGAAGGAGATATAAAAGATGGAAAGAAAAAAGAAAGGAGAATAAAATGAAGGAGAAAAAAAGGAATGGGAAAAGAAGGAAAGAGAAAAGAAAGTAGAGAAGAATCAAAGAGAAAGAATGGGGAAAAAATGAAGGAGAAAAGAATGAAAATGGGAAGAAAGAAAAAAAAAGAACAAAGGAGTAAAGAATGAAGGACAAAAGAATGAAAGAGAGAAAGAAGAAAAGAATGAGAGAAGAATGAAGAAGAAAAGAATGAAAGTGAAGAAAAAAAAAAAAAGAGCAAAGGAAGAAGAATGAAAGTAAAAAGAAAAAGAGAAGGAAAAAGGAAAAAGGCAAAAAGAACAAAGGAGAGAAGAATGAAAGAAAGAAGAAAAGAAAGAAGAGAAGGATGATGGCGAAGCAAATGAAATAAATAAATATGAAGACTCTCCTTCAAGAAAAACATGAACAAAAACAAAAATAAAAACAAAAATTAAAGTAAAAATGAAAAAAAAAAGAGATATCTTTGATGTATTGTGGATTAATATTTCAACTTGCAAACTATCTTTCATATTCAAAGTGCCAACTTAAAAGGTGGCTGTAAAATAATAAGAATAAAATGTAAAAATCTTGTTTGTTTTTGCAGCTTTTTGATGAAAAAAAAAAGTTTGTCATTCCAACTCATTTGTTTTTAACAATTTTCTTATTTTAGTTTCTACAAACTGATAACATCTTGGTTTCCACGTCTGTCATGATGAAACCTGTATATTTCAAGATCTTTATACAAACTGATGGTTATAAAATGTCACACCTGATTTTGCTAAAAGAGTTTAACTGCATTTTATTGAAGGCTTCTTTCAGACTAGACTATAATTTCTTTCAATGCAACTTGTTTTTTCCTTTTTATATACTTATACACAGTCGGATTCACTACCATTTTTCCTGATATATATATATATATATATATATATATATATATATATATATATATATATATATATATATAATTGCATTTCAGTGCTAATACCCTAGGTAAAGGTTTGAATCCTACTCCCTTCCAGCTATGGTAATTAGTATGGCTTACTGGGCTCTTTAGCCTTGGTTAGGCAACCGGTCTTGGAGAAGGAAAAACTCTGAATTCAAACCTGTTGAATTCCGCTTATGAAATTGACCTTATGTCACATCCTGCTCATGCAGAGGGATTGGTATATATATATATATATATATATATATATATAAGGTGTGTCAAAAAATTATTGAGATTTTTTGTACTTTTTGACACAGCTTGTATTCTGAAAAAAAATTTTAAAAACGCTCCATTCATTCTTCATTTCTATTCTGGTAAATACAACTTTAAACTTGATACATTTTTGATACACCTTGTATTCTGAAAAAAATTAATGTTCCATTCATTCAATTTTTCTTTCAGAATACAAGGTGTGTCAAAAAATACATAAAAACTCAATACTTTTTTGCTACACCTTGTATATATAAATTCATTCAATTACTACCATAAAGACAACAGCTGCAATGCCTCTAACAAGACTTTCATCAAATGATAACCCTTGGGTCACTCATAGTTTTGGGGCTGAAGCATCATTACCACTAATCTAAGGTGCCTCAACATTAACTTACAATACCATCAAACTTTGTTGGCTTTGTATCACAGTGTATGAATATCAGATCTATGAAAGATGCAGCTTCTGCCTGATCTTGGAGCCTCTTGTTATATTTCTGTATTTCTACTGGCAATAAACCAACTTTAATCAGAGATACTGATCCAAATTAGCAATAAAATCTCGACATCCAACTTCAATAGGAAACCATATGAATGAAAAAGGAAACAAGAAAAATAAGAATGAAAAAATGATAAAGAAAGAAGACAGTTAAAAGTAGATAGAATGAAGAAGAAAGAAAAAGAAAGAATAAAAAGATAATTTATTGAAAAGATAAAGAAGTCATTTAAAGAAAAAGGAGATGAAAATAAAGGAAAGAAGAATGAAAGAGAGAATAAGACAAGAGAAAAGAAAGAAAGAGAGAAGAATGAAAAAGAGAAAGAAGGAGTTAAGAAAGATGAAAAGAAGGAAGGAAAAAATAAATGAGCAAAAAAGGAAGGAGAGAAGAAGGAAGGAAAAAAATGAAAGGATGGACAAAAAAAGAAAGAAAGATAAAAGAATGAAAGAAGGAAGGAAGGAGATATGGTAGTCCAGCTGTTTTGCTCTCACAGATCTTCATAATTTTTCCACATTCTGTTGATGTGTCCAGTAAATACTTTCCTCGAAAGGAACCAACTCTTTTTGAATTAACTTACTTAATAACTGCCCAGCATCTGGATCTTGTTAACATTATCACAGTTGGAAAGTCAAGATTTTATTTCCAATCTAATGCCCCAGCCGACAGGGTAATAATAAATCAGGTGAAGGACTATTCCTTGTTTCTGGTACCAGTATAACCCAGTATAACCTGTCACATTACTTGGAGAGAAGATGAGCACAATCAAGTAATGTTAAATAGTCTCTTGTTACTTTCTGCTGTGATGTTTGATCTAACCTGTTATCTTCTCTGGTGGCTATGTTGAGATCTCTTTAGGGTTCACCTTCATTGGGTCATATCCGGCAATATCTCTCCACATCCATCTTCACTGGTTCTTAAATATGAACACGGAGACTTAGTATTATATAGCCCTTTTACAACATCAGGTATATAATGGAGAGAGAGAGGGGGAGGGAGACAGAGAGAGAGAGAGAGAGAGAGAGAGAGAGAGAGAGAGAGAGATGATATATGATTATGATGGTTCTTACTTTTAAACTTCTGCTTCAACTTCGGCCACTATCTTCACTGGTTGGACTTTCTTTTAAGGGTTGGTCTTCTTTCTGTTGATTCTTCTTTGTGCTGGTCTGGTCATTGTTCTTAATATTCAATTAACAAACATGACTTGGTTGTTTTCTTGATCAAGCTTTATCTTGCAAACTAGCCCATTTGATTCCGCTGCAGGGGGAGATCAACTCAGAGCAATGACCTACATGTCCATTCACTCTGTAATATCTGCCGAATCTAAACTAAACTATCTCATGCGTCCAATCACGTGTTTTCAAGGGGTCAAGCAAAAGGTTAGAACCTGTCAACAACTGTCGGATAACTTTCCATGGTTCCCGTCATTCTAAGTCTAACGGACCCTAATTTAATTTAAATATTCTAACTACAGGTATTATCATAATTTATAAGCTTCTTTTTTTTTAAGTAAACTTAATAGAATAGAATACAGACATGACAATGAGATACAAGGAAGAACTTATGTTGGGTCAGTAAAATGGTTATTCCTGTATATAGAGTGAGTGAGGGAGAGGCTCTGTGATTGGATATACCAATCATGTGATAGCCCAGAGTTTAGGCCCAATACCCAAAATGCCAAGGCAGAGAGATTCCACCAGTGGTACCACGAGGCAACGACTCGAAGGGCTCCAAGAAAACACACTAAGATATCTTCTCCAACGTGCCGGTAAGTCCCTTAAATTCAACTTTATATACAGGAAGGACTTTATATTGTTGTTTTTTATTACATGTGCTAGCCAATAAATTGCTTGAATCAAAGGAAGTATTAATTCTTTTCTTGTTGTTGTTAGTCTTAGAATTGAATGCTATACTAACACAATACTTATACAGAATTGTATGAGCGAAATGTCCTTTAGTAAAAAGAGTCTTTAGTAGAGAAAAGTGTTTAGCTTCTTTCTTTCTTTTTCGCTTTCTTTCTCAGTCTATTCATTGTCTATCTATATATTAATACTTGTGTTCCTTAATTGTATGACAGTTATCATCTTGCAACATCTTAAAAATGAGACTGTCCAAATCCTTCAAGATGAAATGCAAAAATATAAATCCTGATAATCTGGTGTTGCTTATCTGCTGATTTCTTATTCCTTATGAGTGTTGCCACCTCACCTAAATAATGGACCATTCCGTTTTTATTGTAAATAAAGAAAGGGAAGAAAATGGACAGGCTACACAAAAGATATAATATAAGAAAGAAAGAAAGTAGGGGAAAGAAAGAGAGGGGGTGGGCATGCAGAAGCGATAATGCTAATCTGTTTCAATTGAAAATAATGAAAAGATGAAAAGAAAGGAAAGAAAGAAAAAAAGAGTAAGAGAGAGTTAAATCAAGATTATTATACTTTTTACATATTGAACTATTTTTCAATAGCTATTAAGTAAGCATATCAAACGTTGTAATAATTAGATCATCATACTGTGGTATATCCACAGATCCTGATAGTCTATCTATCTTTGTCAGTTCTTTCTTTCTTTCATTCTTTCTCATTTTATTTATCCTTTCTATGTGGAGATAATTTTATAAGCATGTGGTGAATAAAAACTAAAATTTTAATAATATCAATTTCTTTGCTCTTAATTACAGAATAATTGTCTAAACATGTTATGCAATCATTAACTTTTAATTTCCTCTAAAGAATTTCTAAAATAAAATGGATTTTAAGGATAAAGACAAAAATATGTTGTTTGTTAAAACTGTGTAAAATGCTATTTTATTATTGTCCTGCAAGTTTTTCACATTAGTTCTAACTGATTATCCTTCACTTGAGTCTGGGTGACAGCAAGTCTCCAGGACTCTCCTAAGTATCATGACTGATTTTAGTAGTGCTGTTGTCTGACTGATTTTGATTCTTCCTCTAATCTCCAGTTTATCCAGTATCCTTTCCAGGTTCTTAGGGATTATTCTAAAAGCCTCAACTACAATTGGGGTATTTCCATGTCAAATCATCCAGGCCATGTCATCCCAAACTGGTTAACTTTAACACTCTTATCATAGCATTTTTGAATTCTTTGGGCCAAAATGCTTTCATGAAAAATTTTTAGGTGTAGGGAAGCTCTAGAACTCATATTACAGACTCAAATGGATTGCAAAAAGTCGCCATTTTTCACAAATCCCACCAAATTTGTAGAGCTAAAAATTGACATAACTCAACCAATTTTTGGAATTGGAAGTTCAAATTTTGGGGATTATCTAACTTTAACATAGTACGCACCTGTACAAAATTTCAGACAATTTTTTTTTCTGGATAATTGGTATCTCTATCACAGCCAAAAAGCTTTCTGGTAGGGTTCAGGTATTTTTCCAGCTTTTCACCTTCTTTCACTTTCACTTTATGGTATGCCAGAATGGCAAAATTCACTAGATGACAAGTTCTTTTTTTCTTGTTGATTAATACTAAATATGGTCTCCTGGTCATGATTGGGTGATCTGTTTATATCTCACAGTACAAGAGAATTTCATGGGTCTCTTTTTCTAGAACAGATTCTGATTTGTGCATATGGCCAAAGTTTAATCAGTATGGTCAAAGTTTAATCACTTGCACAATTTCTACTGGATCACATCTCCCACCCAGTCATACTTAGTCTTGTGTTCCTTCTGTGCTACTTTGTTACATTCGCTTAACATATGATTAACCATTTCATCACTATCACAGCATGACCTACTTTTGCTATTCTTCTGCTTATCATTAATTTTAGCTTCAATGTAATTGGTTCTTGTGGCATTATTTGTGTTGCTATTAAAAGAGATTCATTTCCTCTTTTGAGGAATCCCTTTTTTTAGACATGTTAACAACATATTCTAAAGTGGTCAATATTTGAATAACATTCACTCTGGTTTTATATACAAGATAATTGTCATTGAGAATGAATTGCTGCAAATTGTTGTACAGGAAGATAAGGGTTAAAATTGAGGGACGAGGTGTTCAAGCTTCTTAATTTTAATTCAATTAGCTTTAAAGAAAAACATTCAAAAAATAAATAAAAGAACTTTCTACAACAGCAGAAGTAGCTTTATAATCTAGAGCAGGGGTTACCAAACTACGGATCCGGCCCGCAAAGGCATTTTATCAGGCCCGCCAACGGTATTTGAATTTGTTTGTTAAAACATAAAGAACACAAGACATTCTGATACCATTTAAATTTTAATATCATGTTAAGCTTATTAAATCTTCATGGACTTGACTACTGTTGGTAGGTTATAAAATTTTGTGTGTGTGAGCATTTCACTCATTACTTACGCGATCCTGAATTTTCACTTGTTACGAGCAAGCCTTTCAAAATTGAAATGTGAAATCAACCCATCAAACGAAATTGACTGATAAACATTTGAAAGCAATTCTCTTGATTGGATGTAGCAATTCCAAACCAAACATTGACAATATCTTGAAAGGCAAACTTCAGTTTCACAAATCTCACTAAACCTTTCTGCTAATGTTGCGTTCTTTGATAATATTTTGAAAATAAATATGTTGGTTAAATTTGTTTTTGTACATCTTACGCCACTCATCCATAAATATAACATGGAAAAATAAATTTTGTTTTACATCTTTTTCTCAGAGCTTTATTCTGGTAGCATGTATTGAACACAATAATAATGTGGACTGCGATCATTATTTTTTCAATTATCCAGCTCGTACTCGTTATTTTTTTAATTATCCATCCCACTGTGAAAAAAGTTTGGTGATCCCTGATTAAGAGGTATGACTTGTATTATTTGGATTTTTTAGATTGTTGTCAATGTCTTTATTGTTATATACACATGTTTCAGCTGATTTTTTTACCAAAAGAGTAAGAATGCCAGCCAACTCAACATCAGATCCAACAACCAGATTCCAGCCTCAAGAAGTAAGACAGAAATAGAGATAAGTATTGCATGATTATTATTATTGACACATCATCACTCCTTTCAAATAGAGATGTTATGTTACACAAATAATGCTAATTATCAATATCCATTGTGCAAAAGTAAGATAATAGGATGGAAAAAGCCAGGAATGCAAGAGATTACATGTAGTTAACATGAAAAGATTTAGATGATGAAGCACTAGGCAACTTGTTATGTTGTATGTTGGTTGTAGGTAATGTTTATGTGAAATATAACATTAAAGAAACAAGCAAAACAGTACAAATAATCACAAAGAAGTTTGAATCATAACAAAACTTATCCTTTATATGTGTATTATAAATTGTATCAAATGAACAACAAGTTACAAAGATATGGTTTGGTTAATGACTTTCCGTTTTACAAATTCTTATTAGTGTTAAGGCTTACTTGTATTTATTCCCCCGGTTCAAGGAAAGTTGTTATTTCATGACTTGCCTGTTTGCTGGCTACTGCTTTTCTGAGGGTTTTCTACTACTATAAATCTTCCATTCCCCCACTCTCAGAATGTCCGTAAGTTGGCGGGAGTTTTGAATTTTTGGCTTTGTCTATTTTTAGAATACGATCCTTTTATTTTTATTCCTCCAAACCTAGTCTAACAAGAATCTACAGCTTATGAACCTTTACAGTTGAATTTTGATTTGTTAGGAAAAATACATGTCATCACTCTTTTCAAACAGAGTTGCTATGTTACACAAATAATGCAAATTATCAAGCCTCATCTCAAAAATTTAGACAAATAGAGATAGGACATAATCCAAAATATTCCAAGTAAGATCTTAAAATAGTGTGTATTATATTTTGTTATTGATAACATAACCTTCAATCAAGCAATAGGAAAATTATTTAATCAGAAATTTGGAAAGATAATTGTTTTTCTAGGCAAACACAGGAATATATTGCTGTGTGATTGATGCAAAAAGGAAAGAATTAATTTTCTAAGAAGCACATCATTGCTATTGGGGAAGATAATCAAAATAAATGTATAATGAACAAGAAATTGCTGGTAAGGTGTCTGATAAGAGAGTAATTGTTGATTATGATAATCACTGAATAATAAGCAGGTGATATAATTGAATATAAAGAACAATATAAAGATGATAACAATAATGAAAAATCAAGATTAAGGTAAGGGGTAAGAATTATGAATAAAGTTTCTGGTTTTGAAGGTTAGAGAAATGGAAGATATAAATACAGAATTAGATTAATTATTCAAGCATATATATATATATATATATATATATATATATGCATATAAATATATATATTTATATATGCATATATATATATATATTTATATATGCATATATATATCTAT
>CM042148.1:57087296-57119796 GCA_023376005.1 Doryteuthis pealeii | reverse complement strand
TTGTACAAATAACAATGAAGATGGGGACAATAGTCTGAATAATGCAGATAATACTAATCTTCAAGCCTCATCTCAAACATTCAGAAAAATAAAAACTTTTTCTTTTCCAATGAATGGTATTTTTTATACTTAAAAAGAATTATAAATCATACCTAAAAAGAAGAAGTCTTTTCCAATGAATCTTATACTTAAAAAGAAGAAAGACATAAAACAAAGAATTTTGAGTTGTTTCTACACATGCTGTTAAAATTTGAGATCATTTGAATGAGAATTAGTCAAGTTATCAGATTACAAAATGATATCGATTTTTCTGAAACACCCTTATTCTAATATGTATAGTAAAGTCTAAGGGGTGCTCTAAAGTCGGTATCAGCCAGACAGTGAGGTAGTCTATTCTCTTTTCACTAGTGCTAGAGCAAGGACATTGTTTTTGTGTCTGAGCACCACACCTACCATCAGCTCTTTACTTTATCACACAGATTCCTGTGCTACTCATACACTGAGCTAGCGAGGGCTGCTATCAAACCAGAAACCTTGTGGTTCCTAGGAGGACGCTCTACTGACTGAGCTAGACTGGTCCTAAAAATTATAGTGGATTCACAAAATGAATGAAATACATACCCAAAATAGTTATAAATAATAAAAAGAAAAGAAAAGGAAATATAATATGCTTTAAACTGATTATTCTATGAAAACGTTTCTGCAAGAATAGGTGAAATATTTCTTAATCTAATAAACAAACATTTTTCCCCAAACAAATTGCATCCAATATTCAACATAAATAACATAAAGGTTAGCTATTCATGCACAAACAACTTGAAAAAAAATGATAATAAAATGATGAATACCAAACAAAATACCCAACGCAATTGCAGAATTAATAGTGTATGTCCACTTGAAAATAAATGTCCGGTTAATAATGTAATATTGAAAGCAATGGTAACAAGTGAAAACAAGGAAAATAACAAAAAAAATATACAAGCATTACAAATACAATAATTATAAAATGACATTTAATAATAACAAATATTTGAAAAATCAATCATGCTATCACAATATGTGAATTAAAAGTACCAAAAAAAGTCTTGGATAGAATTTTAAGAGCACAACCAATAAAAATGTACTGTAAGCATAAAAGAAAGATTTACCATAGTAGTAAAGTCTGTGGAGTGGTCTATTATCGGTATCTATCTGGAATAGAATTTTGAGAGTATAACAACCAAAAATGTACTGTAAACCTAAAAGAAAAATTACCATAGTAGTAAAGGCAAGAGAAAAGACTAGAGAAGGCAAGTTTAAGTCTTGTCTCATGCTTACATGCCAGATGAGAGATGCTCACATACCAGAGAAGGCAAGTTTAAGTCTTGTCTCATGCTCACATGCCAGATGAGACAAGTTTGAGTCTTGTCTCATGCTCACATACCAGAGAAGGCAAGTTTAAGTCTTGTGCTCATGCAGGCAAGTTTGAGTCTCATGAAGGCAAGTTTAAGTCTTGTCTCATGCTCACATGCCAGATGAGACAAGTTTGAGTCTGGTCTCATGCTCACATACCAGAGAAGGAAAGTTTAAGTCTTGTCTTAAGCTATCTCTTATTTCTAAATTCTTGTTGTATAATTTGAAAGTTTGAGATCATTGCAAAGAAGAAAGAAATCAAGCTAAAAGTATAATAAAAATAATATGTGGAATAAGCATCAGGTGTCTTTTAAAGATTTTGAAGAGTTAAATTTATTTTATATCAGAATGTTGATTTTTTTCTAACCTTAAAATACTAAAAAAAAAAAAAAAAAAAAAGTAAAATATTTCTAATAGAAAATCTTCATGGATCTGCATCTAAAATTTCCTGAGAAAAATGATCTGAAAATTTAACATCAAATATCTATGAATGTACTTTAGACACTGATAGCACATATCTTATATATATATATATATATATATATATATATATATATATACATCAGATGCTAAAAGTAGATAACTCTTTGAATAAAGTCAAGGAAGTCTTTTTAACCTTTGCAACATGATATGAAATTGTGAATATCATGTAATGTTATAGATTGTTGCTGCAAGCTAAAATATTTAATAATCTTCTATTGATTTGAAAAAGAGGCAACAGTAAGTGTCAGCCATTTTGTTTTGGCTTTTTTTCTTCTTTTTTTTTTTTTTAATGTTAAGCAAGAAGTACTTTGTGCACATTTAAAGGAGTTTAACTGTTTGTTTTGTTTAGTGGCTACAGATTGAGTGTAGAAATAAATGATAAAATCTTATAGAAGCTCTCAAAATGTTGGCATCTATTCACAAACACATTGAATGGAAGCCAAACGTTTATGTTGTGTCATGACCGAGAAAATGTCAACGTAAAAGGGAACAAAACACTCAATGCATATTAATGTTTGATTAACCATTTCTATGCTCGCACATATATTTCACTCACAACAGGAAGATACAAATTTGCTTATATACTTTTGAGTGTGAAACATATTCTCACATTAAAAAAAATAGATTGCACTCTTATTTTTTACACAAATACGCATTTAAAAAAATCTCACACTCTTATATACTAAAAAATATTTGTACACTGGAATAATAGTTTTTCAACCTGTGGTTATACCACAGTATGATAATTTAATTATTACAACATTTGTTATGTTTACTTGAGCTATAGCCACATAGTTCAATATTCAAAAAGTATAATAATCTTGATTTAACTCTCTCTCACTCTTTTCTTTCCCTTCTTTTCATCTTTTCATTATGTTTGATTGAAACATATTAGCATTATCGCTTCCATATGCTCACCTCCTCTGTTTATCTTTCCCCTAATCTCTCTATTTCTTTATATTTTTTCTGTGTAGCATGACCTTTTTCTTCCCTTAGATTTTTTTATAATAAAAACAGAAGGTGACCATACTCATAAGAAATAAGAATGCGGTGAATAAGAGAAAACTATGGAACATGAAGGTGAAGGGTGTACCAATTATATTTGGTGTCCTTTGAGCAGTCCATGACGCACTGGAAAAGAATTTGGGTGAATTGGAAATTAGAAGAAGAATTGAAACCATCCAAACTAAAGCTATGTTAAGATCAGCTAGAATACTCAGAAGAGTCCTGGAGACCTGAGGAGACTTGCAGAAAAACTCCATAACAATAATAATAATAATAATAATAATAATAATAATAATAACAAGGAGAGATGAAAGAAAGAGTGAAGAAAGAGTACCTCAGGAGAACAAGAAAACTCCTAGAAACTAAACTCTGCAGCAGAAATCTCATCAACAACTATATGGACACTTCAAATGACAAATTGAAGAGATCACACATGGGAAGACATGGACATGGCTAAGAAGGGGAAAGCTCAAGAGAAAAACTGAATCTCTGATAATTGCAGCACAAGACAACGCCCTAAGGACAAATTATATAAAAGCAAAAATAGATAAGACACAACAGAATAGCAAGTGTAGAATTTGTGGGGAAAAAGACCAAACTGTCAATCACATAATAAACAAATGCAGTAAACTCGAGTAAAAAAAGGATTCCAAGACTAGGCACAACTGGGTGGGAAAAATGATTCACTGGGAACTGTGCAAGAAATTCAATTTTCACAATTCAACTAAATGGTATATACACAAACCAGAATTTGTCCTAGAGAATGAGATGCACAAAATTCTCTGGGACTTTGAGGTACAGACGGATCACCTAACCCCAGCCAGGAGACCAGACCTAGTGTTGATCAATAAGAAGAAGAAAACTTATGTTGTGGATTTTGTCATCCCAGCCAATCACCGAGTGAAAGTGAAAGAAAGTGAAAAGATAGACAAATACTTGGACCTTGCAAGAGAACTAAGAAAACTGTGGAACATGAAGGTGAAGATCGTTCCAATTGTAATTGGCGTCTTAGGAACAGTCCCCAGGGGTCTTGAAAAGAATCTGGATGAACTGGAAATCAGAGGAAGAATCAAGACCATCCAGACTACAGCATTATTGAGATCGGCTAGAATACTAGAGACCTGAGGAGACTTGCTGTCACTCAGCATCTAGTGAACCACCGGCTAAGGCGAGTGTGAAAAAATCTAATGGAGTAAAAATGATATTATTATTAATAAAAATTAACCTGAATAAGTTTCTGGTTTATAATAAGTTCTTCAACCCTGGAACATTTGCACAAGAAGAGACAAACTTGCATATATACTCTTGAGGGGGAAGCATATTCTCCCTTAAAAAAACAGATTACACTGTTATTTTTTACATAAATACACATTTTTATAAAAAATCTCACATACTTGTATACTAAAAAATATTACTAAAGTAGAATAAGTAAAATAAAGTAAGCGGAGTAGCCTATAGTCACTATCAGCCAAACAGTGAAGAAGTCTATCCTCTTTTCACTAGCGCTGGACCAGGGAGTTTGCTTTTGTGGTGTTCTTCAGGTGTTCTTGTTGAACTCAGGAACTTTCATGTTGAACCTGGGAACCTTCACGAAACTTTGAATTGGAAATGCATTAACTGAATGAGAACAATCTACTCCAATGGATTAAATAAAGGGCTTGGTTCAAAGTTATGTGAAGACTCTCAATTTCAATATGAAGGTTCCCAATTTTGACAAGAAGGTTCCTGAGTTCAACTAGAAAACTCCTGAAAAAGGCCAGAGGGCACATCAGCCAAAACTTTGTGTATACAACAATAAAGGCTCTTAGGCAATTCTTTGCTGATAAAGATAAAAAGTTATGGGAGGATGAAACTGGGAATTGCTCTGCAAGATGTCAGAAAATAGTGGAATAAAAATGATAATTTCCCCCCCAGCTGTACCAAATTTTTTAGATATTTTTTACCTTTGAAATGTGATTTTTCAATGTTCACCATCTATTCACCTCAGAACTCATTCTATTCGAATAAAGTCCTATTATTATTATTTTTCATTGCTGGAGCCGCTGCTAGCAGCTTATGGTAGGATCATAGATTATAATTGGATACAATTTCAAAAGTTAAAAGCAGAATGGGGACTCTATGAATACAACAATTTTCACACAGAGAATTGAATTGTAGTATGGGGGTCCAGTGAGCTTTGGCCGCTGGACCGATAAGGTAATTAACAGCATTAATCCCAGGGGGCTATCCCCTCAGGCAATACCTGCCCCCTTGATTTAAAGGGTCAGGGTTGGGTTTATTGCCCAGTGCCTGTGGCGCCCCCCCCCCCTTGAGGGGGAATGCTGACAGGATCAATGTATTTTTTGCACCTAGCACCCATGAGCTTTGGCTCGTGGGTGGGCCCACATAAAAATGTCCTTGTGTCACACCCTCATAAGTGGAATGAGTGGTAAATACCTATTCTTAAATTCTTACTTCTTCTTCTATCATAGTTCTCTCTGCTCTATCTTTTATCATTCTTTAGGAGTTGTTCTTTCAGAGTTCTCTTTCAGCTGGTGGTGTCTATCTCTTCATATTGGAATGTTGTTTCTTCTTCCACCATGATTGTCTGCTTCTCTGTGCATCCCATATTTCTTAGTTTTTAGTCATGGAAATTACACAGACGTATATTCTTATGTATATGCTTTTTTATAACCCCCTCTCCCTATACATTCTTAAGCTGTAAGCATGTGGGGAGGAAGCAGCAATGATGGAAAGATATGCCTGGTCTCCGCAGAACACTGGGCTCAACTCCTTAAATTATAATTCTGTTTTCCCAGTGTCACCTGGTCATGTAGCTCTTTAAGCTAATGAGAGCCCTATTTCAGAAGAACTTGGGTTCAGAACCTGTTGATCAAAATATCTAAATCTAACTGTAATTTTCCACAGATTTATGGTTATTTTTAAACTACTCTATACTACTTTGAATAAATTATAAACTTCTGCTCATCTATTATACAACAGAATTACAAATCTCTAAATGGTCATCTGAAGGTGCAATTTCATCTAAATACAGCAAATGTATAAAAACTTCCTAGTCAAGTTGTATGTATCTATCCATAAGCAGGATGTGACACAGGATCAATTTTTAAGCAGAGTAAAGCTGGTTTGAGGGGCTGGTTTAGCCTAGTCGGTTGAGCACCCACCTAGGAATTGCAAGACTCCTGGTCCTCGTCAATGAAATAATGTTTGCCTCTCTTTGGCCCCATGAAAGAAGGTTTGAGAGGCAAACATTATTCCAGTGATGAGGAAGTGAAATTTGTAGTGAAGAAGTGGCTCAAATAACAGTCAACAGAATTTTACGGGGCAGGGATACATGCTCTCGTTCGAAGGTGGAACATTTCTATTGAGAGAAACGGCAACTAATTGAAGAAGTAGGGGTGTGATCCACAGAGGACCAGCTTCAGTTTTGATGTATTATACATCTTCCTGTGTTGGTAATTATACCTGTACTAAACAAAATGGCATTACTTTTTGACTCACCCTTGTATTTTGTATGTAACAAAGTCATGGTACATCGCTGCCACATGAAGCCCATTTTATATATTTTCTAAGTAGCTAGTTTTTCCAGTCTCTTGAATACACATTCTTTATTTATGTATTTCTATTTGAAATTTTGTTTATTACCTTTGTATGAATCTTATGTCTTATTCTTTATTATTTCTTTCTGCCACCATAATTGCAAATGGCCATTTAGTTCCCATTGACCGTACCATCTTAAATCTTTTCATCTTATATTAACAGAGCCACACAAAGAGAACCTTTATACCTCTTCACTAATGACAAAAGTAACATAATTAATATTTCTACACTAGCTGCACAATTTGCCAAATATCATGAATACCTAATAATATCTAAACAGTATCTAAAGTTTTTTTGCAAATACACCTGCTCAAGCCGAATCTCTGCTGTAGGCAGCAAGAGGCATTAACCTGTACATCAGGGTAGGTCGATTTTCAACTTTTTTTTAATATCAAAATGATTCAACCAGTGAAAGTTGGGTATTGGTATAATAAGTAGTGACACCAAAAAATAGGTTTCTAACTTGCACCAATATTTGAGCATTTAGTTTTAAAAGTTGTCTAATGTGAAGCCCTCCAAAATCCATGTTTTTGATACATTTACATATGAAATTGCTTAAAAATCTTATAATTTTAATCCAGAAAAGTTTGTCAATTTATTTTATTCAAATAAAATGAATAAAATATATTGAAAGTAAAATTTAAAGTGAAATTATAACCCCCAAGCCACCCTAACTGCTCAGAAAGCTGCATTTTACCTCATTAATTGAGATATGTCAGTAATAACATTGCAAGATATTGTTGTAGCATTATTTTTTCTATTATCAATGGATCAAAAACAAACAAATATGAACTCTGCTAGAAACAAATGAAGGGATGATGATTTTAATATAAGCTACTATTATAATTTGAACACTCCTCTAAATATCTCCTTGTTACTAATAGAGAGTCTTTTAAGTTTCTATCTTATATAATAATTGTAAGGCATACAGTTATGAAAGATATGACAAAAATACATGAATATTGTGAGAATAATAGCAACTTTTATCATGCCATCATATAAAAAGGCTCTACATAAGAGCCCTTGGAAGCAATGGAAGGCCTCATTTCAAGGCATAACACTTTTGTAATGATATACCTAGTGTACATGAACTCAAATAAAACAAAGTTTATGTATTTTAATCCAGTTGGCGCAATCTCCACATTCAATAGCAAGCCTTCGAAATTAATTGACTAGTTCACATACCATGGTAGCAATATCTCATCTACTGAAAGCAGTGTTCATAGGAAAAGCATGGATTGCTATTGATAGGTTATCGACGATATGGAAATCTGAGTTCTCTGATAAAATGAAATGAGAATTATTTCATGCTGTGGCAATGTAAATACTACTGGATGGCGGCTCAACTTGGACTCTAACAAAACAAATAGAATCTTAATGCACCTTCAATAATAGCAAAATTGACATAATTAATATTGCTACACTAGCAGCACAATTTTCCAAATATCATGAATATATGATAATATTTAAACAGTAACTAGTGCTTCTTGCAAATACACCTGCTCAAGCCAAATCTCTGCTGTATATCCTGGAGCAGGCAGCAAGAGGCATTGGCTTCTTTGTGTATTCTGTTGGAATATTTTTTCATATATGATGTGCTGAAGTCCAACACTTAAACTTTTAGACTTTGCATGGGTGCGTGGATTAAAGCCAGCCAATCAACAGCTCGAATACATGGTTTGACAACTATTTAATTTCCAATCTTGAAAGCCGTTCATTTGCACACATTCAACACAGACAAACGGATCTGCAACCAAGTACTCTGCTCAAACAAAGGATTCTACCCAACACTAAGGGACACTGAGGAACAACCAAAGGATTATTAAAAAAGGATCAGCCTCTGCTTAACACAAGGGATCTCCACTGTAAAGTGCTCTCACTTGAAGCCTGAAAATGGCCACAAAAACTGTAACATAGATAAAAAATGAGTTTACTTTTTTATGATTCCTATCTAATACAAATAATTTTTCGCGCTGTTGTATGATTTCAAGTATTCCAATCTAATATTAATATTTTGGAAGAATTCTTCCATGTTGTAGTTGTACCAATGCTACTGTACGGCTGCACCCCTTGGACCCTAATTAACTGCCTAGAAAATAAACTAAATAGCAGTTGCACAAGAATGCTGCATTAAATTTAAACAAACTGTGGAAACAACACTTCACAAGAAAGCATATGTATGGCCAATTGCCCCATATCACATATGGAGAAGCAAGAACGAAATCATAAGTGATGTTCTCCTGGAGAAACTTGCTCATGGGCACGTCAGTGTAGGCCATCCAACAAGACCTTCATCGACCAGTTCTGTATGATACTGGATGCAACTCAAAGGACCTCCCAAGGGTGATGAATGATAGGGAGAGTTGGTGAGAGATTGTCATGGATATCTATGCTACTAGTGCAACATACTGCTGCTGCTGCTAATATTGATAATGATGATGACGATGTTGATGATGATGACAACTGATGTTTTATACATAATCATATGGTTTCAAGTAAGTGTTTCTATTTGTTTGATTGATTTATTTGTTTCTTATGCCTCCTAGGGCATCTTCCCTCTTTTTCTATTTTCTCACATGAACCTTTAAAAAAAGAAAAGTTTTTATTATTTGTGTTTTCTCATCAATAGGGAAAACAAATTTTGAATCAGTGTAAGACATAACGTTTGTTTTAGCAGAAGCATTTTCAAGAATGGGACTTTAAAAACATTAAACAGTTGTTGACTCTGGTCATCAGTGCGTAAATAAAGTCAGAAAAGGAACATAACAAATCTCTCTTATTCACAAGTTTCAATAGTTTTTATTACTTTTTTGTCATCTCTCAAGAGTTCTGTAAGGGGATCATACGATTTTTAACTGTAGTCATCTTACAAACAACTGTCTTATCATCTCTCCCTGTTCCACTCCCTTCATGCTTCAATGCACAAGCTAATTTCAACTCCAAACTTTGCTTACTAACTCACTTTGACTGTTCCTCTCAGACTGTACCTCGGTTCAGCTCAGTTGGTAGAGGCGTCCACCTCAGAACACAAAGGTGCTGAGTTTGATACCAGTCCACACCAACTCAGCACATGAGTAGCACAGCTTCTGTGCGGTAAAGTAGGGAGCTGACTGTAGCTCCAGTTCAGATGTAAAAACAGTCTCCTTGGTCTAGCACTAGCAAAAAGGGGATAGACACCCTCACTGTCTGGCTGATACTGACAATAAGCCACTCCACTAATTTTACTTTACTAATTATTATTATTATTATTATTATTATTATTATTATTATTATTATTATATTTTTTACTCCTTTTGAGTTTTCACATCAGTGTTAGCTGATGGTCTTTCACTGGAGTCTGAGTGACAGCAAGTCTCCTCAGGTCTCCAGGACTCTTCTGAGTATTCTGGCAGATTGCAGCACGCAGTGTTTCTGAATGGTTTCAATCCTTCCTCTGATATCCAAACTTTCAAGCCCTTTTCTAATCCTTTTGGGACTGTTCCTAGTGCACCAACTACAATTGGTATAACTTTCACTTTCATATTCCATAACTTTTTCAGTTCTCTGTCAAGGTCCAGATATTTGTCAATTTTTTCATTTTCCTTAACTTCACCCTGTGATCTGCTGGCACTGCAAATCCACCAGTTGACAAGTTCTTTCTTTTTGTTAATCAACACTAGGTCTGGGCCTTCTTTAATTATTATTATTATTATTATTATTATTATTATTATTATCCAATACATATATATACATATATATATAAAGATATACAGTCTTAATACATATATATACAAGGTGTGTCAAAAAAGTATTGAGATTTTGTGTACTTTTTGACACACCTTGTATTTTGGAGGAAAAAAACATCTATTCATTAATTTTTTTCAGAATACAAGATGTGTCAAAAGTACCAAGTTTAAAGCCGTATTTACCAAGATAGAAAGGAAAATAATTGGAATGTTATTTTTTTCAGAATACAAGGCGTGTCAAAAAGTAACAAAATCTCGATACTTTTTTGAACACCTTGTATATACATATAAGAGTCTTCAACACACACACACACACACACACACACACACACACACACACACACACACACACAGACACATATATATATATATATATATATATTTATATATATATAATATATATATATATAAAGAGATACAGTCTTCATATATACCTATACATATACATATTTTTAGTGCTATATTTCTAAGGCGGATAGTGCTTCCTTTTCACACTACCATAACTCAAATATATACATATACATGTATATATGATAGCCTTCTTTGATCTATCTCTTGTTGTATGCATTTACATTTCCTTAATCTCCACCAGCAACTTTCCAGAAAGCAATTACAATGATGAACCTAATGTCTAAGACAAAATGACAATTCAACAAAAAATGACAATCCAGAAGAATATTTTTTGATGAATGATGCCAGGTGACCTTGCTATGATAATATGATTAAGGGAGAATTGGGAATCAAAGAAGAGATAAATTGTATTATAAGATTTAGGCCATCAACCTAACACAACTTTACACTCTTGTGTATATTTAGCATTGACTACAGGACCTTGGATATAACGCAGTATATGATAATTCAATTATTGCAACATTTGGTATGTTTACTTAAGAGCTATTGCACAAATAATACAATATGTAAAAAGTATAATAATCTTGATTTAACTCTCTTCATGCTTTTTTTTCTTTCGTTCTTTCATCTTTTCATTATTTTCAATTGAAACAGATTAGGTTATTGCTTCCACGCATTCACCCTCTCTCTTCTCTACTCTCTTTCTTTCTTCTCTTCTTATTACATTTTGTGTAGCATGTCCTTTTTTCTTCCTTTCTTCTTTATGATAACAGAATGGTCCTTATTTAGCCTAGATGACAACATTCATAAGAAATAAGAAGCAAAACCAGATAATTTGGATTTACATTTTTGCATTTATTTTGGATGATTTGGACGTCTCATTTTTAACGCAGAAGGTGTTGCAAGATGATAACAGTCATACAAATAGGAACACAAGTATTAGTATATAGGTTATTTCCTCTACAATACTTTGCTTTTATATATATGAAATTGAGTAATACCAACAGATAAGGATAGTGATGACCGGAGAATATTTTTTTTTTAATCTTCCTGGAAGAGGCTATTTGCCAAGTCAGCCAACAGAATCAAGTTGACAGTGAGTCTGTTCAGATTTCTGGCATTCCCACAATGTTCTCAGTTCTTTTTCTGATATCAAAATTCTTCCACTCACTTAATAGAGTTTCTTGGATCCATTCCAGTGCTCCATATATTATGGGTATGATCATCACATTATAATCATTATCATAACTCCATCTGCCTCATTATGGTCAAGTCCCGCTGAAAAACATCAGTTCCTGTTAGATCACCAAAGTTAAGCAGTGATAAGCCTGTTCAATACTTAATTTGGTGGTCCACTTAAGCAACAACCCCGGTACTGTAAGCAGAATGACTTAATTCAGCATTAAATTACCAAAAGGGTTGATAGTTGCTAGTTTCTCATTTTAACTCTTAACCAAAGCAAAAATCAACCAAGTGAGAGCCTGTTATTCAAAACTTTGTAATTTGGGGGCACTTTTATGTCAAGGTACCACGTATATCTATTATGAGGAATAAGTTATTATTTTTTATTGTTAAGAAAGTAGAGAAAATGAATTTGTATAATCAATCAGTGAGTGATGAAAGTTCTCTTTATAAATGAAACTAGAAGCAGCTACCCAGCATTGCCTGGGTAGAGGGAAGGGCCAAAACCCTGATGTATTGATTTGGTTACTTTTAAGATTTACAAATGCGGCATTTTTAAGTAGAATTTCAATGCTATTTCTATGTATATTCTAATTTTTTAAATATCTTGAAAAATAAATCAAATTCATAATTACGCTGTAAAACAAAATAACTACCATCTTCTCTATTAAGTTTACTCAGTAATAAAATATCCTTATTGTTTTATCACTTTGCCATTTTCTTCTTATATTCATAACAATACAAGAGAATATATACTTAACCAACTATCAATTCTTCTAACAATATTTAATCATTTTTGTATATGATAAGTAAATTGGTAGAGTGGCCTATTGTTGGTATCAGCCTGACAGCGAAGGAGTCTATCTCCTTTTTCGCTAGAGCTAGACCAGGGAGACTGATTTTTTTTTTGTTGAGATGGAGCGCCAAACCTACTTTACCACACAGATCAGATTTACCAAATCTGTGCTACTTGGCGCTGAGTTGGTAGGGACTGGTATTGAACCTGGAATCTTGCAATTCTTAGGTGGGTGTTTCTACCCGCTGAACTAAACTGCCACCTAAGTGACTTCCATTCCAAAGAACTTCATTCTGTTTTTTGTTTAAAATCAGTTCCCTCCCACACAACAAGAATAAAATTAAAAGATTCCCTGAGAGTAAAGGTTGAAAATGGATTATGAGTTACAGGGAACTGAATTTAAATAAAACTGGGAAAAAAATTATAATGTCAGGATATGACACTTTGCATTTTAACTGTCACTTTTTCACAGTCTGATTTTTCAACAAGGAAAATGTTTCATTTATGCTCTGGCATTCATCTGAACAAAATCATAATTATTATAAATCAACCTGAATCAGTGAAGGAAAGAACCCAAGTACTGAGTGAAAGAGGCAAGCTAAATCTGCCATCCAAGAGCAGCAAAAAGAAGACAGGGTGTTCGGATAAATTTGAAAAAAACATATTTATATGTGGTTAATTTTTCTCTGTAGGTTGGAGGTATTGACACACACTATGAATCATTTTAAAAGTTTGGACCCTTCTTTATTTCATATACGTGATGAAGCAAAGAAGACAACTATTCCATAGAGAACTATTTTAGATCAAATTCATGCATGTCTATCAAATCCTATTTTATATCTATCTAATTGTCTATCTGAAATATATTGATATCTATACCAATCTATCTATCTATAATAACTAAAACTATATACTTATCACTTATCTACTTACCAAAAGTATTTTTAAAATATATCCAATTCTATTCATATCTATTTATCTATCTCCTTGGTCTGTATAGTTCTATCCATCTTTGGCAAAGTTGACCATAGAGAACTATTTTTTAATTTTCTTTAATGAAATTAAGTAACGCAGCAGAATAGAACAGTGATCCTTTACACTGATTATTTGATGCAAAAGAATTTTAAATAATCAACCTTGTAGAACTTACTAGTTAGAATCGGCTAACCCAGCTTGCTATTAGGGTAAGTAAAAGGGCATCCCATCACGGTGTAATGGTTAACAAGATTGTCTCACAGATCCATTTCTATAGAAAAGCGTGTTTGATCCTTCCTGGATTCCCCATAACTTTCAACCTTGTGTCCACATCCTATCCATGGTGATTAGGTTGAGTAACTTTAAAGTGCATCCCTCATGGTGTAATGGTTTTCAAGCTAATCTCACAGATCAACTACAAATAGTGTGTTTATCCTCACAAGATGCCCCATACTTTTTTGACCTTTGAATCACATCCCCTATGGCAAACTGGTTGGGCAAATACCTACTCTCTCATAGATAAGGTTGTTTGCATTTCATTTTGTGCTAATGCCTTGAGAAACACCTGAACCCATCCTTCTCCCCACCCACTAGAATATTGGGGAAATAGTAGGGCAGATTTGTTTTTTAGTCTTGGATAGGTACACCTGGTCTAGGAGAAGGGAAACTCTGAACAAACAATCTTTACTATCTTAAAAATGAGCTGGAGTAAATACATATTCTGTTGTAGAGTGGGTTAGCAAACTATTTCAATACAAGATCCGTTGCTAATGAACTGTGAAGTTCAAACTCACTCGGGTGCCTCTTGGCTTCTGGCTTTGTACTAAACTAAACTAAACTTAGTAAATGGTTACTGATCTGTTATTTACCTAACCCCTCCACCATAAGCAGAATGCAACATAGGAGGTCCATTTTTTAAGCAAGAGTTTTAACTGGTTTAAATTAATTTTTAATTCTCCTAGACCTGGTTGCCTTACTGTTTGAATCAAAGGTGGAAAGTAACAGATGAATGTTGTGCTTAACACATTTATTAGCACCAGCATCCGGTGCTAACAGATTTACCTAATACAAACACAGAAGCAAATAAGTACAAACAATAACAAGACTACTAAAAGAGGAGGGTCCAGTTCGGTATAACCAATGCAGCAAAGTCAGCCTGAAAATTATTCAGCTAGTTATTCTACTTTAATCATAGACTATTTTATGGTTCTGACCAGTCATCTGGTAGAGTGCTGAAGGAGTGTTTAGCTAATCTACACTGATAACCATTAACAACAATAAGTGCCTCCTAATAAAATGGAATTATTGATGAATAAAGAAATCCTGTCTGGATATGATGCTAAACTGGATCTAGTGGTGAGGTTCCAATTTTGGAACTCTGGGAATGTGGAGTAGCCCTTCATTGACATTAACTCCCATGTCCCACTCTTACCTGGAGTGGTAGTACCTGTTAGGTGCCAGCTATGGATTGAATAGAATCAAAAAATGAGTTGAAAAAAAGAGTTAAAAAAAATTGAATACACCTACAAGGATGAATAAACATTTTTAGTATGAAATAACCCAAGGTTTGAGATGCTGTAAAACCAACCAACCAACCAACCACCAACAAACCAAACAAAACAGCCATTTAGGTTTTTCCAAACAGGTGGAAAATCCCAGAGATCAGAGAAACAAGTCCACCGCTTATATCCTTCTCTAGAGTCCCTGAGTTCAAATCTTGGACGAAGCTACAGTTCAGATAGCACTAATATCCTTGGGAAAGGTATGAATCCAACTAATCTCCTTCCACTATGGGTAAATAGTAGGACAGACTGGGCTCCTTTAACCGTGTTAGAGCAACCAGTCAAGGAAAAGGAAAACTCTGAATTCAAACCTGTTAAATTCCGCTTGGTGTGGTACTACTAAATAGGCTAGTCCAATTAGTGATCTATTTCCACTATTTTTAAAAAATTCTTTGATACCTAACAGAGAATAAAACAGAAATGTCTTCAGCCCTAAAATAACCCAACAAAGTTGATATGCCATAAAATACTACCAACCACCACGACAACCACCAACCACCAATTTAAAGAAGTCATGCAAATTATATTCCAAAGAATAGAACCAAAGAAAGTAAATGAGAAATTTAAAAACCAATCAATTTCCCACTGTTCCCCTTGCATTTATTTGGACTCACCAATTAGAATTGGCTGATTAAATGCCAAACTTAATAATCTGACATCAGTTTTCTACTTTTCTGTTGAGGTCATCAAATTGTCAAACCATAAACTTAAGACAACAGAATAACTCACCTGAAATTTTCAAATAAAAACACTTGTTTATTTCCCAATGTTAATTTCTGATCAACATCACTAAAATTCATTTCTTACCAAGATTTATTTCAGTTTGATTTGAGGTGTGACAATTACCTCCATTCCAGATTTATTGATTTTTATTTATACACACATCATCATTGCCATTGCAGTCTCGGAAGACTATAAGGTGCCGTTATAGTATGTGGCCTACCTTTTTGATTGTTTAGTATGTGACGCTACCTGGTTTGAATGTGTCTACCTCAGTAATAATATATTTATGATATAAGTAGTAGGGCAATTTATTGAACTAATTATTTTTTCACATTTATTCAATTTCAGAATGCAATTCAGTCATAAGCTGTATTAGTAATTAACAATAATTTAAAAAAGAATTTAAACCATAATTTACAAAATCAGAGATCTATTTAATTCTAAAATATTCTAAAATTCCTGAATAGGGTTAGGGTTAGGATTAGGGTAACAGTTATTATTATAACCTTATAATATGCTTTTTATGATAGGCCACATACTATAAGAGAGACATGATTTCGTAGGCCACATTCAAAAGGTAGCCACATAGTATAATGGTATTGACTATAATATAGTTTGTGCCCCTGAAGTTACAGTGGCCTCCTTGACTGTGAAGTCTGATGTCGAAAAACAATCTCAAACACTGATGTTGCATGTGAGAAGGCTGTCCCTGAAGATGTTGATGTGCCGGTGCTTTGTTGCGGTGCTTTCTTCTGGACCTCTTGACTTCATGGATTTGTACCAGGGTGGCTTCAGACAGGAACAGTTCGCTACAGAGAGCCTGCCGCTACTGAGGGCAGCCTTAGCCAAATTTTCCCAGTTGGAAAATTTGCATGAGAAATAAAGATAAACCATTCCATTGAACAAATTAGAATATAATCTCCTAATGAGAAACGTAATACTTATGTTTGGAGGCTGGGTGTACTGGTTAGAATCATAAGAATGGACTTGCGACCTGAGTTCAAATCCTGGACCGTTCAAATCTCTCTCTCTCTCTCTCTCTCTCTCTCTCTCTCTCTCTCCTCTCTCTCTCTCATGATCATGGCTCTAAATATTCTGAGTTTATTCTGTATTTGTTTTAAAGCAAATTCATTTGTTATTGGAATTCATTTTCAGTTAATTTGGGTGTTGACAATTACCACTATTCTAGATTTATTGATTTTTATTCTAACGGCATGAGAACAGAGATGAAAACCAAATTCCAATTGCACACACAAAAATCTCTGGTGTAATATATATATATGTAAAATGAAAATTGAAAGTGAATCCCACGGTATATTGAAAAGAGAAATAAAGGAAAGAAAGTATAGAAAGGATAAAATAGGATATTTTAATCAATTTTACTTACACGTGGTTTCGAATCAGGGTTTATCATGTGTACATTATTCCTATATCTATTATTATTTTTTAAATAACAAATGAAATGAAAATAATAATAATAGAAAAAATGTGAAATGTTTCCGCACACAAAGTTTGGTAAAGCCGATGATAACGAGGGTGGCAAGATAAATAAAGGAAATAGAACAATGTAATTTATATATATATATATATATATATATATTATATATATATATATATTCTTTTCTATCCTTCTACTTTCTCACAAATTCAGACAATTAATACCTTTCTTCTCTTTAAAACAATGGCATTTGTAAGGAATATGTCACACATTTTCAATTCTCGTGTACCAATCACGTCTTGATTTCATTTTTCACAATGTACCAATCGTCATGAACATTCAATTTGAATGCAATCAATGAACGGTTTATTAGCTTTTTACTACATATTTTCAACTTCAAAGTCATTCAAAGAATTTACTTCAATATGAGTTCTTTGCTTAGAAGATTGCAAATCCTATTACAAATTTCTTCTGTTATATAAAAAAATAAAAAGAATTGAAGTCCAAAATAAAGTAAGAATTTTTTAGTCATGTCAAGTGCTAATGTGTGGTTGCAAAAGAATGCGTGACTGTCTTGCACAAATCCTAGAAGCAGCACCCACAAAAAAACCATCTGAATGGCCACTTGCCCCTATTACATGCACCATCCAAGTAAGGTGAACAAGACATGCTGGTCTCTGCGGAGAAGCAAGGATGAACTCATAAGTGATGTTCTCCTGTGAACACCTAACACATGGACAGCACCAGTGTAGGCCAAACAGCAAAAACTGTATCCTCAACCCCTGTTAACATTCATAGACCTTTTATGACCTTTTATATGGGTATGATCGATAGGAACTATGGGCTGTTTTTGGGTTAGTGGATTTTTTTACAAGCAATGTCAACACTTGTTGGATTATTTTATGCCGAAGATGTTTCATTTTATTCATTTTGATGTATTCAATTTTTAAAAAAACCTTTTTTCCTAAACATCCGTGTTCAAATTCCTTGACTAAGCTTGTTTTGTAATTTTCACATGGCGTAATTAACGGTAATGAAATCCAAATTTCCCTCCAGCTAGGGGAAATAGGCAGGGCAGACTGGGGCCTCCTCTTTACCATGGGGCCAGGTAACCAGCTAAGGAGAAGGAAAACTCTTAATAACTGAATAAACCCACTTAAAAATGACCTTGTGTTCACAATCCCTGCTCGAGCAGAGTGGAGTTTTTCTGTATATTTGTTTCACATCCTTAATTTTTTTTTCCATTCTAAAGCAAGGCTAGAGGCCAAAACCTATAATGAAAAAAAAAAAATGTATATATATATACATATTTACCACGCCCTCCGCTCGGATCCCGCAGGAATGGTGACACAAGGTCAATTTCTTAAGTTGGATTTATCAGGATTAAAGAGTTTTCCTTCCTCCTAGACTGGTTACCTGGCCATGGTTAAAGAGGGCCCAGTCTGCCCTGCTATTTTCGCCCATAGCTGGAGGAAATTTGGATCAACCGTATTAGCCCATGTGAAATAAAACAAGCTTGTCAGGAATTGAACACAGATGTTTAGAAAAAAGTGTTTTTTTAAAAAATTTGAATACCCATCAAAAATGAATAAAATGAAACATCTCGCAATAAAAACTAATCAAGCAAGTGTTGACATGCTGTAAAATCCAACTAACCAAACAGCGCATAGTCCCTATCGATCATACCATATAAAAGTCATAAAAGGTCTAGAATTTTAACAGGGTTGATGATACAGTTTTTGCTGTTTGGCCTAACAACTGTGTGTCCATGTGTAGGTGTTCACAGGAGAACATCACTTATGAGTTTCATCTTGCTTCTCCAGCAGAGACAGCATGTCTTGTCACCTTGAACTTGATGGTGGCATGTAATAGGGGCAGTGGCCATTCAGATGTTTTTTTGTGGGGTGCTGGCTTCTAGGATTTGTTCAAGACGTAACACAGCATTCTTATCTAACCACACATTAGCACTGACATGACTAAAATTCTTAACTTATTTGGACTTGAATTCTTTTTTTTTTATATAACGAAGAAATTTTAATAGGATTGCAATCTTCTAAGGCAAAGACACTCATATTGAAGTAAATTCTTTTGAAATGACTTGATTGGAAATATGTTAGTAAAAGGCTAATAACCGTTCTTGATTAGCATTCAAATTGAATATGTTCATGACGTGATTGGTACATGTGAAAAATGAAAGTCAAGACCGTGATTGGTACACGAGATATTGAAAAATGTGTTTGACATAATTCCTTACATGCCCATTGTTAAAAGAGAAGACAGGTATTAATTGTCTGAATTTGTGGAAAATAGAAGGGAATAAGAAAAAAAATAATTATATATATATATATATATTATATATATTATAATATATTTACATTGTTCTATTTCCTTTTTTATCTTGCACCCTCGTTATCATCGCTTTTACCAACTTTGTGTGCGGAACATTTCTACATTTTTTTAATTATTTATTTATTTCTTTCATTTTGTTATTTAAATAATAATAGATAGATAATGTACACATGGATAAACTCCCTGATCGAAACACGTGTAAGTAAAATTGATTAAAATATCCTATTTATCCATTCTAATACTTTCTTTCCTTTATTTCTCTTTTCAATATTACGCGTGGATCACTCATTTTCATTACATATATATATATCACAGAGTTTTGTTGCAATGGAATTGGTTTTACATCTGCTGTTTTTCTCATGCGTATGATAAAAATCAATAAATCTAGAATAGTGGGTAATTGTCACACCCCAAATTAATCTGAAAATGATTCCAATAACAAATGAATTGCTTTACAAATACAGAAATAAACTCAGAATATTTAGAGTCATGATCATGAGAGAGAGAGGAGAGAGAGAGAAGAGGAGAGAAGAGAGAAGAGAGAAGAGAGATTTAACGTCAGGATATTGAACTCAGGTCGCAAGTCCATTTCTTATGATTCTAACCAGTACACCACAGCCTCCCAACAAAGTATTACTGTTTCTCATAGAGGAGATTAATTCTAATTTGGTTCAATGGAATTGGTTTTTACATCTTTAATTTCTTCATGTCAAATTTTCCAACTGGAAATTTGGCTAAGGGCTGCCCTCAGTAGCCGGCAGGCTCTCTGTAGCGAACTGTTCCTGTCTGAAGCCACCCTGGTACAAATCCATGAAGTCAGAGGTCCAGAAGAAAGCACCACCAAACAAGCACCGGCACATCAACATCTTCAGGGACAGCCTTCACATGCAACATCAGTGTTTGAGAATGTTTTTCGACATCAGACTTCACAGTCACAGGAGGCACTGTAACTTCAGGGGCACAAAAACTATATTATAGTCAATACCATTATCTAATGTGGCCCTACCTTTTGAATGTGGCCTACGAAATCATGTCTCTTTATAGTATGTGGCCTATCATAAAAAAGCATATTATAAGGTTTAATAATAAAACTGTTAACCCTAATCCTAACCCTAAAACCTATTTCAGAATTTTAGAATATTTTAGAATTAAATAGATCTCTGATTCTTGTAAATTATGGTTAAATTCTTTTTTAAATTATTCTTAATTACTATTATACAGCTTATGACTGAATTGCATTTCTTGAAATTGAATAAATGTGAAAAAAATAATTAGTTTCAATAAATTGCCTACTACTTATATCTATAAATATATTATTACTGAGGTAGGAACATTCAAAACCAGGTAGGTCACATACTATAACAATCAAAAAGGTAGGCCACATACTATAACGGCACCTTATAGTCTTCCGAGACTGCAATGGCAATGATGATGTGTGTATAAAATAAAAATCCAATAAATCTAGAATGGAGGTAAATTGTCAACACCTCAAATCAAAACTGAAATAAATCTTGGTAAGAAATGAATTTGTTTTAGTGATGATCAGAAATTAAACATTGGGAAATAAACAAGTGTTTTTATTTGAAAATTTCAGGTGAGTTATGTCTGTTGTTTTTAAGTTTATGTTTGACAATTTGATGACCTCAACAGAAAAGTAGAAACTTTATGTCAGATTATTAAAGTTTGGCATTTAATCAGCCAATCTAATTGGTGAGTCCAAATAAATGCAAGGAACAGTGGAAATTGATTGTTTTTTAAATTCTCATTTACTTTCTTCTGGTTCTATTCTTTGGAATATAAATTGGCATGACTTCTTTTAAATTGGTTGGTTGGTTGGTTGGTTGGTTGGTTGGTAGTATTTTATGGCATATCAACCCTTGTTGGGTTATTTTAGGCTGAAGACATTTCTGTTTTATTCATTCTTGTTAGGTATACAAAGAATTTTTTAAAAATAGTGAAATAGATCACTAATTAGGACTTAGCCTATTTTAGTAGTGACCACACCAAGCGGAATTTAACAGGTTTGAATTCAGAGTTTTCCTTCTCCTTGACTGGTTGTCTAACCACGGTTAAAGAGCCCAGTCTGTCCTACTATTTACCCATAGCTGGAAGGAGATTAGTTGGATTCATACCTTTCCCAAGGATATTAGTGCTATCTGAACTGTAGCTTCGTCCAAGATTTGAACTCAGGTTGACTCTAAGAGAAGGATATAAGCGGTGGACTTGTTTCTCTGATCTCTGGATTTTCCACCTGTTTGGAAAAACCTAAATGGCTGTTTTGTTTGGTTGGTTGGTTGGTTGGTTGGTTGGTTGGTTTTTACAGCATCTCAAACCTTGGGTTATTTCATACTAAAGATGTTTTATTCATTCTTGTAGGGTATTCAATTTTTTTTAACTCTTTTTTTTCAACTCATTTTTTGATCTATTCAATCCATAGATGGCACCCTAACAGGTACTACCACTCCAGGTAAGAGTGGACATGGGAGTAATGTCAATGAAGGGCTACTCCACATTTCCCAGAGTTCCAAAATTGGAACCTCACCACTAGATCCAGTTTAGCATCATATCCAGGACAGGATTTCTTTTATTCATCAATAGCCATTTATTAGGAGGCACTCATTGTGTAATGGTTATCAGTGTAGAGTAGCTAACACTCCTTCAGCACTCTACCAGATTGACTGGCTCAGAACCATAAAATAGTCTATGATTAAAGTAGATTAACTAGCTGAATAATTTTCAGGCTGACTTTGCTGCATTGGCTATACCGAACTGACCCTCCTCTTTTTAGTATGTCTTGTTAATTGTTTGTACTTATTTGTTCTGTGTTTGTAGGTATCTGTTTAGCACCGGATGCTGGTGCTTAATAAATGTGTTAAGCACAACATTCATCTGTGTATCTTTCCACCTTGTGATTCAACAGTAAGGCAACCAGTCTAGGAGAATAAAAACTTTGAATTTAAACCAGTTAAACTCTGCTTAAAAAATGGACCTTATGTTGCATTCTGCTTATGGTGGAGGGGTTAGGTAAATACAGATCAGTAACCATTTACTAAGTTTAGTTTAGTTTAGTACAAAGCCAGAAGCCAGAGGCACCGAGTGAGGTTTGAACTCACAGTTCATTAGCAACGGATCTGTGAAACTAGTTTGCTAACCCACCTCTACAACAGAATATGTATTTACTCAAGCTCAATTTTTAAGCATAGTAAAGATTGTTTGAATTCAGAGTTTTCCTTCTCCTAGACAGGTTACCTATCCAAGACTAAAAAAACAAATCTGCCCTACTATTTCCCCATATCTAGGTGGGTGGGGAGAAGTGATGGGTTCAGGTGTTTCTCTCAGGGCATTAGCACAAAATGAAATGCAAACAACCTTATCTATGAGAGAGTAGGTATTTGCCCACCAGTTTGCCATAGGATGTGATTCAAGGTCAAAAGTATGGGGCATCTTGTGAGGATTAAACACACTATTTAGTAGTTGATCTGTGAGATTAGCTTGAAAACCATTACACATGAGGGGATGCACTTTAACGTACTCAACCTAATCACCATGGATAGGATGTGACACAAGGTTGAAAGTATGGGGATCCAGGAAGGATCAAACAGCTTTTCTATAGAAATGGATCTGTGAGACAATCTTGTTACCATTACACCGTGATGGGAATGCCCTTTTTACTTACCCTAATAGCAAGCTGGGTGCCGATTCTAACTAGTAAGTTCTACAGGTTGATTATAAAATTCTTTGATCAAATAATCAGTGTAAAGGGATCACTGTTCTTTCTGCTGGTTACTTAATTTCATTAAAGAAATTAAAAATAGTTCTCTATGGTCAACTTTGCCAAAGATGGATAGAACTATACAGACCAAGGTAGATAGATAGATAAATAGATATGAATAGATTTGGTATATTTAAATACTTTTAGGTAGATAGATAAGTATTTATAGTTTAGATATATAGATAGATAGATTGGTAGATATCAATATATTCAGATAGAAATTAGATAGATATAAATAAATTTAGATAGACATGCATGAATTTAGATCTAAAATAGTTCTCTATGGAATAGTTCTGTCTTCTTTTTTGCTTCATCACGTATATGAATAAAGAAGGGTCAACTTTTAAATGATTCATAGTGTGTGTCAATACTCCAACCTACAGAGAAAAATAACCAATATAAATATGTCAAATTTATCCCGAACACCCTGTCTTCTTTTTGCTGCTCTTGGATGGCAGATTTAGCTTGCCTCTTTCACTCAGTACTTGGGTTTCTTTCCTTCACTGATTCAGGTTGATTATAATAATTATGATTTTGTTCAGATGAACTGCCAGAGCATAAATGAAAACATTTTCCTTGTGAAAATCAGACTGTGAAAAATGTGACAGTTAATGCAAAGTCGTCATATCCTGACATTATAATTTTTTTTCCAGTTTTATTTAAATTCAGTTCCCTGTAACTCATAATCCATTTTTCAACCTTTACTCTCAGGGAATCTTTTATTTATTCTGTGTGTGTGGGAGGGAACTGATTTTAAACAAAAACAGAATGAGTTCTTTGGAATGGAAGTCACTTAGGTGGCAGTTTAGTTCAGTCGGTAGAACACCCACCTAAGAATTGCAAGATTCCAGGTTCAATACCAGTCCCTACCAACTCAGCGCCCAAGTAGCACAGATTTGGTAATCTGATCTGTGTGGTAAAGTAGGTTTGGCGCTCCATCTCAACAAAAAAAAAATCAGTCTCCCTGGTCTAGCTCTAGCGAAAAGGAGATAGACTCCTTCGCTGTCAGGCTGATACCAACAATAGGCCACTCTACCAATTTACTTATCATATACAAAAATTGATTAAATATTGTAGAAGAATGATAGTTGGTTAAGTATATTATTCTCTTGTATGTTATGAATATAAGAAGAATTAATGGCAAAGTGATAACAACAATAAGGATATTTTATTAACTGAGTAAACTTAATAGAGAAATGGTTAGTTATTTTGTTTTACAGCATTAATTATGAAGATTTGATTTATTTCAAAAGATATTTAAAAAATTAGAATATACATAGAAATAAGCATTGAAATTCTACTTAAAAATGTCCAGCATTTGTAATCTTAAAAGTAACCAAATCAATACATCAGGGTTTTTGCCCTTCCCTACCCAGGCAATGCTGGGTAGCTGCTTCTAGTTCATTTATAAAGAACTTTCATCACTCACTGATTGATTTATACAAATACATTTTCTCTACTTTCTTAACAATAAAAAATAATAACTTATTCCTCATAATAGATATACTGTGGTACCTTGACATAAAAGTGCCCCAAATTTACAAGTTTTCTGAATAACAGGCTCTCACTTGGTTGATTTTTGCTTTGTGTTAAGAGTTAAAATTTGAGAAACTAGCAACTATCAACCCTTTTTGGGTAATTTAATGCTGAATTAAGTCATTCTGCTTACAGTACCGGTTGTTGCTTAAGTGGACACCAAATTAAGTATTGAACAGGCTTATCACTGCTTAACTTTGGTGATCTAACAGGAACTGATGTTTTTCAGCGGGACTTGACCATAATGAGGCAGATGGAGTTATGATAATGATTATAATGTGATGATCATACCCATAATATATGGAGCACTGGGAATGGATCCAAGAACTCTAGTTAAGTGAGTGGAAGAATTTGATATCAGAAAAAGAACTGAGAACATTGTGGAGAATGCCAGAAATCTGAACAGACTCACTGTCACTTGATTCTGTTGGCTGACTTGCAAATAGCCTCTTCCAGGAAGATTAAAAAAAAATATTCTCGGTCATCACTATCCTTATCTGTTGGTTACTCAATTTCATATATATAAAAGCAAAGTATTGTAGGAGGAAATAACCTATATACTAATACTTGTGTTCCTTATTTGTATGACTGTTATCATCTTGCAACACCTTCTGGTTAAAAATGAGACCGTCCAAATCATCCAAAATAAAATGCAAAAATGTAAATCCAAATTATCTGGTTTTGCTTCTTATTTCTTATGAATGTTGTCATCTAGGCTAAATAAGGGACCATTCTGTTATCATAAAGAAGGAAAGGGAAGAAAAAGGACATGCTACACAAAAAATGTAATAAGAAAGAAGAAAGAAAGAGAGTAGAGAAGAGAGAGGGGGTGAATGCGTGGAAGCAATAACGCTAATCTGTTTCAATTGAAAATAATGAAAAGATGAAAAGAACGAAAGAAAAAGCATGAAAGAGAGTTAAATCAAGATTATTATACTTTTTACATATTGTATTATTTTGCAATAGCTCTTAAGTAAACATACCAAATGTTGCAATAATTGAATTATCATATACTGCGGTATATCCACAGGTCCTGTTAGTCAATGCATAAATATACACAAGAGTGTAAAGTTGTGTTAGGTGATGGCCTAAATCTTATAATACAATTTATCTCTTCTTTTGATTCCAATTCTCCCTTAATCATATTATCATAGCAAGGTCACCTGGCATCATTCATCAAAAATATTTCTCTGGATTGTCATTTTTCTGTTGAATTGTCATTTTGTCTTAGACATTAGGTTCATCATTGTAATTGCTTTCTGGAAAGTTGCTTGGTGGAGATTAAGGAAATGTAAATGCATACAACAAGAGATAGATCAAAGAAGGCTATCATATATACATGTATATGTATATTTTGAGTTATGGTAGTGTGAAAATGGAGCACTATCCGCTTAGAAATATAGCACTAAAAAATATGTATATGTATAGGTATATATGAAGACTGTATCTCTTTATATATATATATATTATATATATTATATATATATATATATATATATGTGTCTGTGTGTGTGTGTGTGTGTGTGTGTGTGTGTGTGTTTGTGAGTGTGTGTATTGTGTGTGTGTGTGTGTTAAGACTCTTTATATGTATATACAAGGTGTGTCAAAAAGTATCGAGATTTTTGTACTTTTTGACACGCCTTGTATTCTGAAAAAAATAACATTCCAATTATTCTTCCTTTCTATCTTGGTAAATACGGCTTTAAACTTGGTACTTTTTTGACACATCTTGTATTCTGAAAAAAATTAATGAATAGAATGTTTTTTTCCTCCAAAATACAAGGTGTGTCAAAAGTACACAAATCTCAATACTTTTTTGACACACCTTGTATATATATGTATTAAGACTGTATATCTTTATATATATATGTATATATATGTATTGGATAATAATAATAATAATAAATAATAATAATAATAAAGAAGGCCAGACCTAGTGTTGATTAACAAAAAAGAAAGAACTTGTCAACTGGTGGATTTTGCAGTGCCAGCAGATCACAGGGTGAAGTTAAAGGAAAATGAAAAAATTGACAAATATCTGGACCTTGACAGAGAACTGAAAAAGTTATGGAATATGAAAGTGAAAGTTATACCAATTGTAGTTGGTGCACTAGGAACAGTCCCAAAAGGATTAGAAAAGGGCTTGGAAAGTTTGGATATCAGAGGAAGGATTGAAACCATTCAGAACACTGCGTGCTGCAATCTGCAGAATACTCAGAAGAGTCCTGGAGACCTGAGGAGACTTGCTGTCACTCAGACTCCAGTGAAAGACCATCAGCTAACACTGATGTGAAAACTCAAAAGGAGTAAAATATAATAATAATAATAATAATAATAATAATAATAATAATAATAATAATAATTAGTAAAGTAAAATTAGTGGAGTGGCTTATTGTCAGTATCAGCCAGACAGTGAGGGTGTCTATCCCTTTTTGCTAGTGCTAGACAAGGAGACTGTTTTTACATCTGAACTGGAGCTACAGTCAGCTCCCTACTTTTACCGCACAGAAGCTGTGCTACTCATGTGCTGAGTTGGTGTGGACTGGTATCAAACTCAGCACCTTGTGGTTCTGAGGTGGACGCTCTACCAACTGAGCTGAACCGAGGTACAGTCTGAGAGGAACAGTCAAAGTGAGTTAGTAAGCAAAGTTTGGAGTTGAAATTAGCTTGTGCATTGAAGCATGAAGGGAGTGGAACAGGGAGAGATGATAAGACAGTTGTTGTAAGATGACTACAGTTAAAAATCGTATGATCCCCTTACAGAACTCTTGAGAGATGACAAAAAAGTAATAAAAACTATTGAAACTTGTGAAATAGAGAGATTTGTTATGTTCCTTTTCTGACTTTTATTTACGCACTGATGACCAGAGTCAACAACTGTTTAATGTTTTTAAAGTCCCATTCTTGAAAATGCTTCTGCTAAAACAAACGTTATTGTCTTACACTGATTCAAAATTTGTTTTCCCTATTGATGAGAAAACACAAATAATAAAAACTTTTCTTTTTTAAAGGTTCATGTGAGAAAATAGAAAAAGAGGGAAGATGCCCTAGGAGGCATAAGAAACAAATAAATCAATCAAACAAATAGAAACACTTACTTGAAACCATATGATTATGTATAAAACATCAGTTGTCATCATCATCAACATCGTCATCATCATTATCAATATTAGCAGCAGCAGCAGTATGTTGCACTAGTAGCATAGATATCCATGACAATCTCTCACCAACTCTCCCTATCATTCATCACCCTTGGGAGGTCCTTTGAGTTGCATCCAGTATCCATACAGAACTGGTCGATGAAGGTCTTTGTTGGATGGCCTACACTGACGTGCCCATGAGCAAGTTTCTCCAGGAGAACATCACTTATGATTTCGTTCTTGCTTCTCCATATGTGATATGGGGCAATTGGCCATACATATGCTTTCTTGTGAAGTGTTGTTTCCACAGTTTGTTTAAAATTTAATGCAGCATTCTTGTGCAACTGCTATTTAGTTTATTTTTCTAGGCAGTTAATTAGGGTCCAAGGGGTGCAGCCGTACAGTAGCATTGGTACAACTACAACATGGAAGAATTCTTCCAAAAATATTAATATTAGATTGGAATACTTGAAATCATACAACAGCGCGAAAAATTATTTGTATTAGATAGGAATCATAAAAAAGTAAACTCATTTTTTATCTATGTTACAGTTTTTGTGGCCATTTTCAGGCTTCAAGTGAGAGCACTTTACAGTGGAGATCCCTTGTGTTAAGCAGAGGCTGATCCTTTTTTAAATAATCCTTTGGTTGTTCCTCATGTCCTTAGTGTTGGGTAGAATCCTTTGTTTGAGCAGAGTACTTGGTTGCAGATCCGTTTGTCTGTGTTGAATGTGTGCAAATGAACGGCTTTCAAGATTGGAAATTAAATAGTTGTCAAACCATGTATTCGAGCTGTTGATTGGCTGGCTTTAATCCACGCACCCATGCAAAGTCTAAAGTTTAAGTGTTGGACTTCAGCCACATCATAATATGAAAAAATATTCCAACAGAATACACAAAGAAGCCAATGCTCTTGCTGCCTGCTCCAGGATATACAGCAGAGATTTGGCTTGAGCAGGTTGTATTTGCAAGAAGCACTAGTTACTGTTTAAATATTATATATATTCATGATATTTGGAAAAATTGTGCTGCTAGTGTAGCAATATTAATTATGTCAATTTTGCTATTATTGAAGGTGCATTAAGATTCTATTTGTTTTGTTAGAGTCCAAGTTGAGCCGCCATCCAGTAGTATTTACATTGCCCAGCATGAAATAAATTCTCATTTCATTTATCAGAGAACTCAGATTTCCATATCGTCGATAACCTAATCAATAGCAATCCATGCTTTTCCTATGAACATGCTTTCAGTAGATGAGATATTGCTACCATGGTATGTGAACTAGTCAATTAATTTCGAAGGCTTGCTATTGAATGTGGAGATTGCGCCAACTGGATTAAAATACATAAACTTTGTTTTATTTGAGTTCATGTACACTAGGTATATCATTACAAAAGTGTTATGCTTTGAAATGAGGCCTTCCATTGCTTCAAGGGCTCTTATGTAGAGCCTTTTTATATGATGGCATGATAAAAGTTGCTATTTCTACAATATCATGTATTTTTGTCATATCTTTCATAACTGTATGCTTACAATTATTATATAAGATAGAAACTTAAAGACTCTCTATTAGTAACAAGGGAGATATTTAGAGGAGTGTTCAAATTATAATAGTAGCTTATATTAAAATCATCATCCCTTCATTTGTTTCTAGCAGAGTTCATATTTGTTTTGTTTTTGACCATTGATAATAGAAAAAAATAATGCTACAACAATATCTTGCAATGTTATTACTGACATATCTCAATTAATGAGGTAAATGCAGCTTTCTGAGCAGTTAGGGTGGCTTGGGGGTTATAATTTTCACTTTAAATTTTACTTTCAATATATTTTATTCATTTTATTTGAATAAAATAAATTGACCAACTTTCTGGATTAAAATTTATAAGATTTTTAAGCAATTTCATATGTAAATGTATCAAAACATGGATTTTGGAGGGTTCACATTAGACAATTTTAAACTAAATGCTCAAATATTGGTGCAAGTTAGAAACCTATTTTTTGGTGTCACTACTTATTATACCAATACCCAACTTTCACTGTTGAATCATTTTGATATTAAAAAAAGTTGAAAATCGACCTACTGATGTACAGGTTAATGCTCTTGCTGCCCTACAGCAGAGATTCGGCTTGAGCAGGTGTATTTGCAAAAAACTTTAGATACTGTTTAGATATTATTAGGTATTCTGATATTTGGCAAATTGTGCAGCTAGTGTAGAAATATTAATTATGTTACTTTTGTCATTAGTGAAGAGGTATAAGGTTCTCTTTGTGTGGCTCTGTTAAATATAAGATGAAAGATTTAAGATGGTAGTCAATGGGAACTAAATGGCCATTTGCAATTATGGTGGCAGAAAGAAATAATAAGAATACATAAGATTCATACAAAGGTAATAACAAAATTTCAATAGAAATACATAAATAAAGAATGTGTATTCAAGAGACTTGGAAAAACTAGCTACTTAGAAAATATATAAATGGGCTTCATGTGGCAGCGATGTACCATGACTTTGTTACATACAAAACAAGGTGAGTCAAAAAGTAATGCCATTTTGTTTAGTACAGGTATAATTACAACACAGGAAGATGTTATATACATCAAAACTGAAGCTGGTCTCTGTGGATCACACCCTACTTCTTCAATTAGTTGCCGTTTCTCTCAATAGAAATGTTCCACCTTCGACGAGAGATGTATCTGCCAGTGAAATTCTGTTGACTGTTATTATTTGAGCCACTTCTTCACTAAATTTACTATCCTCATCACTGGAATACATGTTTGCCCTCTCAAACATTCTTTATGGGGCCAAAGGGAGGCAAACATTATGTTCATTGACGAGGACAGGAGTCTTGCAATTCTAGGTGGGGCTCAACCGACTTCTAGGCTAACCAGCCTAACAGCTTTACTCTGCTTAAAAATTGATCCTGTTGTCACATCCTGGCTTATGGATACGATACATACAACTGACTAGGAAGTTTTTATACATTATGCTGTATTTAGCATGAAATTGGCACCTTCAGATCGACCATTTTAGAGATTTGTAATTCTGTTTAATATAGTGAGCAGAAGGTTTAATAATTTACTTCAAAGTAGTATAGATTTTTATGTTGGGTGTTTAAAAATAACCATAAATCTGTGGAAATTACAGTTAGATTTAGATATTTGTCAACAGGTTCTGAACCAAGTTCTTCTGAATAGGGCTCTCATTAGCTTAAAGGCTAAATGACGCAGGCTTGAACTGGAAAACAGAATTATAATCTTAAGGAGTTGAGCCCAGTGTTCTGGTCGGAGACCAGGCATATTTTCCATCATGCGCTTCTCCCCACATGCTTACGCTTAAGAATGTATAGGGAAGGGGGGTTATAAAAAAGCATATACACCTAAGAATATACGTCTGTGTAATTTCCATGACTAAAAACTAAGATTGGGATGCAATGAGAAGCAGAGCAATCATGGTGGAAGAAGAACGACCTTCCAATTGAGAGGCTGATAGGAGATTAGACACAAGCTGAAAGAGAACTCTGATAGACAACTCTAAAGAAGTGATAAAGATAGAGAGAGAGATATGATAGAAGAAGAAGTAATGAATTTAAGAATAGGTATGTTACGCACTATTCACTTATGTGGGGTGTGGACACAAGGACATTTATGTGGGCCCACCCACGAGCCGAGATGTAATAAGTGCCTCATGGGTGCTAGGTGCAAAAAATACATTGATCCTGTCGCATTCCCCTCAAGGGGGGGGGGCGCCACAGGCACTGGCAATAACCCAAGCCTGGACTTTAAATCAAGGGGGCAGGTATTGCCTGAGGGGATATAGCCCTGGATTAATGCTGTTAATTATGAGTCGATGTTCCAGCGGCCAAAGCTACTGGCACCTACTACAAATTCAATTCTCTTGTGTGAAAATTGTTGTATTCATAGAGTCCCATTCTGGCTTTTAACGTTTTGAAATTGTATCCAATTATAATCTATATCTCATAGCTGCTAGCGTGGGCTCCAGCAATGAATAATAAATAGGACTTTATTGCGAATAGAATGAGTTCTGGAGGTGATAGATGGTGAACATTGAAAATCAATTTCAAGTAAAAAAATACCTAAAAATTTGGTATAGCTGGGGGGAAATTATCATTTTTTATTCCACTATTTTCTGACATCTTGCCAGACACAATTCCCGTTCATCCTCGCCATACTTTTTTTTCTTATGCAGCAAAGAATTGCCTAAAGAGGCTATATTGTTGTATACCAAATTTTGCTGATGTGCCCTCGTGGCCTTTTTCAGGAGTTTTCTAGTTAACTCAGGACCTTCCTTGTCAAATTGGAGACCTCATATTGAAATTGAGAGTCTTCACAGAACTTTGAACCAAGCCCTTTATTTTATCATTCGGAAGTAGTTGTTCTCATTCAGTAATGCATTTCTCAATTCAAAGTTTCGTGAAGGTTCCCAGGTTCAACATGAAAGTTCCTGAGTTC
>CM042148.1:57016585-57087196 GCA_023376005.1 Doryteuthis pealeii | reverse complement strand
ACAATGAAGGAGTACTCCACATTTCCGAGATCCAAAAAACTAGAGCCTCACCACCCAGGTATAGTTAGTACCTTTACCCAGAATACTCCATGAGTGATGCCTCATAGAATAGTAGTTATCATTGTAGGAAATGGAATGACCCATTTTAACAGCATGAGTAGAAACAAGTATCTATGATTAATGTCTAAAAACTTTTTTGTATTATTTGCTTTATTGGATATTTGCCCCTTCTTCATTTGTTATTTGTACAGACGTTTTGCTGCGATATACCCTCCAGCCTTCTCAGGTATTTCTTGTGACTCGGAAGCCTTCTCAAGACTCGGGAAACCTTCTCGGCTCGGGAACCTTCTTTCGAACTTGGGAACTTTCTGAAGAAGGTTCCCAAGTCCGACAAGAAAACCTGAAGAAGGCCGGAGTTATATCGCCGAAATGTTGTACAAATAACGAATGAAGATGGGACAATGTCCTGAATAATGCAGATAATACTAAATCTTCGCCTCATCTCAAACATCAGAAAATAAAACTTTTCTTTCCAATGAATGGTATTTTTATACTTAAAAAAATTATAAATCATACTTAAAAAGAAGTAACTCTTTTCCAATGAATATTGAGTACTTAAAAAGAATGAAAACATTTAAATACAAAAATTTTGATGTTGGTTTCTACACATTGCTGTTAAAATTTGAGATCATTTGAATGAGAATTAGTCAAGTTTCAGGATTACAAAATGATATCGATTTGTCTGAAATCACCCTTATTCTAATAATTATAGTAGGAGTCAGAATCTAAGGTGCTCAAAGTCGGTATCAGCCAGGACCAGTGAGGTATCTATTCTCTTTTTCACTAGTGCTAGAGCAAGGACAATTGTTTTTGTGTCTGAGCACCACACCTACCATCAGCTCTTTTTACTTTTTAGGTTCGCACATGATTCCTTGCTGCTACTTCTATTACACGAGCTATGCGAGGGTGCTATCTCAAACAAAACCTTGGTGTTCACTAGGAGGACGCTCTTACTGACTGAGCTAGAGCTGGGTCCTATAAATTAATAGTGGATTCACTAAAATAATGAAAACATACCCAAAATAGTTATAAATAATAAAAAAGAAAAGAAAAAGAATATAATATGCTTTTAAACTGATTATTCTATGAAAACGTTTCTGCAAGAATAGGTGAAATATTTACTTGAATCATAATACCATAGAAATACCCCAAAACATTTTTTCCCCCCCAAAAAAAAAAAACTCGCAAAATTGCAAAAATATCCCTAAAAATAATTTCCAAACCAAATTAATATAAACATTTTTATAAAGCGTTAGCTTATTCTATGCACAAACAAACTTGAAAAAAAATGATAATAAATGATGAATTACCAAATCAAAATACCCAACGCAATTGCCAGAATTAATAAAGTGTATGTTCCACTTGAAAATAAATCCGTTAATTAATGTAATTATGAAAGCAATGGGTAAAACAATGAAACAAGGAAAATAAGACTAATAAAAAATATACATAGCTATTACATAAAAATAATTAAAAATGACATTGCTTTAATAATAGAGCAAGATAGTTTTGAAAATCAATCCCCATTGCTATCACAATATGTGAATTTAAAAGTACCAAAAAAATGTCTTGGATTAGAATTTTTAAGAGCACAACTCAATAAAAATGACTTAAGCTAATAAAGAAAGATTTTACCATAATAGTAACCCGTCTTGTGGTAGTGGTCTATTAGTCGGTTAGTCTTGCTGGTAATAGCAATTTAAAGAGAGTATATAACAACCAAAATGTACTGTAAACCTAAAAGAAAAAAGATTTACCATAGTAGTAAAGCCAAAAAAAAAAAAAAAAAAACCCAAAAAAAAAAAAAAAAAAAAAAAAAAAAAAAAAAAAAAAAAAAAAAAAAAAAAAAACCAAAAAAAAAAAAAAAGCCAAAAAAAAAAAAAAAAAAACAAAAATAAAAATAAAGAGAAAAAAAAAAAAAAAAAAAAAAAAAAACAAAGAAAAAAAAAAAAAAAAAAAACCCCAAAAAAAATGAGAAAAGACTAGAAAGGCAAGTTTAAGTCTTGTCTCATGTCTTACATGCCAAAATGAGCAAGTTTGAGTCTTGCTCATGCTCACATGCCAGATGAGGCAAGTTGTAAGTCTGTCTCATGCTCACATAACCGGAGAGGCAAGTTTGAGTCTGGATCTCATGCTCACATACCAGAGAAGGAAAGTTTAAGTCTTGTCCTTAAGCTATCTCTTATTTCTAAATTCTTGTTGTATAATTGAAAGTTTTTGAGATCATGGCAAAGAAGAAAGAATCAAGCTAAAAGTATACATAAAAATAATATGTGGAATTGCATCATGTGTCTTTTAAAGATTTTGAAAGAGTTAAATTTATTTTATACCTCAGAATGTTGGATTTTTTTCTAACCTTAAATACTAAAAAAAAAAAAAAAGATAAGTAAAATATTTCTAATGATAAATCTTGAGGATCGCATCTTAAAATTTCCTGGAGGAATAAATGATCTGAAAAAATAATTATAACATTCAAATTCTATGAATGATACTATTTAGACACTGACAGCACCAATATCCCTTATAATACTATTATAAGATATATATATATATATTTAATATATAGTATATATACATCAGATGCTAAAAGTAGATAACTCTTTGAATAAAGTCAAGGAAGTCTTTTTAACCTTGCAAACATGATATGAAATTGTGAATATCATGTAATGTTATAGATTGTTGCTGCAAGCTAAAATATTTAAAAATCTTCTATTGATTTGAAAAAGGCAACAGTAAGTGTCAGCCATTTGTTTTGGCTTTTTTCTTCTTTTTTTTTTTTTAATGTTAAGCAAGAAGTACTTTGTGCACATTTAAAGGAGTTTAACTGTTTGTTTTGTTTAGTGGCTACAGATTGAGTGTAGAAATAAATGATAAAATCTTATAGAAGCTCTCAAAATGTTGGCATCTATTCACAAACACATTGAATGGAAGCCAAACGTTTATGTTGTGTCATGACCGAGAAAATGTCAACGTAAAAGGGAACAAAAACATCAATGCATATTAATGTTTGATTAACCATTTCTATGCTCGCACATATATTTCACTCACAACAGGAAGATACAAATTTGCTTATATACTTTTGAGTGTGAAACATATTCTCACATTAAAAAAAATAGATTGCACTCTTATTTTTTACACAAATACGCATTTAAAAAAATCTCACACTCTTATATACTAAAAAATATTTGTACACTGGAATAATAGTTTTTCAACCTGTGGTTATACCACAGTATGATAATTTAATTATTACAACATTTGTTATGTTTACTTGAGCTATAGCCACATAGTTCAATATTCAAAAAGTATAATAATCTTGATTTAACTCTCTCTCACTCTTTTCTTTCCCTTCTTTTCATCTTTTCATTATGTTTGATTGAAACATATTAGCATTATCGCTTCCATATGCTCACCTCCTCTGTTTATCTTTCCCCTAATCTCTCTATTTCTTTATATTTTTTCTGTGTAGCATGACCTTTTTCTTCCCTTAGATTTTTTTATAATAAAAACAGAAGGTGACCATACTCATAAGAAATAAGAATGCGGTGAATAAGAGAAAACTATGGAACATGAAGGTGAAGGTCGTACCAATTATCTTTGGTGTCCTTTGAACAGTCCATGAAGCACTGGAAAAGAATTTGGGTGAATTGGAAATTAGAAGAAGAATTGAAACCATCCAAACTACAGCTCTGTTAAGATCAGCTAGAATACTCAGAAGAGTCCTGGAGACCAGATGAGACTTGCAGAAAAACTCCATAATAATAATAATAATAATAATAATAATAACAAGGAGAGATGAAAGAAAGAGTGAGGAAAGAGTACCTCAGAAGAACAAGAAAACTCCTAGAAACTAAACTCTGCAGCAGAAATCTCATCAACAACTATATGGACACTTCAAATGATGAATTGAAGAGATCGCACATGGGAAGACATGGACATGGCTAAGAAGGGGAAAGCTCAAGAGAAAATCTGAATCTCTGATAATTGCAGCACAAGACAACGCCCTAAGGACAAATTATATAAAAGCAAAAATAGATAAGACACAACAGAATAGCAAGTGTAGAATTTGTGGGGAAAAAGACCAAACTGTCAATCACATAATAAACAAATGCAGTAAACTCGAGTAAAAAAAGGATTCCAAGAATAGGCATAACTGGGTGGGAAAAATGATTCACTGGGAACTGTGCAAGAAATTCAATTTTCACAATTCAACTAAATGGTATATACACAAACCGGAATCTGGCCTAGAGAATGAGATGCACAAAATTCTCTGGGACTTTGAGGTACAGACGGATCACCTAACCCCAGCCAGGAGACCAGACCTAGTGTTGATCAATAAGAAGAAGAAAACTTATGTTGTGGATTTTGTCATCCCAGCCAATCACCGAGTGAAAGTGAAAGAAAGTGAAAAGATAGACAAATACTTGGACCTTGCAAGAGAACTAAGAAAACTGTGGAACATGAAGGTGAAGATCGTTCCAATTGTAATTGGCGTCTTAGGAACAGTCCCCAGGGGTCTTGAAAAGAATCTGGATGAACTGGAAATCAGAGGAAGAATCAAGACCATCCAGACTACAGCATTATTGAGATCGGCTAGAATACTAGAGACCTGAGGAGACTTGCTGTCACTTAGCATCTAGTGAACCACCGGCTAAGGCGAGTGTGAAAAAATCTAATGGAGTAAAAATGATATTATTATTAATAAAAATTAACCTGAATAAGTTTCTGGGTTTATAATAAGTTCTTCAACCCTGGAACATTTGCACAAGAAGAGACAAACTTGCATATATACTCTTGAGGGGGAAGCATATTCTCCCTTAAAAAAACAGATTACACTGTTATTTTTTACATAAATACACATTTTTATAAAAAATCTCACATACTTGTATACTAAAAAAATTACTAAAGTAGAATAAGTAAAATAAAGTAGGCGGAGTAGCCTATAGTCACTATCAGCCAAACAGTGAAGAAGTCTATCCTCTTTTCACTAGCGCTGGACCGGGGAGTTTTTGTGGTGTTCTTCAGGTGTTCTTGTTGAATTCAGGAACCTTCATGTTGAACCCGGAAGCCTTCACAAAACTTTGAATTGGAAATTCATTAACTGAATGAGAACAATCTACTCCAATGGATTAAATAAAGGGCTTGGTTCAAAGTTATGTGAAGACTCTCAATTTCAATATGAAGGTTCCCAATTTTGACAAGAAGGTTCCTGAGTTCAACTAGAAAACTCCTGAAAAAGGCCAGAGGGCACATCAGCCAAAACTTTGTGTATACAACAATAAAGGCTCCTTAGGCAATTCTTTGCTGATAAAGATAAAAAGTTATGGAAGGATGAAACTGGGAATTGCTCTGCAAGATGTCAGAAAATAGTGGAATAAAAATGATAATTTCCCCCCCAGCTGTACCAAATTTTTTAGATATTTTTTACCTTTGAAATGTGATTTTTCAATGTTCACCATCTATTCACCTCAGAACTCATTCTATTCGAATAAAGTCCTATTATTATTATTTTTTTCATTGCTGGAGCCGCTGCTAGCAGCTTATGGTAGGATCATAGATTATAATTGGATACAATTTCAAAAGTTAAAAGCAGAATGGGGACTCTATGAATACAACAATTTTCACACAGAGAATTGAATTGTAGTATGGGGGTCCAGTGAGCTTTGGCCGCTGGACCGATAAGGTAATTAACAGCATTAATCCCAGGGGGCTATCCCCTCAGGCAATACCTGCCCCCTTGATTTAAAGGGTCAGGGTTGGGTTTATTGCCCAGTGCTTGTGCCCTCCCTTGAAGGGGAATGCTGACAGGATCAATGTATTTTTTGCACCTAGCACCCATGAGCTTTGGCTCGTGGGTGGGCCCACATAAAAATGTCCTTGTGTCACACCCTCATAAGTGGAATGAGTGGTAAATACCTATTCTTAAATTCTTACTTCTTCTTCTATCATAGTTCTCTCTGCTCTATCTTTTATCATTCTTTAGGAGTTGTTCTTTCAGAGTTCTCTTTCAGCTGGTGGTGTCTATCTCTTCATATTGGAATGTTGTTTCTTCTTCCACCATGATTGTCTGCTTCTCTGTGTATCCCATATTTCTTAGTTTTTAGTCATGGAAATTACACAGACGTATATTCTTATGTACATGCTTTTTTTTATAACCCCCTCTCCCTATACATTCTTAAGCTGTAAGTATATGGGGGAGGAAGCAGCAATGATGCAAAGATACGTTTGGTCTCAGCAGAACACTGGGCTCAACTCCTTAAATTATAATTCTGTTTTCCCAGTGTCACCTGGTCATGTAACTCTTTAAGCTAATGAGAGCCCTATTTCAGAACTTGGGTTCAGAACCTGTTGATCAAAATATCTAAATCTAACTGTAATTTTCCACAGATTTATGGTTATTTTCAAATTACTCTATACTACTTTGAATAAATTATAAACTTCTGCCCATCCATTATACAACAGAATGACAAATCTCTAAATGGTCATCTGAAGGTGCAATTTCATCTAAATACAGCAAATGTATAAAAACTTCCTAGTCAAGTTGTATGTATCTATCCATAAGCAGGGTGTGACACAGGATCAATTTTTAAGCAGAGTAAAGCTGGTTTGAGGGGCTGGTTTAGCCTAGTCGGTTGAGCACCCACCTAGGAATTGCAAGACTCCTGGTCCTCGTCAATGAAATAATGTTTGCCTCTCTTTGGCCCCATGAAAGAAGGTTTGAGAGGCAAACATTATTCCAGTGATGAGGAAGTGAAATTTGTAGTGAAGAAGTGGCTCAAATAACAGTCAACAGAATTTTACGGGGCAGGGATACATGCTCTCATTCGAAGGTGGAACATTTCTATTGAGAGAAACGGCGACTAATTGAAGAAGTAGGGGTGTGATCCACAGAGGACCAGCTTCAGTTTTGATGTATTATACATCTTCCTGTGTTGGTAATTATACCTGTACTAAACAAAATGGCATTACTTTTTGACTCACCCTTGTATTTTGTATGTAACAAAGTCATGGTACATCGCTGCCACATGAAGCCCATTTTATATCTTTTCTAAGTAGCAAGTTTTTCCAGTCTCTTGAATACACATTCTTTATTTATGTATTTCTATTTGAAATTTTGTTTATTACCTTTGTATGAATCTTATGCCTTATTCTTTATTATTTCTTTCTGCCACCATAATTGCAAATGGCCATTTAGTTCCCATTGACCGTACCATCTTAAATCTTTTCATCTTATATTAACAGAGCCACACAAAGAGAACCTTTATACCTCTTCACTAATGACAAAAGTAACATAATTAATATTTCTACACTAGCTGCACAATTTGCCAAATATCATGAATACCTAATAATATCTAAACAGTATCTAAAGTTTATTGCAAATACACCTGCTCAAGCTGAATCTCTGCTGTACATCAGGGTAGGTCGATTTTCAACTTTTTTTTAATATCAAAATGATTCAACCAGTGAAAGTTGGGTATTGGTATAATAAGTAGTGACACCAAAAAATAGGTTTCTAACTTGCACCAATATTTGAGCATTTAGTTTTAAAAGTTGTCTAATGTGAAGCCCTCCAAAATCCTTGTTTTTGATACATTTACATATGAAATTGCTTAAAAATCTTATAATTTTAATCCAGAAAAGTTTGTCAATTTATTTTATTCAAATAAAATGAATAAAATATATTGAAAGTAAAATTTAAAGTGAAATTATAACCCCCAAGCTCAGAAAGCTGCATTTTACCTCATTAATTGAGATATGTCAGTAATAACATTACAAGATATTGTTGTAGCATTATTTTTTCTATTATCAATGGATCAAAAACAAATATGAACTCTGCTAGAAACAAATGAAGGGATGATGATTTTAATATAAGCTACTATTATAATTTGAACACTCCTCTAAATATCTCCTTGTTACTAATAGAGAGTCTTTTAAGTTTCTATCTTATATAATAATTGTAAGGCATACAGTTATGAAAGATATGACAAAAATACATGAATATTGTGAGAATAATAGCAACTTTTATCATGCCATCATATAAAAAGGCTCTACATAAGAGCCCTTGGAAGCAATGGAAGGCCTCATTTCAAGGCATAACACTTTTGTAATGATATACCTAGTGTACATGAACTCAAATAAAACAAAGTTCATGTATTTTAATCCAGTTGGCGCAATCTCCACATTCAATAGCAAGCCTTCGAAATTAATTGACTAGTTCACATACCATGGTAGCAATATCTCATCTACTGAAAGCAGTGTTCATAGGAAAAGCATGGATTGCTATTGATAGGTTATCGACGATATGGAAATCTGAGTTCTCTGATAAAATGAAATGAGAATTATTCCATGCTGTGGCAATGTAAATACTACTGGATGGCAGCTCAACTTGGACTCTAACAAAACAAATAGAATCTTAATGCACCTTCAATAATAGCAAAATTGACATAATTAATATTGCTACACTAGCAGCACAATTTTCCAAATATCATGAATACATGATAATATTTAAACAGTAACTAGTGCTTCTTGCAAATACACCTGCTCAAGCCAAATCTCTGCTGTATATCCTGGAGCAGGCAGCAAGAGGCATTGGCTTCTTTGTGTATTCTGTTGAAATATTTTTTCATATATGATGTGCTGAAGTCCAACACTTAAACTTTTAGACTTTGCATGGGTGCGTGGATTAAAGCCAGCCAATCAACAGCTCGAATACATGGTTTGACAACTATTTAATTTCCAATCTTGAAAGCCGTTCATTTGCACACATTCAACACAGACAAACGGATCTGCAACCAAGTACTCTGCTCAAACAAAGGATTCTACCCAACACTAAGGGACACTGAGGAACAACCAAAGGATTATTAAAAAAGGATCAGCCTCTGCTTAACACAAGGGATCTCCACTGTAAAGTGCTCTCACTTGAAGCCTGAAAATGGCCACAAAAACTGTAACATAGATAAAAAAATGAGTTTACTTTTTTATGATTCCTATCTAATACAAATAATTTTTCGCGCTGTTGTATGATTTCAAGTATTCCAATCTAATATTAATATTTTGGAAGAATTCTTCCATGTTGTAGTTGTACCAATGCTACTGTACGGCTGCACCCCTTGGACCCTAATTAACTGCCTAGAAAATAAACTAAATAGCAGTTGCACAAGAATGCTGCATTAAATTTTAAACAAACTGTGGAAACAACACTTCACAAGAAAGCATATGTATGGCCAATTGCCCCATATCACATATGGAGAAGCAAGAACGAAATCATAAGTGATGTTCTCCTGGAGAAACTTGCTCATGGGCACGTCAGTGTAGGCCATCCAACAAAGACCTTCATCGACCAGTTCTGTATGGATACTGGATGCAACTCAAAGGACCTCCCAAGGGTGATGAATGATAGGGAGAGTTGGTGAGAGATTGTCATGGATATCTATGCTACTAGTGCAACATACTGCTGCTGCTGCTAATATTGATAATGATGATGACGATGTTGATGATGATGACAACTGATGTTTTATACATAATCATATGGTTTCAAGTAAGTGTTTCTATTTGTTTGATTGATTTATTTGTTTCTTATGCCTCCTAGGGCATCTTCCCTCTTTTTCTATTTTCTCACATGAACCTTTAAAAAAAGAAAAGTTTTTATTATTTGTGTTTTCTCATCAATAGGGAAAACAAATTTTGAATCAGTGTAAGAGAATAACGTTTGTTTTAGCAGAAGCATTTTCAAGAATGGGACTTTAAAAACATTAAACAGTTGTTGACTCTGGTCATCAGTGCGTAAATAAAGTCAGAAAAGGAACATAACAAATCTCTCTTATTTCACAAGTTTCAATAGTTTTTATTACTTTTTTGTCATCTCTCAAGAGTTCTGTAAGGGGATCATACGATTTTTAACTGTAGTCATCTTACAACAACTGTCTTATCATCTCTCCCTGTTCCACTCCCTTCATGCTTCAATGCACAAGCTAATTTCAACTCCAAACTTTGCTTACTAACTCACTTTGACTGTTCCTCTCAGACTGTACCTCGGTTCAGCTCAGTTGGTAGAGCGTCCACCTCAGAACCACAAGGTGCTGAGTTTGATACCAGTCCACACCAACTCAGCACATGAGTAGCACAGCTTCTGTGCGGTAAAGTAGGGAGCTGACTGTAGCTCCAGTTCAGATGTAAAAACAGTCTCCTTGGTCTAGCACTAGCAAAAAGGGGATAGACACCCTCACTGTCTGGCTGATACTGACAATAAGCCACTCCACTAATTTTACTTTACTAATTATTATTATTATTATTATTATTATTATTATTATTATTATTATTATTATATTTTTTACTCCTTTTGAGTTTTCACATCAGTGTTAGCTGATGGTCTTTCACTGGAGTCTGAGTGACAGCAAGTCTCCTCAGGTCTCCAGGACTCTTCTGAGTATTCTGGCAGATTGCAGCACGCAGTGTTCTGAATGGTTTCAATCCTTCCTCTGATATCCAAACTTTCCAAGCCCTTTTCTAATCCTTTTGGGACTGTTCCTAGTGCACCAACTACAATTGGTATAACTTTCACTTTCATATTCCATAACTTTTTCAGTTCTCTGTCAAGGTCCAGATATTTGTCAATTTTTTCATTTTCCTTTAACTTCACCCTGTGATCTGCTGGCACTGCAAAATCCACCAGTTGACAAGTTCTTTCTTTTTTGTTAATCAACACTAGGTCTGGCCTTCTTTATTATTATTATTATTATTATTATTATTATCCAATACATATATATACATATATATATAAAGATATACAGTCTTAATACATATATATACAAGGTGTGTCAAAAAAGTATTGAGATTTTGTGTACTTTTTGACACACCTTGTATTTTGGAGGAAAAAAAACATTCTATTCATTAATTTTTTTCAGAATACAAGATGTGTCAAAAAAGTACCAAGTTTAAAGCCGTATTTACCAAGATAGAAAGGAAGAATAATTGGAATGTTATTTTTTTCAGAATACAAGGCGTGTCAAAAAGTACAAAAATCTCGATACTTTTTGACACACCTTGTATATACATATAAAGAGTCTTAACACACACACACACACACACACACACACACATATATATATATATATATATATATATATATATAAAGAGATACAGTCTTCATATATACCTATACATATACATATTTTTTAGTGCTATATTTCTAAGCGGATAGTGCTCCATTTTCACACTACCATAACTCAAATATATACATATACATGTATATATGATAGCCTTCTTTGATCTATCTCTTGTTGTATGCATTTACATTTCCTTAATCTCCACCAAGCAACTTTCCAGAAAGCAATTACAATGATGAACCTAATGTCTAAGACAAAATGACAATTCAACAGAAAAATGACAATCCAGAGAAATATTTTTGATGAATGATGCCAGGTGACCTTGCTATGATAATATGATTAAGGGAGAATTGGGAATCAAAGAAGAGATAAATTGTATATAAGATTTAGGCCATCACCTAACACAACTTTACACTCTTGTGTATATTTATGCATTGACTAACAGGACCTGTGGATATACCGCAGTATATGATAATTTAATTATTGCAACATTTGGTAGGTTTACTTAAGAGCTATTGCAAAATAATACAATATGTAAAAAGTATAATAATCTTGATTTAACTCTCTTTCACGCTTTTTCTTTCGTTCTTTTCATCTTTTCATTATTTTCAATTGAAACAGATTAGCGTTATTGCTTCCATGCATTCACCCCCTCTCTCTTCTCTACTCTCTTTCTTTCTTCTTTCTTATTACATTTTTTTGTGTAGCATGTCCTTTTTCTTCCCTTTCTTTCTTTATGATAACAGAATGGTCCATTATTTAGCTGAGATGACAACATTCATAAGAAATAAGAAGCAAAACCAGATAATTAGGATTTACATTTTTGCATTTTATTTTGGATGATTTGGACGGTCTCATTTTTAACCAGAAGGTGTTGCAAGATGATAACAGTCATACAAATAAGGAACACAAGTATTAGTATATAGGTTATTTCCTCCTACAATACTTTGCTTTTATATTCTGAACAAAATTTTCTTTAATGAAATTGAATAACCAACAGATAAGGATAGTGATGACCAAGAAGATTTTTTTTTATGTTCCTGGAAGAGGCTATTTGCAAGTCAGCCAACAGAATCAAGTGACAGTGAGTCTGTTCAGATTTCTGGCATTCTCCACAATGTTCTCAGTTCTTCTTCTGATATCAAATTCTTCCACTCACTTAACAAGAGTTCTTGGATCCATTCCCAGTGCTCCATATATTATGGGTATGATCATCACATTATAATCATTATCATAACTCCATCTGCCTCATTATGGTCAAGTCCTGCTGAAAAACATCAGTTCCTGTTAGATCACCAAAGTTAAGCAGTGATAAGCCTGTTCAATACTTAATTGGGTGTCCACTTAAGCAACAACAGGTACTGTAAGCAGAATGACTTAATTCAGCATTAAATTACCCAAAAAGGGTTGATAGTTGCTAGTTTCTCAAATTTTAACTCAACACAAAGCAAAAATCAACCAAGTGAGAGCCTGTTATTCAGAAAACTTGTAAGTTTGGGGCACTTTTATGTCAAGGTACCACAGTATATCTATTATGAGGAATAAGTTATTATTTTTTATTGTTAAGAAAGTAGAGAAAATGTATTTGTATAAATCAATCAGTGAGTGATGAAAGTTCTTTATAAATGAACTAGAAGCAGCTACCCAGCATTGCCTGGGTAGAGGGAAGGGCAAAAACCCTGATGTATTGATTTGGTTACTTTTAAGATTTACAAATGCTGGACATTTTTAAGTAGAATTTCAATGCTATTTCTATGTATATTCTAATTTTTAAATATCTTTGAAAATAAATCAAATCTTCATAATTACACGCTGTAAAACAAAATAACCAACCATCTTCTCAATTAAGTATTAATAAAATATCCTTATTGTTATTATCACTTTGCCATTAATTCTTCTTATATTCATAACATACAAGAGAATAATATACTTAACCAACTATCATTCTTCTACAATATTTAATCAATTTTTGTATATGATAAGTAAATTGGTAGAGTGGCCTATTGTTGGTATCAGCCTGACAGCGAAGGAGTCTATCTCCTTTTTGCTAGAGCTAGACCAGGGAGACTGATTTTTTTTTTTTGAGATGGAGCGCCAAACCGACTTTATTGCACAATCTGATTACCCAATCTGTGCTGTTTGGGCGCTGAGTTGGTAGTGACTGGTATTGAACCCGGAATCTTGCAATTCTTAGGTGGGTGTTCTACCGACTGAACTAAACTGCCACCTAAGTGACTTCCATTCCAAAGAACTCTTTCTGTTTTTGCTTAAAATCAGTTCCCTCCCACACACACAGAATAAATAAAAGATTCCCTGAGAGTAAAGGTTGAAAAATGGATTATGAGTTACGGGGAACTGAATTTAAATAAAACTGGAAAAAAAATTATAATGTCAGGATATGACGACTTTGCATTTAACTGTCACATTTTTCACAGTCTGATTTTTCAACAAGGAAAATGTTTCATTTATGCTCTGGCAGTTCATCTGAACAAAATCATAATTATTATAAATCAACCTGAATCAGTGAAGGAAAAACCCAAGTACTGGGTGAAAGAGGCAAGCTAATCTGCCATCCAAGAGCAGCAAAAAAAGACAGGGTGTTCGGGATAAATTTGACATATTTATATTTGGTTATTTTTCTCTGTAGGTTGGAGGTATTGACACACACTATGAATCATTTAAAAGTTTGGACCCTTCTTTATTCATATACGTGATGAAGCAAAAAGAAGACAGAATATTCCATAGAGAACTATTTTAGATCTAAATTCATGCGTCTATCTAAATCTATTTATATCTATCTAATTGTCTATCTGAATATATTGATATCTACCAATCTATCTATCTATATATCTAAAACTATAAATAGTTATCTATCTACCTAAAAGTATTCAAATATATCCAATCTATTCATATCTATTTATCTATCTATCTATCTGTATAGTTCTATCCATCTTTGGCAAAGTTGACCATAGAGAACTATTTTTAATTTTCTTTAATGAAATTAAGTAACCAGCAGATAAGAACAGTGACCCTTTACACTGATTATTTGATCAAAGAATTTTATAATCAACCTGTAGAACTTACTAGTTAGAATCGGCTAACCCAGCTTGCTATTAGGGTAAGTAAAAAGGGCATCCCATCACGGTGTAATGGTTAACAAGATTGTCTCACAGATCCATTTCTATCGAAAAGCGTGTTTGATCCTTCCTGGATTCCCCATACTTTCAACCTTGTGTCACATCCTATCCATGGTGATTAGGTTGAGTACTTAAAGTGCATCCCCTCATGGTGTAATGGTTTTCAAGCTAATCTCACAGATCAACTACTAAATAGTGTGTTTAATCCTCACAAGATGCCCCATACTTTTGACCTTGAATCACATCCTATGGCAAACTGGTTGGGCAAATACCTACTCTCTCATAGATAAGGTTGTTTGTATTTCATTTTGTGTTAATGCCCTTGAGAAACACCTGAACCCATCACTTCTCCCCACCCACCTAGATATGGGGAAATAGTAGGGCAGATTTGTTTTTTTAGTCTTGGATAGGTAACCTGTCTAGGAGAAGGAAAACTCTGAATTCAAACAATCTTTACTATGCTTAAAAATTGAGCTTGAGTAAATACATATTCTGTTGTAGAGGTGGGTTAGCAAACTAGTTTCACAGATCTGTTGCTAATGAACTGTTTTTTCAAACCTCACATGGTGCCTCTTGCTTCTGGCATTGTACTAAACTAAACTAAACTTAGTAAATTGTTACTGATCTGTATTTACCTAACCCCTCCACCATAAGCAGAATGCAACATAAGGTCAATTTTTTAAGCAGAGTTTAACTGGTTTAAATTCAGAGTTTTTATTCTCCTAGACTGGTTGCCTTACTATTGAATCACAAGGTGGAAAGATACACAGATGAATGCTGTGCTTAACACATTTATTAAGCACCAGCATCCGGTGCTAAACAGATATATACAAACACAGAACAAATAAGTACAAACAATTAACAAGACATACTTAAAAAGAGGAGGGTCAGTTCGGTATAGCCAATGCAGCAAAGTCAGCCTGAAAATTATTCAGCTAGTTAATCTACTTTAATCATAGACTATTTTATGGTTCTGAGCCAGTCAATCTGGTAGAGTGCTGAAGGGTGTTAGCTACTCTACACTGATAACAATTACACAATGAGTGCCTCCTAATAAATGGCTATTGATGAATAAAAGAAATCCTGTCCTGGATATGATGCTAAACTGGATCTAGTGGTGAGGTTCCAATTTTGGAACTCTGGGAAATGTGGAGTAGCCCTTCATTGACATTACTACCATGTCCACTCTTACCTGGAGTGGTAGTACCTGTTAGGGTGCCATCTATGGATTGAGTAGATAAAAAATGAGTTGAAAAAAAATTTGAATACCCAACAAGAATGAATAAAACATTTTTGGCATGAAATAACCCAAGGTTTGAGATGCTGGAAAATCCAACCAACCAATCAACCAACCAAAAACAGCCATTTAGGTTTTTCCAAACAGGTGGAAAATCCAGAGATCAGAGAAACAAGTCCACCGCTTATATCCTTCTCTTAGAGTCGACCTGAGTTCAAATCTTGGACGAAGCTACAGTTCAGATAGTACTAATATCCTTGGGAAAGGTATGAATCCAACTAATCTCCTTCCAGCTATGGGTAAATAGTAGGACAGACTGGGCTCTTTAACCGTGGTTAGGCAACCAGTCAAGGAGAAGGAAAACTCTGAATTCAAACCTGTTAAATTCCGCTTGGTGTGGTCACTACTAGAATAGGCTAAGTCCGAATTAGGGATCTATTTCACTATTTTTTTAAAATTCTTTGTATACCTAACAAGAATGAATAAAACAGAAATGTCTTCAGCATAAAATAACCCAACAAGGGTTGATATGCCATAAAATACTACCACCCCAATCAACCAACCAACCAAATTAAAAGAAGTCATGCCAAATTTATATTCCTAAAGAATAGAACCAGAAGAAAGTAAATGAGAATTTAAAAACCAATCAATTTCCACTGTTCCTTGCATTTATTTGGACTCACCAATTAGATTGGCTGATTAAATGCCAAACTTTAATAATCTGACATAAAGTTTCTACTTTTCTGTTGAGGTCATCAAATTGTCAAACATAAACTTAAAAGACAACAGACATAACTCACCTGAAATTTTCAAATAAAAACACTTGTTTATTTCCCAATGTTAATTTCTGATCATCACTAAAACAAATTCATTTCTTACCAAGATTTATTTCAGTTTGATTTGAGGTGTTGACAATTACCGCCATTCTAGATTTATTGATTTTTATTTTATACACACATCATCATTGCCATTGCAGTCTCAGAAGACTATAAGGTGCCGTTATAGTATGTGGCCTACCTTTTTGATTGTTATAGTATGTGACCTACCTGGTTTGAATGTGTCCTACCTCAGTAATAATATATTTATAGATATAAGTAGTAGGCAATTTATTGAAACTAATTATTTTTTTCACATTTATTCAATTTCAAGAAATGCAATTCAGTCATAAGCTGTATATAGTAATTAAGAATAATTAAAAAAGAATTTAACCATAATTTGCAAGAATCAGAGATCTATTTAATTCTAAAATATTCTAAAATTCTGAAATAGGGTTATGGTTAGGATTAGCATTAACAGTTATTATTTTAACCTTATAATATGCTTTTTATGATAGGCCACATACTATAAGAGAGACATGATTTCGTAGGCCACATTCAAAAGGTAGGCCACATAGTATAATGGTATTGACTATAATATAGTTTTTGTGCCCCTGAAGTTACAGTTCCTCCTATGACTGTGAAGTCTGATGTTCGAAAAATATTCTCAAACACTGATGTCGCATGTGAAGGCTGTCCCTGAAGATGTTGATGTGCCGGGGTTTGTTGCTGGTGCTTTCTTCTGGACCTCTTGACTTCATGGATTTGTACCAGGGTGGCTTCAGACAGGAACAGTTCGCTACAGAGAGCCTGCCGCTACTGAGGGCAGCCCTTAGCCAAATTTTCCCAGTTGGAAAATTTGACATGAGAAATAAAGATGTAAAAACAATTCCATTGAACCAAATTAGAATATAATCTCCCTATGAGAAACAGTAATACTTAAGTTGGGAGGCTGTGGTGTACTGGTTAGAATCATAAGAAATGGACTTGTCGACCTGAGTTCAAATCCTGGACGTTCAAATCTCTCTCTCTCTCTCTCTCTCTCTCTCTCTCTCTCATGATCATGACTCTAAATATTCTGAGTTCATTTCTGTATTTGTTTAAAGCAAATTCATTTGTTATTGGAATTCATTTCAGTTTAATTTGGGGTGTTGACAATTACCACTATTCTAGATTTATTGATTTTTATTTCATACGCATGAGAAACAGAGATGTAAAACCAATTCCATTGCAACAAAATCTCTGTGTATATATATATATGTAAAATGAAAATGAAAGTGAATCCCACGGTATATTGAAAAGAGAAATAAAGGAAAGAAAGTATAGAATGGATAAAATAGGATATTTTAATCAATTTTACTTACACGTGTTTCGGTCAGGAGTTTATCCATGTGTACATTATTCTATCTATTATTATTTTTAAATAACAAAATGAAATGAAATAATAATAATAGAAAAAATGTAGAAATGTTCCACACACAAAGTTGGTAAAGCCGATGATAACAGGGTGGCAAGATAAATAAAGGAAATAGAACAATGTAATTTATATATATATATATATATATATATATATATATATATATATATATTCTTTTTCTTATTCCTTCTACTTTTCTCACAAATTCAGACAATTAATACCTTTCTTCTCTTTTAAAACAATGGTATTTGTAAGGAATATGTCACACATTTTCAATATCTCTCATACCAAATCACATCTTGACTTTCATTTTTCACATGTACCAATCACGTCATGAACATTCAATTTGAATGCTAATCAATGAACGTTTATGAGCCTTTTTCTACATATTTCCAACTCAAGTCATTCAAAAGAATTTACTTCAATATGAGTGTCTTTGCTTAGAAGATTTCAAATCCTATTACAAATTTCTTCTGTTATATAAAAAAAAAAGAATTCAAGTCCAAAATAAAGTAAGAATTTTTAGTCATGTCAGTGCTAATGTATGGCTGCATAAGGATGCTGTGTACTGTCTTGAACAACTCCTAAAGCAGCACCCCACAAAAAAACATCTGAATGGCCACTTGCCCCCTATTACATACACCATCCAAGCAAGGTGAACAAGACATGCTGGTCTCTGCTGGAGAAGCAAGGATGAACTCATAAGTGATGTTCTCCTGTGGACACCTACACATGGACACACCAATGTAGGCCAAACAGCAAAAATTGTATCCATCAGCCCTGTTAAAATTCTAGACCTTGGGGTATGATCGATAGGGACTATGGGCTGTTTGGTTAGTTGGATTTTACAGCATGTCAACACTTGTTGGGTTATTTTATGCCGAAATGTTTCATTTTATTCATTTTTGATGGGTATTCAAATTTTTAAAAAAACACTTTTTTTTCTAAACATCCGTGTTCAATTCCTTGACTAAGCTTGTTTGTATTTCACATGGCGCTAATACGGTATGAATCCAAATTTCCCTCCAGCTATGGGGAAATAGCAGGGCAGACTGGGCTCTTTAACCATGGCCAGGTAACCAGTCTAGGAGAAGGAAAACTCTTAATCCTGTTAAACTCCACTTAAGAAATTGACCTTGTGTCACATCCTGCTCGAGCGGAGGGGTTGGTAAATATGTATATATATATACATTTTTTTTTTTTCATTATAGGTATTTGGCACTAGCTTGCTTTAGAATGGAAAAAAATGATGGATGGTGAAACAAAGAAATATACAGAAAAACTCACTCTGCTTACTATTATATATGACTAACAACACCTTTAAGACAAGAACACACAAAAGAAGGTAGAAGTAATAACAAATACTAGCAGGACCTGTGGATATACCACAGCATGATAATCTAATTATTATGACGTTTGATATGTTTACTTAAGAGCTATTGCTAAATTGTTCAATATGTAAAAAGCATAATAATCTTGATTAAACTCTCCTTCACTTTTTTTTTCTTTCTTTCCTTTTATTCGTCTTTTCATTATGTTTGATTAAAACAAATTAGCATTATTGCTTCCACATGCTCACCCCCTCTCTATATATTTCCTCTACTCTCTTTCTTTCTTTTTCTTTTCTTATTATATTTTTTCAGTGTAGCATGTTCTTTTTATTCCCTTTTTTCTTTATAATAAAAACGAATGGTTCATTATTTAGATGAGGTGATGACACTCATAAGAAATAAGAATTTGGCAGATAAGCAACACCAGATGATCAAGATTTACATTTTTGTCTTTCATCTTGGACAATTTGGATAGTCTCATTTTTAACTAGAGGGTGTTGCAAGATGATAATTGTTATACTTTTAAGGAGCATAAGGATTGATATATAGATTCCTGCAACTGGAAAATGGCCCAATATTTTTTTTTAATTTATTCTGGCTACACATGAACATTAAAGAATTTCTAGTCGCTCAGATTCTGCTTGTAGAAATCCAATCATATCGCCTGACCATTTTTAAATGTTCCAAGATATTCAGATAGCACCAATGATATTTCAGTTGATCAACACAAATGGCAACGATGGGATAAAAATATTTTGTCTGAAGTCTGATTACTCCATCAATAAAGAACAGACAGTTTTCAAGTAGGAATGATGGATGTTGACTTGCAATTTTATTATTATTATTATTATTAATATTATTATTATATATTATTATTATTATTATTATTTCACTCCATTTGAGTTTTTCACACCCACTTTAGCCGGTGGTTCACTGGAGGCTGAGTGACAGCAAGTCTCCCCAGGTCTCGAGGACTCTTCTGAGTATTCCAGCTGATTTCAACAATGCTGTAGTCTGGATGGTGATTCTTCCTCTGATTTCCAGTTCATCCAGACTCTTTTCCAGACCCCTGGGAATCGTTCCAAGGGCACCAATTACAATTGGTACAACCTTCACCTTCATGTTCCACAGTTTTCTAAATTCTCTAGCAAGGTCCAAGTATTTGTCTATCTTTTCGCTTTCTTTCACTTTCACTCAGGGATTGGCCATGATGGCAAAATCCACGAGATGATAAATTCTCTTCTTCTTTTAATCAACACTAGGTTGGTCTCCTGGCCGGGATTAGGTGATCCATCTGTACCTCAAAGTCCCAGATAATTTTGTGCATCTCATTCTCCAGGACAGATTTCGGTCTGTGCATATCCCATTTAGTTGAATGGTGAAAATTGAATTTCTTGCACAATTCCCATTGAATCCATTATTATTATTATTATTATTATTATTATTATTATTATTATTCAAGTAAAGAAGGTAAGGACAGAGATTTCACCTGCATAGTAATGCTGATGAATAACTTCAAGCTAACTCTTTATTATTATTAAGTGTAAAGAGAGGAAAGGTAAGAGACTCTACTATCATAGAAATGATGAATGATGTCAGGTTTGCCATTATTATTATTATTATTATTATTATTATTATTATTATTCTGAGAAAATGTAATTACATTATAAATTTGCCTGAAGGAAAAAGAAAGAAAAATGCTTTCTTTAATAAATTGCCGACTTCAAGTCTTGAGCCATTTTTCATTCAATGAAGCTTCCAAGGAAGTAGCATTACTCAAGGATGTGTCTGTAAGAATGCATGAAATATCTACATATATATAGATACACAGATGTGTGTGTACACACATATTGTTTATATATATATATATATATATATATATATATATATACATGAATATTATTGTTTATATATATATATATATATATATATATATATACATGAGTGAGTATAAACACACATATATAGAAATGTGTTTTTTATCTCTATCTTTATATAACATTTTAAATATATTAAAAACATATTTATATACAAGTGTTTTTTTTGTGTCTGTATATGTGATGAATGGGTGAGTATATAAAATATGTTTGAGATAAAAGAATTAAAAAAATCAACTTCAATTTTCCTGTTTGTATCATCTTCTGAAAAGATGCCGACAAACCATTCAATAAACTGAGAGGGAAAAACTGCAATTGAAATGGGAAAAAGATTTATTCTTCAAACTGAAAATATGATGCAAATAACAATTAGAGATTCAGGTTTTTAAATTTCAAAAGAAAACCACACCGGTAGCCAAAACCTAATCAAAGACCATTTTTCATATATATGGTAAATGTAAATAGATTGAATTAGATGAAACAAATTTGATCAATTATGAAAGATAAATATGAACAGTGAGATAGATAGATAGATAGATAGATAGATAACATCTGAGATAGATAAAAGCAGACTGAGATAGATAGATGAAGACTGAGATAGATAGATAGATATGTTACAATTTTAAATTTCCAAAGAAAACCACACCGGTAGCCAAAACCTAATCAAAAACCACTTTTTATATATATGGTAAATGTAGATAGATTGAATTAGATGAAACAAATTTGATCATTTATGATAGATAAATATGAACAGAGTGAGATAGATAGATAGATAGATAACATCTGAGATAGATAAAAGCAGACTGAGATAGATAGATGAAAACTGAGATAGATAGATAGATATGTTACAATTTTAGATATCAACAGGTTAAGATAGCTAGATACCTAGATATATGGATATAAAAAATCTAAGACAGATACATATGAAAAATCTGATAAATATACACAGACTAGGATAGATAGATAGATAGATAGATATGAAACATCAGAGATAGATAGATAGAAGCAGACTGAGATAGGTAAATGCAGGCTGATATATATATATATATATATATATATATATATATATATACAGTATTATAGTATGTACAGAAATAACCTACTCGAGTTTCACCATAAGGATCTTCAGGGTTAATTCCACTGAGTTAATTAAGATATTGCGGAAGTTAATATTGCAATTATGACCGTTAAAAATACATGTGTGTGTGTGTGTGTGTGTGTGTGTGTGTGTGTGTGTGTGTGTGTGTGTACAATCTTAAATAGAAGCAGACTAGATAGATATGAACAGACTGAGATAAATTTATAGATATGTTACAATCTTAGAAGCAGTTTCTTCGGAAACCTGTGTCCAGTGGCTTCGGCCTCTGAACCAGTAAAGTAATTAATGGCGTGATCCCAGGGGGCTATACCCCAGGCAACACCTGCTCCCTTGATTTAAAGGGCAGGGCTGGATTTATTGCCCAGTGCCTGATGTGCTCCCCTTGAGGGGGAATGCCGATGGGATTATGCATTTTTTGCACCCACCACCCAATGAGTCACAGCTTGTGGGTGGTCCCACATTAATAGGGCCTTGTGCCTAACCAATACAACGTGGGGTACAGGGTAATGCCGATGGGATCTATGCATTTTTTGCACCCACCATCCCATGAGCTTCGGTTCATGGGTGGTCCCACATTAAAAAGACCTTGTGTCACACCCGCATATGTGGGATGCGAGGTAAATAACTACAATCTTAGAAGCAGACTAAGATAGATTGATATGCACAGACTAAGATATATAGATATGAACAATAAATAGAGAGATATGGAAATTCTTAGAGATAGATAAATATGAAACATCTGAAATAGATAGATATTAAACATCTGAGATAGAAGCAGACTGAGATAAATAGGTAGATAAGTAAATAAATAGATATGAACAATCTGAGATAGATAGATAGATACAGACTAAGATAGATATGAACAATATGAGATAGATAGATAGATACATACATAGATACATAGATAGATATGAACTATATGAGCTAGCTAGCTAGATAGATAGATATAAATAATCTGAGATGGATAGATAGATAGATAGATAGATAGATACAGACTGAGATAGATATGAACGATATGAGATAGATAGATAGATTGATACAGAGATAGATATGAACAATTTGAGATGGATAGATAGATAGATAGATAGATACGTAGATAGATATGAACAATTTGAGATAGATGGATAGATAGATCGATAGATAGATAGATAGAGATGAATATGAACAATTTGAGATAGATAGATAGATAGATAGATAGATAGATATAAACAATTTGAGATAGATAGATATAGATAAAAAGATATATGCATATTTTCAATTGTCTTTCAGATTTGTACTTTCTCTTTTTGCTTGGCCTTTCAGCATTGTTCCAAGCACTTCAACAACAATTATCATTGACTCTCAGTGTCATATGAATTCAACAATTTCTTTTATTCTCTGGCAAGATCCAAATACCCATCCAGCCTTTTTCCTTTTCTTTCACTTTTAATCTGATCAGTTGAAACTGCAAAATTCCTTGGCTACTACAATTCCTCTTTGACAGATTCTGATTCATTCATATACCAATGGTTTTGGAGTTGTTCATTGTGTAATGGTTATCATTTTATATATTTACCAACCCTTCCACATGACCAGGATGTAACACAAGATCAATTCAAGCAGAGTTTGAATACAGATTTTCCTTCTCTTAGACTGGTTACCTAGCCATGGCTAAATAGCCCAGTCTGCCCTACTATTTACCCATAGCTGGAGGGAGAGTAGATGAATGCATACCTTTCCCAAGGGTATTAGTGATATGGGAAATGCAAACAGCCTCATCCAGGATTTAAACTCAGGTCAACGAGTCCATTTCCTATGATACTAACAATTACACTATGCACCTCCACTGTTGATGAAAATGGATTTGGCTACTCAAGTTCAAATCTGGATGAGGCTGTTTGCATTTTGCATACTAATATCTTTGGGAAAGGTATGAATCCAACTATTCTCCCTCCATCTATGGGTAAATAGTAGAGCAGACTGGGCTCTTTAATGTTGGTATAGCAACTGGTATAGGAGAAGGAAAACTCTGAATTCCACCTGTTAAAGTGCTTTAAAAAATTGACCTTGTATCACAATCTTCATTTGCTTTTCATTGTGTCTTGTCAGTCATAGATTTTACATTAATTGTGGTTTTTATGATGTCATCTACTAAGGCCAGTTCTCATACCTAGGTAGTAATATCTCATCTATAGAATGCAATGTCGATATACGCATAGGAAAGGCATGGATTGCTATAGACAATTATTGATCATTTGGAAATCTGATCTCTCTGATAAGATTAAGCGAGAATTCTTCCCAGCTGTAGCCATGTCAGTTTATTGTAGGGCTGCACCACTTGAAACCTTGGAGAAACTCAAAAGTGATATTCTCCAGTGGACTCCTACACATGGGCAGAGTCATAGTACCTGTTAAGATCTCATCTATAGATCAAATAGATCAGTTAAAAATGAATACTTGATATCACATAGCTTCTAAGCATAAAATAACCCTAGATGGGTTGACATGCCGTTAAAATCAATCAATCAAACAATCAATCAAGCAATCAATTGATTAATCAATCAATTAATATTGATGTGTAATTCCTTCAATTTGTCTCCTAAAATCGACATAGAATCACTTTTTGGGGTATTATCATAAATGTGTCCTAGCCTTCTGCCATAAAAAACACTAAGTGGTGCCTGCTCAAACTCCAACTAGTGCTACTACTTGGTCGAATTTATTTAAAAATATGTGACAGTGTTTTTTAATCAAAATAAATTAAAATTTAAAAAAAAAGGATTTTTTAAAATTAAAAATGATGTGACATTTTTTTTAATTAAACTAAAAGAATATCTAAATATTCTGATTTTTTATTTGTGTTTGTTTAATGTCTTGATTGTTTTTGTGACATTTGTTTGATTTAATAATGTATTCAAATGCCTTCAAACCACTAAAAAAATATTTCAATGAGGGAAGGGTTAAAATACTTACATTTACTTGTTGAGAAAAAACTTGGATGGAGGGGTAAAATATCACTTTCATATCGTATTAACTTTTCAGGAAAAATACCTTCAAACAGCTAGGAAGTTCAATTATAATGTGGTTTGGCACTGCTTAGCATTTTTTAGGGCAAAAGGCCAGGACACATTTATGTGATATGCACCACTTTTTCTTCTATTTTGACTCTTTCTTTGTAATCTGCTTTTATGATTCTAGATTGTGTAGTTCTCATGTCAGGCGGTAATAAGCATTATTGGTGCTGTCAAGCGTTAATCAAACTATTAAAATCTTAGAGTCAGAATGCATAAAATGCTAGTATTATTTGGATTATTCGGACTATTGTCCTCATCTTTATTTTTATCAGTACAACATTTCAGCCAATGTGCTCTTCGTCCTTCTTCAGGTATTTCTTGGCGGACTCGAAGGTTCCCAAGTTCGAGAAGGCTCTCAAGTCTGAAAAGAAGGTTCCTGAGTTTGAGAAGGCTCCAGAGTCCAACAAGAAATTCATGAAAAATGACAGTGGGCACATCAGCCAAAACCTTGTACAGATAACAATAAAAATGAGGACAATAGTCCGAATAATTCAAATGATACTAATTATCAAGCCTCATCTAAAAAATTCAGAGAAAAAGTCCTTCGTTTATCAAGATGACTTGATTCGGCATTAAATGACCCCAAATAAGTTGATATGCCATAAAACAAAACAACCAGCCAACCAACTATTTCCTATGACAATAACCATATTAGTTGTCGGAAATCTATGACATCAGTTCATTAACTGTACTTGATATAAAAAATTCAAATGAAAAAATAAGCATTATAAAAACTGCAAATAATGATACAAAAAATAGTACAATAAGTCCTTTGTTTATCAAAATGACTTGATTTGGCATTAAATGGCCCAAAAAGGGTCAATATGCTATAAAATTAAGACAACCAGCCAACCAACCATTTCCCCTGACAATAACCATTACACAATGGGCAACACTAAATGTAAGTTCTAGGAAATTTATAACATCAGTTCATAAACTGTCCAATATTAAAGAAGCCTTATAAAAAAAAAGCATTATAAAACAACAAATAATGATACAAAAAATCATACAACCTGAGTCCTTTGTTGATCAAAATAACTTGATTCGGCTTTAAATGACCCAAGAAGGGTTGATATGCCATAAAACAAAACAACCATTTCCTATGATGATAACCATTACACCATGGGTGCCTCTGGATGTTGTCGGAAATCTATGACATCAATTCATAAAATGTCCATGATATGAAAATTCAAATGAGTCAATAAGCATTACGAATCAAATAACTTGATTAAATGACCCAAGAAGGGTTGATATGCCATAAAAAAAACAACCATTTCCTATGATGATAACCATTACACCATGGGTGCCTCTGGATATAAGTTGTCGAAATCTATGACATCAATTCATAAAATGTCCATGATATAAAAAATTCAAATGAGTCAATAGCATGGAATCAAAATAACTTGATAATGATTGATATGCCATGATGATGATATAAGTTGTCAGAAATCTATGACATCAATTCATAAAATGTCCATGATATAAAATTCAAATGAGTCAATAAGCATTATAAAAACAACAAATAATGATGAAGAAAATAATACTCATTGTCAAGTCATAAAGAAATCATAGATACATGACGTTCATTTTTGGTTGATGCCACCAAATTCTTCATGTGACATTAAGTCTTTGGAATCATGGGTGCTGTGTCTCTTGATCTATAGAGATCAATGAGTTCTATAGATACCCAGGTAGAACATGGATTACAATATTTGGAAATCTATTCTTGCTTGCTTTTGTCTTTTCTGCTACTGTTCATTGACTGCATGAAACTCTAAAGTTTTTGGTAAGTGTCTATTCTTTTACTGATGCCCGGGGGGTGGGGGGTGAAGTGGGATGTGACGGACAGAGGAATAGAATCAGTTTCCTTCTGAATTATTTGTTTACTCTCTTCTAAAAGAAAAAAAAGAAGAAAAAAAATCCTCTTATTTCCCCCAAGACATCAATAACTTTGCTGCTAGAATGTTTTTGTCAGCTGAAACTCTCTGAATCTTGTTTATGGGGAAGAAGAGTCGGTTAGAGAAATGCAGCGTAAATTTGAAAGCCTCATCCACATTGAGAAGAAGAAGAAGAAGAAGAAGAAGAAGAAGAAGAAGAAGAAGAGAAGAAAATCAATAGATGTCTGAACATTTTGTGGATGAAGCTTTGTGTGGAAGAAGTCCTTGAAGATTTTGGAGGGGAACTGAGGGAGCAGATATTGAAAGAAAATATTGAAGGATAAGAAAGATCTTCCGAGGATGATGGGTGTTTGTTTTCTTTCTAATTTTGCACATTTTAATATCAAAAGGTGGAAGAGGTTTTCATTACCAAAAATCTTATATGAGAAAAAAGACAATTGTACCTGATTATATGATATTAATGATTTTTAATCAAATACTAATTCAGGAAAAAGGATATGGATTTATTTTTGGGGAAAACCTTGTTTGTGCATGTATATGGGAGTGCATGTATACAGGTAGCAATGTCTATGTATGTAAGTTAACTGTATATATATATATATATATATATATATATATATATATATATATATATATGTGTGTGTGTGTGTGTGTGTGTGCGTGCGTCTGTGTGTGTGTGTTGATATGTTTATGAAAGTGTGTGCTTGTGTGTGTGTGTGTGTGCGCATGTGTGTTGTGTGTATGTACATGTCCCAGTGCCTTTCTATATATGTAAGTGCTTATATAAGATATACAGATATATATATATATATATATATATATATATATATATATAGAGAGAGAGAGAGAGAGAGAGAGAGAGAGGTGAAAAAATATGTTTGTATCTATATATATTTGTATGTATATATGCAGCAGTGTCTCTGTGTGCATGCATGCATGCATACTTCTGTGCTTATATATATATATATATACATATATATATATATATATATATATATATATGTGAGGAAAAAGTGGAAGTGATTCCGACAGTATGAAATATTTTGAAAAAATTGAAAAACACAAGTTCATAAACATTACTCATTTATGAACTTGTGATTTTCAATTTTTTCATAAATATATATATATATATATATATATATATATATATGGGGTGTTATGCATGTAAAGAGTTAAAATGATTGCAAAGACATTTTTCGTCATATATAATTCTACACAATAATTGTTAAACTGACTTTCGTATAAAATAACCCAACAAAGGATGACATGCCATAAAACAAATGAACCAGCCAACCAGCCAGCCAGCCATGACTATAATAAATACTTTATTGGTAGATATAAGGCTGTCAAAAAAGTACAAAAAATCTCGATACTTTTTTGAGTCTAAGGTTAGTGCGTTATTATTAAATGTGTTTTAGCCCCTATTGTTGACGGTGTTAAATGCTATTATTATTAATGTTATTAGTATTTTATTTTTGAGGCGAATTGCCCTCGAGGATGTGTTGTAATTTTTTATAGACGATTTTAGTGTTAATCAGTCGGAAAATCTTCCGTATGTCGACACAATGATGAAAAAAAATACAAATCCTCGAGGCTTGTAGAAAAAATAACAGATGTAATATAGCATCTAACACTGACAACAATAATTCTAAAGATTTGTAAAAATAGGTAACGCAGTACTAAACAAGCCACCTACAATTGACTTGCCTAACTGAATAAACCACAAAATTCAACACCAAACGATTATATGTATAACTAGCAGAAGTACCCGGTCAATGACTGGAGTAAAAAAATGATGTTAAGAACGAAGAGAAAAGGAGGAAGATTAGTAAGAAGAGGAAAATAATTTAGCAATTCCATCAAAATTAAGAAAGAAAAAGTCGCTAAGAAACATAACTTTACAAATGTTTGTTTATTACTGTTTACATGTGTTGCCATCCTGTAGGCCTTAAGTCAGAGCACTTGTCCAGTGGAATGGATCCTTGGTAAGAATCCTGAGTATTGGTAATCATCCGATATTGTAAGTCTCCTTCAATAAGTGCAATTAGAAATTATGGCTAGTGTGGGGAGTTTAAGTAGTGTATCACCACGCAGTTGTTGGTGATTGGTGAAGTAATACACATGACTTGCTAGTCTATAAATCCAGGGGGAAATTAAAGGCATAAAAAATATTCCAACACCTACCGATCAACTCTCTGTGGCTTAAGGATAATAAAGCTAGTTTCACAGATCCATTATTAACTGAATATCGGTTCTATTCTTGCTGGATGCTTACATTGCGGAAACTTTAAGTCACATCCAACGCTGTGGGGGGATATTAGGGTAAAATGAATGTAATTCCAAGTTCNAGAGAGAGATAAGGAAAGAGTATAGAATGGATAAAATAGGATATTTTAATTCATTTTACTTACACGGTTTCGGTCAGGGTTTATCCATGTGTACATTATTCTATCTATTATTATTTTTTAATAACAAAATGAAATGAAATAATATAATAGAAAAATGTAGAAATGTTCCACACAACAAGTTGGTAAAGCCGATGATAATCACAGGGTGGCAAGATAATAAAGGAAATAGAACAATGTAATTTATATATATATATATATATAATAATATATATATATATATTATTTTTTTTCTTATTCTTCTACTTTTCTCACAAATTCAGACAATTAATACCTTTCTTCTTTTAAAAACATGGTATCTTGTAAGGGGAATATGTCACAACATTTTCATTCCTCAATTATCTTCTCCATAGTACCAATCACGCAGATTGAACTTTCTTTTTCACATAGTCAATCACGTCATGAAATTCAATTGAACGACTAATATGAACGTTTATGAGCCTTTTTCTTACATATTTCCAACTCAAGTCATTCAAAAAGAATTTACTTCAATATGAGTGTCTCTTTGCTTAGAAGATCTAATCCTATTAAAATTTCTTCTGTTATAAAAGAAAAGAATTCAAGTCCCAAATAAAGTAAGAATTTTTAGTCCATGTCAGTGCTAATGATGGCTGCATAAGGATGTGCTGTGTACTGTCTTGAACAACTCCTAAAGCAGCACCCCACAAAAAAAAATCTGAATGGCCACTTGCCCCCATTACTACACCATCCAAGCAAGGTGAACAAGACATGCTGGTCTCTGCTGGAGAGCAAGGATGAACTCATAAGTGATGTTCTCTCCTGTGGACACCTACACATGGACAACCAATGTAGGCCAACAGCAAAAATTGTATCCATCAGCCTGTTAAAATTCTAGACCTTCAAGGGGGTATGATCGATAGGGACTATGGGCTGTTTGGTTAGTTGGATTTTACAGCATGTCACACTTGTTGGTTATTTTATGCCGAAAATGTTTCATTTTATTCATTTTTGATGGGTATTCAAATTTTTTTTTAATCCTTTTTTTCTAAACACATTTTTTAACTCATTTTTTTTCTATTTACCCATAGATGGTAACAACAGGTACTACACCCCGAGTCATGGGGACCTGGAAGTAATGTGATGAAGGGTACTACATATTCCCCAGAGCTCACAGAATTAAGAACTCACCACTAAGCTGCAGTTTACCGTCATACTCAGGACACAGGAGTTGTAGAGAGAGTCATGTGTAGTGTGTTGCAGTGAACCTGATGAGTACATTAATATATACAGGAGGCACGTGGCTAATGGTTAGATCATAGGAAATGGGATCGTCGTATCGAGTTCATTCTCGACGAAGCTGTTTGTATTTCACATGGCGCTAATACCTGGAAAAGTATGATCCAAACTCCTCCGAGTATGGGGAAATAGCAGGGCAGACTGGCGCTTCTTAACCATGGCCAGGTAACCAGTCTAGGAGAAGGAAAACTCTAATCCTGTTAAACTCACACTTAAGAAATTGACCTTGTGTCACTCCTGCTCGAGCGGAGGGTTGGTAAATAATATATATATCATTTTTTTTTCATTTAGGTATTTGGCATAGCTTGCATTAGAATGGAAAAATGATGGATGGTGAAACAAGAAAATATACAGAAAACTCATCTGCTTACTATTATATATGACTAACAACACCTTTAAGACAAACACAACAAAAGAAGGTAGAAGTAATAACAAATACTAGCAGGACCTGTGGATATACCACAGGATGATATTAATTATTATGACGTTTGATATGTTTACTTAAGAGCTATTGCTAAATTGTTCAATATGTAAAAAGCATAATAATCTTGATTAACTCTCCTTCACTTTTTTTTCTTCTCTTTCCTTTTATTCGTCTTTTTCATTATGTTTGATTAAAACAAATTAGCATTATTGCTTCCACATGCTCACCCCTCTCTATATATTTCCTCTACTTCTTCTTTTCTTTTTCTTTTCTTATTGTATTTTTTTTTTCAGTGTAAAATGTTTTTTTTTTTCCCTTTTTTTCTTTATAATAAAGGAATGGTTCATTATTTAGATGAGGTGATGACACTCATAAGAAATAAGAATTTGGCAGATAAGCAACACCAGAGGATCAAGATTTACATTTTTGTCTTCATCTTGGACAATTTGGATAGTCTCATTTTTAACTAGAGGGTGTTGCAAGATGATAATTGTTATACTTTTAGGAACATAAGGATTAATATATAGATTCCTGCAACTGGAAAATGGCCCAATATTTTTTTTAAATTTATTCTGGCTACACATGAACATTAAAGATTTCTAGTCGCTCAGATTCTGCTTGTAGAAATCCAATCATAATCGCGCTGACCATTTTTAAATGTTCCAAGATATTCAGATAGCACCAATGATATTTCAGTTGATCAACACAAATGCAACGATGGATAAAATTTTTGTCTGAAGTCTGATTACTCCATCAATAAAAAGAGAACAGTTCAAGTAGGAATGATGGATGTTGACTTGCATTTTATTATTATCATTATTATATATTATTATATATAATATTATTATTATTATAATTATTATTATTATTTCACTCCATTTGAGTTTTTCACACCCACTTTAGCCGGTGGTTCACTGGAGGCTGAGTGACAGCAAGTCTCCCCAGGTCTCGAGGACTCTTCTGAGTATTCCAGCTGATTTCAAACATTGCTGTAGTCTGGATGTGATTCTTCCTCTGATTTCCAGTTCATCCAGACTCTTTTCCAGACCCCTGGGAATCGTTCCAAGGGCACCAATTACAATTGGTACAACCTTCACCTTCATGTTCCACAGTTTTCTAAATTCTCTAGCAAGGTCCAAGTATTGTCTATCTTTTCACTTTCTTTCACTTCACTCAGGGATGGCTAGGATGGCAAAATCCACGAGATGATATAATTCTCTCTTCTTTTAATCACACTAGGTTGGTCTCCAGGCGGGATTAGTATCCATCTGTACCCTCAAAGTCCCAGATAATTTTGTGCATCTCATTCTCCAGGACAGATTTCGGTCTGTGCATATACCATTTAGTTGAAGTTGAAAATTGAATTTCTTGCAAAATTCCCATTGAATCCATTATTATTTTATTATTATTTTTATTATTATTATATTATTATTCAAGTAAAGAAAGGTAAGGACAGAGATTTCACCTGCATAGTAATAGCTGATGAATAACTTCAAGCTAACTCTTTTATTATTATTAAGTGTAAGAGAGGAAAGGTAAGAGACTCTACTATCATAGAAATGATGAATGATGTCAGGTTTGCCATTATATTAATTATTATTATTATTATTATTATTATTCTGAGAAAATGTAATTACATTATAAATTTGCCTGAGGAAAAAGAAAGAAAAATGCTTTCTTTAATAAATTGCGACTTCAAGTCTTGAGCCATTTTTCATTTCAATGAAGCTTCCGGAAGTAGCATTACTCAAGGATGTGTCTGTAAGAATGCATGAAATATCTACATATATATAGATACCACGATGTGTGTGTACACACATATTGTTTATATTATATATATATAATATATATATATATATATATACCATGAATATTATTGTTTATATATATTATATATATATATATATATATTATATACATGAGTGAGTATAAACACACATATATAGAAAATGTGTTTTTTATATCTCTATCTTTATACATTTAAATATTTAACATATTTATATACAAGTGTTTTTTTTGTGTCTGTATATGTGATGAATGGGTGAGTAATATAAAATATGTTTGAGATAAAGAGATTAAAAAAATCAACTTCAATTTTCCTGTTTGTATCATCTTCTGAAAAGATGCGACGAACAAACCATTCAATAAACTGAGAGGGAAAACTGCAATTGAAATGGGAAAAAATTTATTCTTCAAACTGAAATATGATGCAAATAACAATTAGAGATTCAGGTTTTAAATTCAAAAGAAACACAACACACCGGTAGCCAAAACCTAATCAAAGACCATTTTTCATATATAGGTAATGTAAATAGATTGAATTAGATGAAACAAATTTGATCAATTATGAAAGATAAATATGAACAGGTGAGATAGATAGATAGATAGATAGATAGATAGATAACATCTGAGATAGATAAAAAGCAGACTGAGATAGATAGATGAAGACTGAGATGATAGATAGAATATGTTACAATTTTAAAATTTCAAAAGAAAACCACACCGGTAGCCAAAACCTAATCAAACCACTTTTTATATATATGGTAAATGTAAGTAGATTGAATTAGATGACAAATTTGATCAATTATGATAGATAATATGAACAGAGTGAGAATAGATAGTAGATAGATAGATAACATCTGAGATAGATAAAAGCAGACTGAGATAGATAGATGAAAACTGAGATGATAGATAGATATGTTACTTTTTAGATATCAACAGGTTAAGATAGCTAGATACCTAGATATATGGATATAAAAATCTAAGACAGATACATATGAAAAATCTGATAAATATACACAGACTAGGATAGAGATAGATAGATAGATAGATAGATATGAAACATCAGAGATAGATAGATAGAAGCAGCTGAGATAGGTAAATGCAGGCTGATATATATATATATATATATATTATATATACAACGTATTACAGTTATTACAGAAATAACCTACTCGAGTTTCACATAAGGATCTTCAGGGTTAATTCCACTGAGTTATTAAGATATTGAATATTAGCTAATTGCGGAAGTTAATATTGCAATTATGACCGTTAAAAATACATGTGTGTGTGTGTGTGTGTGTGTGTGTGTGTGTGTGTGTGTGTGTGTGTGGGTTGTGTCAATCTTAAATAGAAGCAGACTAGATAGATATGAACAGACTGAGATATTTATGATATGTTACAATCTTAGAAGCAGTTTCTCGGAAATGTGTCCAGTGGCTTCGGCCTCTGAACCAGTAAAAGTATTAATGGCGTGATCCAGGGGGCTATACCACCAGGCCCACCTGCTCCCTTGATTTAAAGGGAGGGCTGGATTTATTGCCCAGTGCCTGTGTGCTCCCTTGAGGGGAATGCCGATGGGATTATGCATTTTTTTCACCCACCACCCATGAGTCACAGTTGTGGGTGGTCCACATTTATAGGGCTTGTGCCTAACCAATACAACGTGGGGTACAGGGTATGCCGATGGGATCTATGCATTTTTTGCACCCCACATCCATGAGCTTCGGTTCTGGGTGGTCCACATTAATAAAAACCTTGTGTCACACCGCATATGTGGGATGCGAGGTAATAAACTACAATCTTAGAAGCAGACTAAGATAGATTGATATGCACAGACTAGATATATAGATAGAACATAAATAGAGAATATGAAATTCTTAGAAGATAAATTGAAACATCTGAATGATAGATATTAAACTCTGAGATAGAAGCAGACTGAGATAAATAGGTAGATAAGTAAATAAATGAAACATCTGAGATGATAGATAGATACGACTGAAGATAGATATGAACAATTTGAGATAGATAGATAGATAGTATATGATAGATATGAACATAGATAGATAGATGATATGATAATTGAGAGATAAATAGATAATAGATAGATAGATAGATATAGACTAGATAGAATGAACAATATGTAGATGATAGATAGAAAGATAGATCATAGATACATAGATAGATATGAACTATAATGAGCTAGCATATATAGTATATGGAATGCAAACAAGATGTATGATACTGAGATGGATAGATAGATAGATAGATGAGATACAGACTGAGATAGATATGAACGATATGAGATAGATAGATAGATTGATACAGAATAGATATGAACAATTTGAGATGATAGATAGATAGATAGATTACGTAGATAGATATGAACAATTTGAGATAGATGGATAGATAGATCGATAGATAGATAGATAGAGATGAAATGAACAATTTGAGATAGATAGATAGATAGATAGATAGATAGATATAAACAATTTGAGATAGATAGATATAGATAAAAAGATATATGCATATTTTCAATTGTCTTTCAGATTTGTACTTTCTCTATTTGCTTGGCCTTTCAGCATTGTTCCAAGCACTTCAACAACAATTATCATTGACTCAGTGTCATATGAATTCAACAATTTCTTTTATTCTCTGGCAAAGATCCAAATACCCATCCAGCCTTTTTCCTTTCTTTCACACTTTTAATCTGATCAGTTGAAACTGCAATTTCCTTGGCTACTACAATTCCTCTTTGACAGATTCTGATTCATTCATATACCAATGGTTTTGGAGTTGTTCATTGTGTAATGGTTATCATTTTATAATATTACCAACCCTTCCACATGACAGAATGTAACACAAGATCAATTCAAGCAGAGTTTGAATACAGATTTTCCTTCTTTAGCCTGGTTACCTAGCCATGGCTAATAGCCCAGTCTGCTCTACTATTATACCCAGAGCTGGAGGGAGAGTAGATGAATGCATACCTTTCCAAGGAATATTAGTGATATGGGAAATGCAAACAACCTCGTCAGGATTTGAAACTCAGGTCGACAGTCATTTCCTAGATACTAACAAATTACACACGCACCTCACTGTTGATAGTTATGTTATAGAAATGGATTTGGCTACTCAAGTTCAAATTCTGGATGAGGCTGTTTGCATTTTGCATACTAATATCTTTGGGAAAGGTATGAATCCAACTATTCTCCTCCACCTATGGGTAAATAGCAAGAGCAGACTGGGCTCTTTAATGTTGGTATAGCAACTGGTATAGGAGAAGGAAAACTCTGAATTCCCAACCTGTTAGGTGCTTTTAAAAAAATTGACCTTGTGTCACAATCTTCATTTGCTTTCTCTTGTGTCTTGTCAGTAATAGATTTTACATTAATTGCTGGTTTTTATGATGTCATCTACTAAGGCCAGTCTTCATACCTAGGTAGTAATATCTCATCTATAGAATGTAATGTCAATATACGCATAGGAAAGGCATGGATTGCTATAGACAATTATCAATCATTGGAAATCTGATCTCTCTGATAAGATTAAGCGAGAATTCTTCCCAGCTGTAGCCATGTCAGTACTATTGTAGGGCTGCACCACTTGAACTCTATAAAACACTTGGAGAAACTCAAAAGTGATATTCTCCAGTGGACTCCTACACATGGGCAGAGTCATAGTACCTGTTAAGATCTCATCTATAGATCAAATAGATCAGTTAGAAAGAATACTTGATATCACATAGCTTCTAAGCATAAAATAACCCTAGATGGGTTGACATGCCGTTAAAATCAATCAATCAACAATCAATCAAGCAATCAATTGATTAATCAATCAATTAATATTGATGTGTAATTCCTTCAAATTTGTCTCCTAAAATCGACATAGAATCACTTTTTGGGGTATTATCGCATAAATGTGTCCAAGCTTCTGCCATAAAAAACACTAAGTGTGTGCTGCTCAAAACTCCAACTAGTGCTACTACTTGGTCGAATTTATTTAAAAATATGTGACAGTGTTTTTTAATCAAAATAAAATTAATTTAAAAAAAAAGGATTTTTTAAATTAAAAATGATGTGACATTTTTATTAAAACTAAAAAAGAATATCTAAATATTCTGATTTTTTATTTGTGTTTGTTTAATGTCTTGATTGTTTTTGTGACATTTGTTTGTTTAATAATGTATTCAAATGCTTCAACCACTAAAAAATATTTCAATGAGGGAAGGGTTAAAATACTTACATTTACTTGTTGAGAAAAAATTGGATGGAGGGGTAAATATCACTTTCATATCGTATTAACTTTTCAGGAAAAATACCTTCAAACAGCTAGGAAGTTCAATTATAATGTGGTTTGGCACTGCTTAGCATTTTTTAGGGCAAAAGGCGGACACATTTATGTGATATGCACCACTTTTTCTTCTATTTTGACTCTTTCTTTGTAATCTGCTTTTCATGATTCTAGATGTGTAGTTCTCATGTCAGGCGGTAATAAGCATTATTGGTGCTGTCAAGCGTTAATCAAACTATTAAAATCTTGAGTCAGAATGCATAAATGCTAGTATTATTTGGATTATTCGACTATTGTCCTCATCTTTATTTTTATCAGTACAACATTTCAGCCAATGTGCTCTTCGTCCTTCTTCAGGTATTTCTTGGCGGACTCGAAGGTTCCAAGTTCGAGAAGGCTCTCAAGTCTGAAAGAAGGTTCCTGAGTTTGAGAAGGCTCCAGAGTCCAACAAGAAATTCATGAAAAATGACAGTGGGCACATCAGCCAAAACCTTGTACAGATAACAATAAAAATGAGGACAATAGTCCGAATAATTCAAATGATCCTAATTATCAAGCCTCATCTAAAAAATTCAGAGAAAAAGTCCTTCGTTTATCAAGATGACTTGATTCGGCATTAAATGACCCCAAATAAGTTGATATCCATAAAAAACAACCCAGCCAACCAACTATTTCCTATGACAATAACCATATTAGTTGTCGGAAATCTATGACATCAGTTCATTAACTGTACTTGATATAAAATTCAAATGAAAAAATAAGCATTATAAACTGCAAATAATGATACAAAAAATAGTACAACCTAAGTCCTTTGTTTTTCAAAATGACTTGATTTGGCATTAAATGGCACAAAAGGGTCAATATGCTATAAAATTAAGACAACAGCCAACCAACCATTTCCCCTGACATAACCATTACACAATGGGCACCTAAATGTAAGTTCTAGGAAATTATAACATCAGTTCATAAACTGTCAATATTAAAGAAGCCTTATAAAAAAAAGCATTATAAAACAACAAATAATGATACAAAAAATCATACACCTGAGTCCTTTGTTATCAAAATAACTTGATTCGGCTTTAAATGACCCAAGAAGGGTTGATATGCATAAACAAAACAACACTTTCCTATGATGATAACCATTACACATGGGTGCTCTGGATATAAGTTGTCGGAAATCTATGACATCAATTCATAAAATGTCCATGATATGAAATTCAAATGAGTCAATAAGCATTATAAAAACAACAATAATGATACAAAAAAATCATACAACCTGATCCTTTGTTGATCAAAATAACTTGATTCGGCTTTAAATGACCCAAGAAGGGTTGATATGCCATAAAACAAAACAACCATTTCCTATGATGATAACCATTACACATGGGTGCCTCTGGATATAAGTTGTCGGAAATCTATGACATCAATTCATAAAATGTCCATGATATAAAAATTCAAATGAGTCAATAGCTTATAAAACAACAAATATGATACAAAAAATCATACAACCTGAGTCCTTTGTTGATCAAAATAACTTGATTCGGCTTTAATGACCCAAGAGGGTTGATATGCCATAAAACAACAACCATTTCCTATGATGATAACCATTACACATGGGTGCCTCTGGATATAAGTGTCAGAAATCTATGACATCAATTCATAAAATGTCCATGATATAAAAATTCAAATGAGTCAATAAGCATTATAAACAACAATAATGATGAAGAAAATAATACTCATTGTCAAGTCATAAAGAAATCATAGATACATGACGTTCATTTTTGGTTGATGCCACCAAATTCTTCATGTGACATTAAGTCTTTGGAATCATGGGTGCTGTGTCTCTTGATCTATAGAGATCAATGAGTTCTATAGATACCAGGTAGAACATGGATTACAATATTTGGAAATCTATTCTTGCTTGCTTTTGTCTTTTCTGCTACTGTTCATTGACTGCATGAAACTCTAAAGTTTTGGTAAGTGTCTATTCTTTTACTGATGCCCGGGGGGTGGGGGGTGAAGTGGGATGTGACGGACAGAGGAATAGAATCAGTTTCCTTCTGAATTATTTGTTTACTCTCTTCTAAAAGAAAAAAAAGAAGAAAAAAATCCTCTTATTTCCCCCAAGACATCAATAACTTTGCTGCTAGAATGTTTTTGTCAGCTGAAACTCTCTGAATCTTGTTTTATGGGAAGAAGAGTCGGTTAGAGAAATGCAGCGTAAATTTGAAAGCCTCATCCACATTGAGAAGAAGAGAAGAAGAAGAAAAGAAGAAGAAGAAGAAGAAGAAGAAAATCAATAGATGTCTGAACATTTTGTGGATGAAGCTTTGTGTGGAAGAAGTCCTTGAAGATTTTGGAGGGAACTGAGGGAGCAGATATTGAAAGAAAATATTGAAGGATAAGAAGATCTTCCGAGGATGATGGGTGTTTGTTTTCTTTTAATTTTGCACATTTTAATATCAAAAGGTGGAGAGGTTTTCATTACCAAAATCTTATATGAGAAAAGACAATTGTACCTGATTATATGATATTAAGATTTTTAATCAAATACAATTCAGGAAAAAGGATATGGATTTATTTTTGGGAAAACCTGTTTGTGCTGTATATGGGAGTGCATGTATACAGGTAGCAATGCTTGTATGTAAGTTAACTGTATATATATATATATATATATATATATATATATATATATATATATATGTGTGTGTGTGTTGGTGGTGTGTGCGTGCGTCTGTGTGTGTGTGTTGATATGTTTATGAAAGTGTGTGCTTGTGTGTGTGTGTGTGTGGCTGTGTGTGTGTGTTGTATTCATGTCCCAGTGCCTTTCTATATATGTAAGTGCTTATATAAGATATACAGATATATATATATATATATATATATATATAAATAAGAGAGAGAGAGAGAGAGAGAGAGAGGAGGAGGTGAAAAAATATGTTTGTATCTATATAATTTGTATGTTAATATGCAGCAGTGTCTTGTGTGCATGCATGCATGCATACTTCTGTGCTTATATTATATATATATAATATATATATATATATATATATATATATATGTGAGAAAAGTGGAAGTGATTCCGACAGTATGAAATATTTTGAAAAAATTGAAAAACACAAGTTCATAAACATTACATTTATGAACTTGTGATTTTCAATTTTATTCATAATATATATATATATATATATATATATATATATATGGGGTGTTATGTGTAAAGAGCTTAAAATGATTGCAAAGACACATTTTCGTCATATATAATTCTACACAATAATTGTTAACTGACTTTCGTATAAAATAACCCAACAAAGGATGACATGCCATAAAACAATGAACCAGCCAACCAGCCAGGCGCGCAGCCACTGACTATAATAATTACTTTATTGGTAGATATATATATATATATATATTATATTAGTATGGTATATTTATAAGTAAATAATGCTCAATATCATTGATAGAGCATGTACATCAAATATATATATATATATTATATATATAATATTATATATATATATATATATTTATACTAAAGCTGAGTGAATCAATGATTTTCCTAAAAGCTTTTTTCCTATTTAGTTTGATGTCACAAAATACATTCCAAAATATTCCATAGTTCTGGGATTGAGTTATGTTTGAAAAAAAATTTAATCTTAATCAATTATATTTAATCATAATTTGCTGTTAAGTCAAAAACTGCCCCATCTCTTGCCACACATTTTGATGTCACTTTCCCCTCTCTCTATATATATTAACTGCTCCCTATATGTTATGAAAATTAACATGCACTCATGAACTCTTCCAACTATAAATAGCAGCAGGTACTCTCTAAGAGGAGAGCCAATAGAGAGATTCCAGCGGTCTGCTCAGACAGTTGATCCTCTGCCTTCATGGGTAACCTTCTCATTTGTATATGTTTGTACTACTGTTCTTTGTTTATATTTTTGTTTAACTCATTTCTTCTCTTGTGTCTTTATTCTGGCCCTAACAAGGCTACAACATTATATATGTTAGTTTCTCTGTGAGCATAAAGAGATAGAGATTGGAGAGTATGAGAGGGAGATTGAACTTCTCCTATATATGTACGTTAATTTTGTTTGCTGGCTTATATATAACATACAAAGAAAGTGGGAAGTTCAAATGCTCTCTCACATTTTACAATGTCTTTGAAAACTTACTTTTTTCCTGATCAAAATTATCTATCCAGAGCTCAATGGGTGACCCAACGGGTCACTTTTTTCTTGTATATATATATATATATATATGTGTGTGTATATGTGTGTGTGTGTGTGTGTATGTGTGTGGTGTGTGTGTGTGTGTTCCTCTCTTGTCCATAATATATTGGCAAGAGTTTTAAATTTAGAGTTGTCTTTTTCCTAAAGTGATTGCCCTACCATAACTAGAAAGTTCAGTCTCCTTTTACTATTTTTTCCCATAGCTGAGGGGGAAATAGATTCATACCTATCTCAAGCTCGAAGTTAAGTGAAAATATCATCAACTAGAATTTCAACTCAGTCGATTGATTTCATTTTTAATTCATATACTTATATACGTATATCTATATATTAAATGATATTTTACAAAATATATTTTCTCAAACAGGTATGATTGCGTCCTTTCAAATAAAGAGTGTCCATTTAACTTTTGATGTTTCTTACAAAAAATGTTTGAATGCTTCAGAAAACGACTTAAAAATATGTCCATCTTTTGTATTGAAAAAAAATCACCGAAAGAAATTCAGGAGAATATTGATTTACAGAAATGGATGGCTTGGAATCAGATTCAAGCAAAGGATAGAAAAAGCAAAGGACAGAAGACGATGCTAAGGACAGGAAAAAGCCAAGAACAGAAGATACAAATGATAGGGGTTTAAATGGACAGAAGATGTAAAGGATAGGGGACTAAAAGGACAGAAGATACAGTTAAGTTATTAGGGAGCCTTGGATCCTTAAAGTTAAAAAAGGATCAGTTTTAGTAAAAATAAGTTGTGATTAAAGAAGAAGGAAATAAATGTTTTGAAAAAATATTTTGAAAGGAAGAATTTATTTGGAATGCGTTTTGTTTAAAATATTTGTTGAAATTCCATCAGAGAATTGCTGGGGTTGAATATTCTCGGGAGAATTATAAACACTGACAGAGGAATGTCGGATTGTTTCGACAAAAAATTCCAGTGTGACAATTTGACAATATAAAATGGAATTAAAATATGATGTAAGAAAATAATCTGCTGATTATTTTATAATTATAAAAGATGGGGTGAATAGTCGAAGAACTAGAGAAGGGCGAACTCCAGACCATAAAGGATCTAATAAAGCAGACACCACGACCCAGGTTAGAATTAGCCTATCGAAAATAGAACGGCCTTTCTTTCTGTCTTTCTTCCATTCGAAGCTGACAGATGACAGTTGAATGACAAGCTTAACGTATCTAATTTAAGCGGCTCTGTTATTGTAACCTTATTTCTCTCTCTCTCTCTCTCTCTCTCTCTGCGACGACGACTGCTAGAATTTGTCACAGCCAAAAATAAAGATTTGTTGAAAGAAAGTGCAGGCTTGTTTTTAATCTAGATGGGTTGCTACAGAGGAGTTGAAGGACGTTTCATGCAGAAAGAAACTAGCCCATACATGAAAAGACAAAAGACCCATAACATAACAATACAAAGAATGGGGGAATAAAAGCACAGTAAAGTATAGGTGACTAAAAGGACAGAAGATACAAAGGACAGAAGACGATGCAAAGGACAGAAGAACCAAAGGACAGACGACGAAAAAGACAGAAGTCGCAAATAACAGAAGATTCAAATTATATAAGACGCAAAGGACAGAAAAAGCAAAAGATAGAAAAGGCAAAGAATATGAGTATTTCATTTGAGAATTAACTTTATATTTTATCGTCCACGTGGTTGAGAGTCTTGTTGAATACTTACAATAAGTTGCTTAGTTGAAGTACCTCTCAGAAATGCAGAAAGAGTAAGACAATCAAACAAATGTAAAAAAAATGCTTTCTACAAATTTCAGTTTTAAACAACATCTGCTAAGAGGTATTTGCGGGACACTTATAATTTTCCAGTAGTAAGCAAATAAATTCGGATGAAAGAAGACGGGAACAACAATTGAAGAAAAAACCTATATTCAAAAAGGTACAAAAAGGTTACAAACTTGATGGCATTTGCTACTAGACTTATCTTGCTGAGGGTGAAGGTAAAGGGAACGCTGGATGAGACCACTCGCTGGTTGACTGCCCAACAAATAAGTGTTGAGGGTGAAGAAGGTAAAGGGAGCGCTTAAAAACGTGACTCGCTGCTTGACTACCCAACACGATAAGTGACTTTCGTCAAGGAATTTAATTTTGGCGCCAATATCGTATATTGATGATTCGCCCTCTGGTACCAGGGGCAGATAATTTAACTATAATTTTTCCGATACTACTTCAGGATATTCGTTAACCATTATACATTTACACCTAATGCTTAAAAACAGTCATTGTTACAATAAAACATAAAGAGTGGCCGTTGTGTAATGGTTATCGTCGTAGGAAATGGTTACGGTGCCCCATGTTCATATACTGAAGGATACTGTTAGCATTTTACAGAAAAGAACGAAGGACAGAAGAAGCAAAGGATAGAAATAGCATAGGTGAACAAAAAAGCAAAGTTTTATTGCTTTTAGATTGTTGTGTGTAGGCTACAGGTACTTTTATGGGAAATGTAACATTAAAGAAACAAGCAAAACAGTACAAGTAATAACAAAGAAGTTTGAGTCGTAACAAAATTGTCCTTTATATCTACATTATAAAGTGTATCAAATGAACGACAAGTTACAAAGGTAATAGTTTGGCTAATGAATTTTCCTTTTTATAAATTCTTATTAGTATTAAAGCTTACTTGTATTTTCTTCACCCGGTTCGAGGAGCTTGGTATTCATGACTTGTCGTGGCCGTTCTGCTGCTATCTCTCTTCTCTCTTCTCTCTCTCTCCGAATGTCCATTAGTTCGCGGGAGTTGTGAATTTTGGCGTCGGTCAGTCTGGCTTTGACTATTTTTAGAATACGATCATTTTTCTTTGTTCCATAAACCTGGTCTAACAAGAATCTACAGTTTATAAACCCTTACAAGATATTACAAAATCAACAAATAAAAATCTACATTGAAATGGAAAGATTCCTTTATATTTGATTCATATCTCAATTGTCTTGAAATGCACATTTTATTAAAAATAAACAGATCCAAAGATTAAAAAAACGATGGTTATCAATTTTAGAACATAAGAATCTAGGACATATTAAAAGATAGAGAAGCTATTTTAAACCAGACAACATCTGATCACCTTGCTTGGTCTTTGGGACAGTCCCTTGTTCAATTTTGTTGGAGTGGGGTCCCCGTGGTGTAATGGATAACGTGCTGGACTGCAAGGTCGTAGTAAGCAAGTTCGAACACCAGTCGCGCTATTATGTTAACTTTCGGACTAATACACTTGAGAAAGTTTTGAACCCCCTTATACCCAACTATGGGTTAAATAGTAACATTACTGTTCTTCTACAGATGTGACTTTAGCATTGAATAACCTAAGGAGGTCGATATGCCATTAAATAAAGAAAACAAACCAAACCAATTTTGCTGTCAAATTTTGTCTATTGATATAAAACATTGATGCTGATTCAAAGCTACTTTTTAAACTAGACAATGCCTAGTCACCTTGATCATCGTCATTGCAGTCTCAAAAGATTATATATTTCTTGTGCCCCTGTAATTACAGCGCCTTCTGTGACTGTGAAGTCCTATGTTCGAAAAACAGCTCCGACCACAGACGTCGCATGTGAAGGCTGTCCCTGCAGATGTTGACGTGCCGTTGCTTTGTTGCCGTCACTTTCTTCTGGACCTCTTGGTTCATGGTGTTGAGCCGGGTAACTTTAGACATGAATAGTCTACTACAGAAAGCCTGTCACCATCTGAGCCAAATTTTCCCAACTGGAAGGGGTAATGCCAAAGAGATTATTCTTGCAGACATCATTAAATAACAGCTGGGGACGACCAATTTGTCTCTTAACAGTCGAAAGTTCTGCATAGAGGATGTCCCTCGGAATTCGACAGATCAGTGGTCAATATCTTTTTTTCTTTTTTTAGTAAAAAAGCAAAAGCCCGCGGAGTGGCCTATTGTTGGTATCAGTCTGACAGCAAGGGAGTCTATTCCCTTTTTCTAGCACAAGCAGTTTTTCTTTTCATCTGCAATCGGCTTGACTGCACAGATCCAAGCTGTGCTACCCATGCGCTGAGTTAGCGAGGCGCCGGTATTCAACCCAGAACTTTGTGGTTCCTAGGTGGATGCTCTGCCGATTGAGCTAAACCGGTCCTTTTTTTTTAGTATGACCCATATAGCTATTTACTAAGCTTAGCTTAGATGTAGCACAAGGCCAGAAGTATGGGGCAAACAATGAGAACCTAACTCACTAACAATGGTCTGCGAATCTGGCTTGCTAACCATGACACCACATGAGGTGCCAAAGTATGACCCATATATATGTCAACACGTTAAGAAAATCTTGCTTATATCACAATTTTGTATCATCTAAATATGATAGCGAAATCTGATCGTTTTTGTTGTTTGTTTTTGTTTGTTTTTGTTTGTTTTTGTTGTTCTTTTTTTTTTTTCGTTGTTTTCTTTCTTTATTGGCATTTGACATTTTGACCTTTGCAAATCAGTTCTCTTAGGAAATATTGACTGATTGAGCTACTTAGGGAGTAATTGTATTTCATGGCTTACTTGCAATAATGACACTTTTCTCTTTTCATCCTTAACATCCCTCCCTCCCCCCCTCTCTCTCTCTCTCTCTCTATCTATCTATCTATCTATCTCTCTATCTATCTATCTATCAATGTAAACTAGAAACCTAATGTTGGTAAACAATAATATGGAAAGTTCTTGCTTTTAAAATTACAGTAGTACCTTGACTTACGAGTGTTCCGAATTACGAGTTTTCCATCTCTCTCTCTCTCTCTCTCTCTCTCTCTCTCTCTCTCTCTCTCTCTCTCTCTCTCTCTCTCTCTCTCAATGTAAACTAGAAACCTGTTGGTGGCAAACAATAATATGGAAAGTTCTAGCTTTCATTTTGAAAATACAGCAGTACCTTGACTTGCGAGTGTCCCAACTTATGAGTTTTCCGATTTATGAGCTGCCACTCGATCGAGTTTTTGTTTTGTGTTGAGAGCTAAAAATTTGAGGTACGTGCGAGCTCCAGATACGCTTATGTTAATAAATTCACTAAAAACATTTAAGTTTCCAAATGTATTACACAAAAGAAAAACGTTATTTACTAGTATGATAATTTAATTATTACAACGTTTGATGTGTTTACTTAAGGGCTATTGCCAAATACTTCAATATGTAAAAATATAATAATCTTGATTTATCTCTCTCTCTCTCTCTCTCTCTCACTCTCTCTCTCTCTCTCTCTCTCTCTCTCTCTCTCTCTCTCTCTCTCTCTGTTTTGTTTATCTTTCTCTCTTTTCATCATTGATTGAAACAGATTAGCGTTAGTGTTTTCATGTTCTCACCCCCTCTTTCTATCTTTCTCCTCTCTTTCTTTCTTTCTTTCTTTCTTATTATATCTTTTTTGCGTATCATTATCTTTCTTTCTTTATAATAAAAAAGGAATGGCCCATTATTTAGCTGAAGTGACGGCACTCATAAGAAATAAGAATTGGGTGGATAAGCGACACCAGATAATCAGTATTTACATTTTTGCATTTCGCCTTGGACGGTCTCATTTTGAACGAGGGGTGTTGCAGGATGATATTGGATGGAAGATTAAGGAACGACAGTATTCATATATAGATTTTTAAAAAAACATTAAAACTTAATTCATTAGATTTTATTTATTATGATTTTTATACAATACAGTGCTATTCTTCTCATTTAAAAAAAAAAAGTAACACAAAAAATTTAGGTGTTTTTTGGAGTGGGATGGGGTGAAATGGATTCTTGGAATTTCAGTTTATTTCAATGGAGAAAATTGATTTAATATACGAGGAAATTGAGTTACGAGCGGAATAATTTAAACTCGTAAATCAAGGTACAGCTGTATTCTATCATAGAAAAAATTGAATACTCAACAAGAATGAATAAAGTAAAAACGTCTTCGGTATAAAATAACCCGAAGGTTGATATGCCGAAAAATCAACCAACCAACCAACCAACCAAACAAACAAACAAACAAACAACTGACTGGTTGCTTAACCAAGGCCAAAAAAAAAAAAACAGCCTGCCCTGCTATTTTCCCATAGCGGGGTGAAAATAGATTCATGACTTTCTCTAGATTAGGATTTGAACTTGGATCCCCGTGTCCAGTTCCTATGACAACAACATTATGCTAAGTGCGCTTCCATATCATGAGTTGGCAGACTTTTGGTGTGACTACCCCCCCCCCGCTCAATCTGCCATTTATTTTGTGGGGATTAAAATAAAATTAAAAAAAAAAAAATAAAGAGCCTTCACCGGAAGAATCCTCCAAGCATGTACTGGAAAATGACCCACTTCCGACCCCCAGGACAATCTTTCGGCCATTCTAGTTTAGGCCTTAACTGGAGCAAGACACTACTACTGGCCAGGGAGAAATTTCCTTGCCACGTGGTAGTTATGACCCGTGAATAAAACCTAAATCATAAAACTATCTTTCTTTTTCTTTCCTTGAATTCCTTCCTGTTCAGCGCGACCACCAAATAAGATGGGGTAAAAAAAAAGCAAACCCTAGGAACACGCACCAAGAATAACCAGCTAACTTTTTAACCTAAAACATTAAACATCTTGCCACTCCACAATTTCATGATGCCTCCCAGAAATGTGACATAGCGCTAAAGGGATCATATGGCACCCAGTTGAGAACCAAATGGTCTATAACACTGAAAATGGTCCCTGTATATGGGAAACTTTGCAAGAATCTTTACATGTATTTACCAATCCTTCTACCCGAGTAGGATTCGACACAAGGTCAATTTAAGGTCAGTTAAATCGAGATTATTATACGTTTTACATATTGAACTATTTAGCAATACCTCTTAAGTAAACTTTCTATAATTTGTTCTGACAGTCTAATTCCTTCTTTGTGCTTATTAATGTTGTTTATGGCCAATCTATTCTGCAGCCTTCTTTCGCTGAATATTTTTGTTTTGTTTTTTCTCAGTAAGATGATAGAAAATAAATGCCAACCAGGGACTGAACCTACAACCTACAGGTAGTAGTCTGCTAGTATATTTGTTCTGGTTCTAATAGCGGTGAAAATTGGCAAAAAGGGTTGATGCGAGATAAACCTAAGGGCATGGACGGCGGAAGGAGAACTGTGTAACCCCGTAATTAAAATAAAGGGTTTAACTTCCTCCCCTCTCGAACAAAAAAAAAAAGATGTAGATTTTATTAAACTTTGGCCTTTGCAAGTCTCCATCAATGTTCCTTTATAAAAGGATGTGCGCTCGTTCGTTGTACAATTAAACATACATACATATAGACAGACATATATACAGACAGACAGTTAGGCAGGCAGAATCTTTCTTACATATATATATATCATATATATATATATGTGTGTGTGTGTGTGTGTGTGTGTGTGTGTGTCTGTGTGTGTCTGTGTGTGTTAGACAAAAAGCGACCCGTTGGGTCACCCATTGAGCTCTGGTTAGATAATTGAGATTAGGTAAAAGTGAGTTTGAAAACGAATTAAATTAAGAAAAAATAAAAACGGCCGTACAAAACATTCAAAATCATTTTGTAAGATTTCTAAGAAAGAAAAACTTGACCTAATTTAAGCTACGGGTTGCTGCTTATGAAATTTAACAAACAAATATATTTCAAATTCTCCCATCTCTCTGTCTCCCCCCCCCCCAGAGAAAGCAACATATATAACGAGGAGGTAATCAATATTTACATAGAGAGGGGGAAAGTGATAGGCAGAATATAAAGTAAGAGACGGGTCAGTTTTTGACTTAATTGCAAATTATGACTGATTAGAACCAATTAAAGTGGATTTTTTAAAAACATAGCTCAATCCTAAAAGTAAGGAATAATTTAGTATAACTTTTGTGTCATTAAACTAAACAGTAAAAAATCCTTTAGGAGACAAAGATTTTTTTTCTCAACTTTAGTATAATAATAGATATATTCATTTTCAATGCATTTATGTGGTAAATTCATTTCCTATGCATTTTATAATAAATTAATTCCCAATGCGTTTTTATAGTAAATTAATTTCCTATACATTTTTATAGTAAGTTAATTTCCACTGCGTTTTTATTGTAAATTTATTTCTAATGCATTTTTATTGTAAATTCATTTCCAAAATGTTTCCAACTGGAATGCCAACTGGGTATTGATCGCTCTTGGCTGTGTCGCTGGGATAGAACGTATGATATTGTGACGATAACCCCAGGAAATACATCACTGACGAGGCATTCCAGCGCACAGAAAACATAATTGATATATATAAGGAATAGAAATTCTGGTACAACCAATGACTTCTGAGAAAGACCAGATGATGACCAAACAACAGAGTTGGTGACAGCACGGAAAGACAGCAACATAGTACAAGAAGGGATAGCACTTCTAATTGCATTTTCGATTAAGAAGAACCCATCAACCATTACAGAAAATCAGACCGCAGAATCCGCACCAAGAGGTTCCATAGAAATTAAATTACATTATTAACTAAATCAATGAAATAAATCACTAATTAGGACTGAGCCTATTCTAGTAGTGACCACCCCAAGCGGATTTAACAGGTTTGAATTCAGAGTTTTTCTTCTCCTATACTGGTTACCTAACTATGGTTAAAGAGCAAAAATCTGCCCTACTATTTACCCATAGCTGGGGGGAGAGTAGTTGGATTCATACCTTTCCCAAGAGTATTAGCGCTATGTAAACTGTAGCTTCGTCCAGGATTTGAACTCGGGTCGACGAATCCATTTCCCACAACTCTAATCATTACACTACGCATCTTCAACAAGAGGGTGAATGAGATCCCCAACAAGATGAAAAATTTCGACCGGAATTCGAGATAAATGTATACGGGAAACTTCGCAAGAATCTTTATATGTATTTACCAATCCTTCTACCCGAGTAGGATTCGACACAAGATCAATTTAAAGTCAGTTAAATCAGGATTATTATACTTTTTGCATATTGAACTATTTAGCAATAGCTCTTAAATAAACATATAAAACGTTGTAATAATTAAATTATCATACTGTGGTATATATACAGGTCCTGCTAGTCAACATTGATGTTCGAATTATCTCTAAAATGAAGGTAGAGACTGTGGGGTGGCAAGAGGTTTAATGTTTTAGGTTAAAAAGGAGGCTTGTTATTCTTGGTGCGGGTTCCTAGAGTTTGCTTTTTTTTACCCCATCTTATTTGGTGGTCGCGCTGGAAAGGAAGGAATTCAAGGAAAGAAGAAGGAAGAGACAAAGATAGTTTTATGATTTAGACTTTCTTTGCTGGTCATAGCCACCACGTGGCAAGGAAATTCTCCCTGGCCAGTCGTAGTGTCTTGCTCCAGTTAAGACTTAAACTCGAATGGCCGAGAGATTCTCCTGGGGGTCGGAAGTGGGTCATTTTTCCCGCACATGCTTGGAGGGTTCTTCCGGTGAAGGTTCATGGGAGTTTTTTTTTAAGACCAATCAAATATCTATTTTAATAACACAACGAACTTGACATCACAATTAGATAGTTATTCCTATTTCATTGACCTTAATTTATTAAACTTAACTCGAAAAATCTTCGTTATAAAATAACTACCAATCGTTAATTATTTTAACCAGCTATCTAATCTACTTACAAACACAGCAATTTTCAAATTTTCTTTTTTTTACATGAAATTAAATAAGGTAGTGTTGAAGAAATAACAGTTTTAGATCAGTAAAATACGTTTATTGCTATGTATGAAGTTAAGTTGCGGGAGAGCCTTTCTGTGATTGGACATAGTGATCACGTGATGGGCCCAAAATATTTGGTGCCCATATTCGGGACCAGTTCCACGACCAATCGACAAGATATCTCAGATGATTGACTCAAATAGAATATACCAGATATCCTCAATTTCCCTCTCCCTCAGACTGGTAGGTCTCTCAAACTTGACTCTATATATAGGAGGGACGTTTATATTGTTAGTCATTGTTTTGTTGTTTAATAAACCGTTAGAATTTAACTAAGTTTTAATTATTTTAAATATAAAGTAAATTCATGTAAAAAATAAAATGTCTAATGTCTGCAAAACTTTGCATTGGCAAAAAAATCAAAATGGAGGTGGAAAAGAGCAATCAATTTAAAAAAATTTAATCTTGGTAGGACAAATGAAATCGATAATTCTCATTGGATAAAACAATAATAGCAAAATTCATCCTCCTAATTGGTTAAATAGTAACTATTAGTCAGAAGTGAAGATTCAGACGAATCCCAATTGGATAAAAACCCATTTTTACAAGTAAATTAATTTCTGATGCACTGTATAGTGCGAACCATGTTTTATTTTTTATTTTGTTTTATCTTTCTGATCTTTAAAATACAAAATACCCTCCAGGCGGTATAAAAATTTAATTTTGGAAATATATTGTCTGAGCGGGGTGGAGTTAAAAATTCAATGTCAGAGTGGTTGTATCATAAGTAAGTAAAATCATCCAATATATTAAAGGAGTAAAAAATAAATAAATGAATAAAACAATTTGAAATGGAAACTTAGTTCTGCCCCTCACTCAAATAAAATGTTGTGCGCATCTATTAATTATTAATTAAATGATTATTTTGAATATTTTACACATAAATTTCACACCAGATCATTGGTAAACTTTTTAGTTAAGCTCTTGATACTGAAAAAATGACTATTTTTTGTTTGTGAATAATTTTCTCACAAAACTCTATACTAGGTATGCTTTTCATTTTAAAAACGAATTAAAATTAATTAAATCGATTATTTAAGGTCTAATTTTTGTTTAAGTCGAAAAGTAGTAACATAATGAGCATCAGTAAAAAAAAAAAAAAAAAAAAAGGCAAAATAATATTACACATGTAATTTACAAAATAAATTTAAGCCTCCTGATTGAACAACAAAAATCAAGAAATTATCCGATTTTAATGAAATTTTCAGTGTTGATTTATCAATGAATGAATTTTATAATGCATCAGTAATTTATATAATTGTACTTCATATAACAATATTGAGTATTTGATGTGTTTATTTTGATTTGAGACGGTGTTTATGTGATTTTGATCATTAATTTTTTTTTTTTTTTTTGGGGGGGGGGGTATATTTTTTCAATAAAGCTCTGAAACTTTAGGAAAATAAATATAACATTAATACCATCATTAAATCTGAAATCATATGATCAAATACAGCAATAAATGTAAGTAAAGTCGGTGGAGTGGCCTATTATCTGTATCAACCAAACAGCATGAGAGTCTATCCCCTTTTCGCAAGTGCTAGACCAGTGAGATTTTTTTTTTTTTTTTTTGCTTTGCAGAGGTGGAACACCACACTTATCATCAGCTCCCATATATGCTTTGCCGCACATATCGGATTACCTAAACTGTGCTATTCATGTGCTAATTTGGTGAGGACAGGTATTGAACGCGGAACCTTGAGATTTCTTGGTGGATTCTCTACCGACTGAGTTAAACCAGCCCCAGAAATAAATATATATATAAGAAAATAGCAGGAGCTCTGAAGCTTGAGCAAACTTAATCTCAATTTAGAGCCAAACTAACAAAACTAATGCCAAATTTGGAATTATAGCATCAAAGCTACCCCCCCCCCCCAATCACACTACTATTAATGGTCAATGAAATTAGTATTGATCCAATCTTTAAAAATTACAAAATTTTCACTGTAAAACGAACAAGAAAAGGGATTTTTCATCAACTATAAAGTCACTTAGTCTTTAATATAACACGTGGCTTTTATTCTATCAGTTCAACTTTTTCTTTAATTTGGATAAATTTCCATAAATTAATTAGAATTTTGAAAGCATTAAATTCTATACAAAGAAAGAAAAGGGAATGGTCTATTGTGTAAAGAGTTTTTTTTCTTTTCTTTTTATATATTCAATCGAAAATCGAAAATTCTCTTACTCAAAATTATTAATTTTTCTTTCTTTTGTCTTTTTTTTTCTTTTCTTTTCTTTTCTTTTCGTTGAAAAAACACATTTTCTGAAATACTGAATTTGGATTTAACTTGTCTATGAATAAAAAGAAATGTACGTTTTAAAAAAAAGAAAATTTATTGATTCATGGAAAGTTGTAACATACCTCTTGAGAAAATGCACTTTTCTTGATTATGTGCGTTAATACAAATGAATTATTTTCTATCAAAAAGATTGGTTTCGTTCCTTTGTTTAATGGCATATCAACCAAAGCCATTCTTGCAAAAGAGCCCAATCTGCCGTACTATTTACCCATAGCTGGAGGGAGAATAATTTGAATCATACCTTTCCCAAGGGTATTAGCGCTATGTAAAAATGCAAAAAGCTATGACTAGGATTTGAACTCTGTTCGCCGTGTCCATTTCCAACGACGATGACCAGTACACAACAAAAGCCTCTAGAAAGCCATCTTTGTAGAAGAACACTACTGGTAGTATTTAACCCATTCCTGGGAGGATTTGGGGGTTCATACCTTTCCCAAGTGTATTAGTCCGAGAAAAACGTAATAGCGTGACTGGAGTTCAAACTCTTATTATGATGTTGCAGTCTAGCATGCACCTCTGTAAAAAGAGATTTGTATCTTATTATAATGGAGATTGTGTGTTTGTCAGTAACCGAAACTATATCACTACTCAAGTCACAATACCCTTAGTTATATACGCCACCTTCTTAATGATTTAAAAAAAAATTAAACCTCAATTATTAATAAAATTGTTTTACATTATTAATACTGTTGGCCTTATCTACAGGTATTTGCCTCTGATCCCACTTATGAGTACTGGACACAAGGTCTCGTTTAAACGTAAGCACAAAGATTGCGTTGATACCGTCGGCATTCTCTCTCAAGGAAGGCGCCTCAGGCGCTAGGCAATAAACCCAGTCCTGCCCCTTTAAATCAAGGGGGCAGGTATTGCCTGGGGTATAGCCCCCCCTGGGATCAACAGCTATTAATTTGTAAAGATCCAAGGCCGAAGCCACTGGACCCCACCATGTTGGCCTTATCTACATTTATTTACCTCATACCCCACTTGTATGCGTTGGACACAAGGTTTCGTTTTTTTGTGTAACTACCCACAAGCCGAGACTCATGGGTGGTAGGTGGAATTTGCGTCGATCCCTTCGGCATTCCCCCTCAAGGGGGCGCATCAGGCACTGGGCAATAAACCCAGCCTTGCCCCTTTAAATCAAGGGGGCATGTATTGCCTGGGGGGACAGCCCCTGGGATCGACGCTATTAACTTGTAAAGATCCAGGGCTGAAGCGTTGGCCTTATCTACATACTAATAACATGCAAGTGTATTTATATCTACAACAAAATAGCAGTTGACAGTGTGAACAGGAAGGCTAATTTGCATATTGATATTAAAAATTTGATATTAATGAATATGTGCTTGGTATTATTGATTTCTAATTGTTTGGTTTTATTTTGATAAATATGAGCACTTAGTCGGTAGAGCGTTCCTGGTTCGATACTGGCCCTTGCCAATTCAGCGTATGAGTAGCACAGGAATCTGTGCGGTAAAGTGAGGAGCTGATGGTAGGTGTGGCGCTCCACCTCAGACGCTAAAATAATCTCCTTGGTCTAGCACTATTGAAAAGGGGATAGACTCCCTCGCTTATTGGCTAATACTGATATTAGGCTGCCCCGTCGACTTTACTTACTTTTTTTTATCTCGAGGATAAATCTTAAAAGCGACCCATTAACAAGAAGAAATAACTGTAATTGTATTCTTTACTTCCTAATTTAACTAAATAGTTAAATTAGGAAAATTTTCCAATGAAAAACAGAAGTGATGGAAAATGATGGAAGAGTTAGTTTCAAAGTTGTTCTATTTTTCAATTATATACCCCTATGTTTCAAATCATTTTATCTGCATTCTTATTTAGTTTTATTAGTCTTTCTAATCTATTTCATGACCTTAAAACTTAAATACTTGTGTCTAGAAGGTGTATATTTTTGCTAGTTGAGAATAATGCATGTTTATAAAAAAAAAGTTGCTCGCAAATACACCTGCGCAAGCTGAATCTTTGCTACACAGCCTTGAAAAGGCAGCACAGAACATCTGTGTGTTTCAGAAATGAAGGAGACATCTCCACACTCAACGGTAAACTCCTAAAATTGGTCAAACAATTCATGTACCTAGGTAATAATATCTCATCAATAGATAACGACATCAATGCACGCATAGGAAAGGCATGGGCTGCTTTAAACAAATTGTCAGTGATATGGAAATCCGATCTCGCTGACAAGTTAAAGTGAAAATTCTTCCAAGCCGTAGTTGTATCAGTGTTATTGTACGGCTGCACTACCTGGACCCTAACGAAGCGCCTGGAAAATAAGCTAGATGGGACTTGCATGAAAATGCTGCATGCAATATTAAACAAGACATGGAAACAACACCCCACAAGAAAACAGCTGTATGGCCATCTGCCTCATATCACACAAACCATCTGTGTGAGGCGAACAAGATACGCTGGGCACTGCTGGAGAAGCAAGGATGAACTCATAAGTGACGTTCTTCTGTGGAAGCCATCACATGGGCAAGCCAGAGTGAGTCATCCAGCAAAGACATAAATAGATCAACTCTGCGTGCATACTGGATGCTGTGCAGAGGACCTCCCGGGGGGCAATAAATGATAGGGGAGAATGGCGGGAGATTGTTATGGATATCCGTGCTGCCAGTGCAACATGATGATGATGATAAGAAGGCACAACAAAAGAGGTCAGACGTTGGTCAAAAACATCAAGATGTGTCAGATACTTTTGTAGTGTCACAATGGGTCAAGTATTAATGGTCACTTAAAAAAAAAAAGAAGTTATAAAAATTGACTGCACTAAAAGAAAACACTTTTGCATTTTTCTAACACAAACTGTCCTAACTTTTGGACGTGATGTACTGGATGGGGATTAAAATAAAATAAAAAATTAAATAAAAAAGAATTAATAAAAAATAACAAACTCCTATGTACCTTCACCGGAAGTGGGTATTACAATTTTTTTAAATTAAATAAATAAAAATAAATTTAAAAAATAACAAACTCCTATGAGCCTTCACCAGAAGTGGGGATTAAAATTTTTTTTTAATTAAATAAAATAAATAAATAAATAACTCCTATGATCCTTCACCGGAAGTGGAGATTGAAATTAAATAAAAAAATAAATAAATAAATAAAATAACAAACTCCTATGAGCCTTCACAGGAAGTGGGGATTAAAATTTATGAAAATTAGATAAAAATAAAAAATAAAAAAATAACTCACGGAAAGAACCCTCCACGCATGTGCGTGAAGAAAGACCCACTTCAGACCCCAAAAGAATCTCTCGGCCATTCTGACTTAGGCCTTGGAGAAATTTTCTTGTCACAAGTGTGTACATAAATAATTATTATTGCACCGTCTCCGTAAACATGCGTCCATTCCAGGGGAAACGCGAGCATCGACTTTGTTGATGAGATAAACGCCCTTCAATTCTTGGGAAGCTACGGTCTTATTTCTGATAAAGGGCCAAAACTAGAAGTTGTGTACCGGAGACAATTCTAAGGGTGTACCCTAATAAACAAAAGACCGCTGATGCAGATAAACAATATTGAACCTGATGATTGTCCCTTAGAACTGTATTAACTAAACATATACCTGTTACGCCATGTGTAGATAGGTTATAAACAAATACAGAATTATTTTATATAAGAGATATGAGCATTCATGGATTTTAGTATGCACAGGGATCCTAGGATCCAAATGGATATTAAGGGATGATGGTTTTCCATTTGATTTGGCAGCCAAAATAATGTTTGTTTCTAGTCAAATCTAAATTCAGTTTCTTGACATTCTTCCAGCCTTTTATTTCCCTGAATCCAAAACTGGACAAATCCCCCCCCCTCTCTCTCTCTCTCTCTCTCTCTCTCTCAAAAGGACTGTAATCTCTAGTCATTCACTCAGCCAAGCCATGCAGTTCATCTGTTTGTGGCCAGTTTCTCTTAAGTGCTGTTTTTTTTAAGCATTAGGATCATCAAATAGTTTATGTCATCCATTTCTGGGTTTTATTTCAAATGACAAGTCACTACACTTAGACCAGTTTTGGGCATATCTATTTACCCAACCCTTCCGTGCAAGCAGGATGCGACAAAAGGTCAATTTTTAAGTGGAGTTTAACAGGCTTGAATTCAGAGTTTTCCTTCTCCTTCTCTAGACTGGTTGCCTAATCAAGGTTAAAGAGTCCAGTCTGCCCTACTATTTACCCATAGCTAGAGGGAGAATAGTTGGATTCATCCCTTTCCCAAGGGTATTAGTGTTATGTAAATTGCAAACAGCCTCCTCTAGGATTTGAACTCATCTCGTCGGGTTCATTTCCTATAATGGTAACCCTTACCACCATGCACCTCCTAATAAATGGCTAAGTAGGTACTGTTTTATGGAGTGCTGCTTCCAGGATTTGTAGAAAACAGCTTGCAGCATCCTTGTATAATTTCCATCTAGCTTTTTCTCTAAGTGTTTTCTTAAAGTGGTGCAACCATACTTTAATCTTATTATAATAGAGATTATGTAACTGTCTGTCTGTAACCAAAACTATGTCACTACTGACGTCACAATTTTCTTAGTTATTTAAGTTATATTCTCAATGATTATGAAATAGTCATTATTCAATCTTGATTAGCATCTTATTTATTAATGATGTCTCTATTAAAGTCTGAGTTAGATTTACTGCAAAACTGATATTTTATTAATGCTTTTAAAATCCTGAATATAAGATCTGAATGTTATATATCTCTAAGAAATAAAGATTTACATATATGGTGGGAATAATTTGCATAATGATTTTAACAAAACTGGGTTTAATAAATAATTATTTGCTGTTACTGATTTCAAATACTATCATGTTATTCTGAAACATATTAAAAGCAATCTTATATATAATCATATATAGAAATCAATTAAAATATCATTGAAATAACTGTAATATTTTTTATATTCGATCTTATTTAGTTTTATTAGTCTTTCTAATTTGATATAATATTTTATTGCATTAAAACTTAAATACTTGCGCCCAGGAGGCCCATACTTTTGCTAGTACTAATAACAGATAAGATGCAAAACATTTTGTGAAGAATTCTGTAGAATAAGTCATTCTTTTAACCCTCACTTGCTCCAGTCAATGAATATCCCTAAAAAATCTGCAAAAAAATCTGCAAAAAACATGCAACAAATATGGATCTAAGTAAGTAAAATTGGCGGAGTGGTCGGTATCAGCCGGACAGTGAAGGAGTCTATCCCCTTTTCACTAGCACTACACCATGGAGATTGTTTTGCTGAGGTGAAACGCCACACCTACCATCAGCTCCCCACTTTACTACACAAATCAGATTACCCAATCTAAGCTACTCAGTATTATTTGGATTATTCGGACTATTGTCTTCATCTTTATTGTTATCTGTACAACGTTTCGGCTGATGTGCCCTCCGGCCTTCTTCAGCTACTTTTTGTCAGACTCAGGAACCTTTTCGAACTCAGGAATCTTCTTTTTGAACTCAGGAACTTTCTTGCCATAATCAGGAGCCATCACGGAACTTTGAACCCAACACTTTATTCAATCCACGGGGTCATCCCATTCTCACCCCGCTAACCATAGCTGGGTACAGGTGTTAAGCTGTATCAATTATCATTCTATGTCTGACCAATATTGAACCTGCAGCCTAGAGATAACTGTGACTTAGAACTGTCTTAACCCAATGCTTTTATCCACTATGCTATGTGTCCAATTCAGAGAAATACTATGCTACTCATATGCTGAGTTGGCAGGGACCAGTATCAAACTCAGAATTTTGCGATTTCAAGGTGGGTGACTGAGCTAAACTGATTGATCTAAAATAGTGAAATCTATGCCTGAAACAATTAAGATTTTTATAAAAATTTTAGAAAGGGCAACAAAATTTTAAGTTCCATTCTAATGTTTTTATCAATGAATTCCATGAATTTATCTTCAGTTTTGGGTTATTCCATAATATTTATGTTTAATGTAATTAGAATTATATCATTACTTTAAACTAGCAGGACACGTGGATATGCCACAATAGGATAATTTAATTATTACAATGTTTGATATGTTTACTTAAGAACTATTGTGAAATAGTTCAATATGTAAAAAGTATAATAATCTTGATTTAACTCTCTCTCACTTTTTTTTCTTTCTTTCCTTCTTTTCATCTTTTCATTATGTTTCATTGTAACTGATTAAGATAATCACTTCTGCATACTCTCCCCCTCTCTCTTTCTTTCTTTCTTCTTATATGTTTTCTGTATAGCGTGTCTTTTTTCTTCGCTTTCTTTCTTTATAATAAAAAATGGAATGGTTCATTATTTAGCTGAGGTGATGATACACATAAGAAATAAAAATATGGTGGATAAGCAACGAGGATTTACATTTTTACACTTCATCTTGGATGATTTGGATGGTCCTATTTTTAACCAGAGGGTGTTGCAAGTATAATTGTTGTATAATTAAGAAACACAAGTATTAGTATATAAATAAATATAATTTAATCTAGTTTGTTTAAAGTATATTTTATGAAGCCAAGATATTCAGCTATTAAAGAAAAAATGTTGTGTATCTTATCTACTATTAGTTTATTTACTGCTAAATTAAAAATATCCTCTAAATTTTCTAATTATATAGTTATTTCCAGGGGTAGTATACAGGTAGTATATTGGTAGATAAAGAGTTAACATTATGTTATTTCTGACAAGCAGTGGCCCATCCTGAAAAATATTCAGGGGTAAGCAAATAACACTGTTATGATCTTAGAAGAAAATCAATCATTTTTTATTAATTTAACATATAAATAAAAGTTGGTTGTGTTTACAGTATTACTCATAAAATAAAATTTGATAGACTTTTTAAAAAAAGCTTACATCATTGAACTGTTATTTTCAATTTAAAAAAAAAAAAGAAAAAGAATTTTTTTTTTTTTAAAAACATTAATCTAATGAATTTGTTTATCCCTAAATCTGCATAGATATACATATATACAAGTTTTGATTTGTTAGATATAGGTTTTGACATGTCTGTAGTTGGTGATTTATCATAACAGGTTTATTTGACAGTCAAGAAGTTTAAGAAATCATTGTTCATTTGGTCTCAAATAAATTGTTATATAATTATGTTATTTGACTTGAAGGAGGAAAAGCACATTGACTGGCCGAATTAATGTTTGTTTGAGTTTAAAACATGAGAAACAAAAAGAATTATTGTGTCCACAAACTGGAAATTTACTGTCAAAGCAGATTTCAAAAACTAAGTCTATCAACCAAATGAAATTTTTTGCTAATAGAATGATATATTTTTTTGAACAAATTGCCTAATCCAATAAAAAACAGCAATAGTGTAAAAAATTGAAAAATTGAATTGAATGATTTCAGAAATAATGATAAGAAAATGAATTTAAGAGGGCATTTTTGGGAACTGTCAGATGAATTACTTAACAGAATTTTATCTGAGTATAGATATTATATTAATAGTAAATATGTTCTGTGCAAAGATTCTGTTGTTTTGTCTTTTTGTTAAAGGTTAACGTAAGAAGTTAGTAAAAAAACAAATAATAATAATAATAATAATAATAACAATAATAATAATAATAGTAATAATAATAATGTAGACTTTGCGGTAATAGAGATGAAACTGTAAACCATATACTCTGCGAATGTAGCAAACTAGCACAACGAGAATACAAAACTAGACACGACTGAGTTGGGAAGGTGATCCACTGGGAATTATGCAAAAAATTAAATTTTGACCATACAACAAAATGGTATATGCATAAACCAGAATCTGTTCTTGAGAATGAAACGCATAAAATTCTCTGGGACTTTGAAATAAAAACGGATCACCTTATCCCAGCAAGAAGACGAGACCTAGTGTTGATAAACAAAAAAGAAAGAACTTGTCAACTGGTGGATTTTGCAGTGCCAGCAGATCACAGGGTGAAGCTAAAGGAAAATGAAAAAATGGACAAATATCTGGACCTTGCCATAGAACTGAAAAAGTTATGGAATATGAAAGTGAAAGTGATACCAATTGTAGTTGGTGCACTTGGAACAGTCCCAAAAGGATTAGAAAAGGGTTTGGAAAGTTTGGAAATCAGAGGAAGGATTGAAACCATTCAGAACACTGCACTGCTGCAATCTGCCAGAATACTCAGAAGAGTCCTGGAGACCTGAGGAGACTTGCTGTCACTCAGACTCCAGTGAAAGACCATCAGCTAATGCTGATGTGAAAACTCAATAGGAGTAAATAATAATGATAATGACCAGACCGAGTGTGGATTAAGAAAAAAAAAAGAACTTGTCAACTGGTGGATTTTGCAGTTCCAGCAGATCACAGGGTGAAGCTAAAGGAAAATGAAAAATAGACAAATATCTGGACCTTGCCAAAGAACTGAAAAATTTATGGAATATGAAAGTCAAAGTGATACCAATTCTAGTTGGTGCACTTGGAACAGTCCCAAATAGCTTGGAAAAAAGATTGGAAAATCGGGAAATCAGAGGAAGAATTGAGACCATCCAGAATACTGCACTGCTGCAATCTGCCAGAATACTCAGAAGAGTCCTGGAGACCTGAGGAGACTTGTTGTCACTCAGACTCCAGTGAAAGACCATCAGCTAACACTGATGTGAAAAACTCAAAAGTAGTGAACAATAATAATAAAAGCAAAAATAGATAAGATGCAACAGAATAACAAGTGCAGAATGTGTAGAGACAGAGACGAAACAGTCAATCATATCATGAGTGAATGCAGTAAACTAGCACATGAAGAGTACAAGATAAGGAATGACTCTGTGTGAAAGGTAATCCACTGGGAATTGTGCAAGAAATTCAATTTTTACCATACAACTAAATTGGTATATGCACAAGTCTGAACATGTCCTGGAAAATGAGATACATAAAATTCTGTGGGACTTTGAGGTACAGAGGGATCACCTTATCCTGGACAGGAGACCGGACCTAGTATTAATCAACATGAAGAAGAGAACCTGCCATCTTGTGGATTTTGCTGTCCCAGTTGAACACCAAATGAAAATGAAAGAAAGCGAAAAGATATACAAATACTTAGACCTTGCCAGAGAACTAAGGAAACTGTGGAACATGAAGGTGAAGATCGTACCAATTGTAATTGGTACCCTTGGAACAGTCACCAAAGCTCTGGAAAGGAATTTGGGTGAACTGGAAATCAGAGAAAGAATCGAGACTATCGAAACTACAGCATTACAGAAGAGTTCGAAAGACTTAAGGAGACTTGCTATCACTCAGCCTCCAGTGAACCACCGGTACACAGCAGGAGTGAAAACCTTAATAATAATAATAAGGTCGCACCAATAATAATTGGAAATGGAAACGGTTCCCAAGGGTCTGGAAAGGTGTCTGGGTGAACTAGAAATCAGAGGAAGAATCAAGACCCCCCCAAACTACAGCATTGTTAAGATCGGCTAGAATACTCAAAGAGTCCTGGAGACCAGGGTAGACTTGCTGTCACACAGCCTCAGTGAACCACCAGCTATAGCAAGTGTGAAAAAATAATAGAGCAAAATAGTAATAATGATAAGTTAGATAAAAACTTAATTAATTTATTAACCTCCCTCTGTCTGTCTGTCTGTCTGTCTGTGTGTGTGTGTGTGTCTCTCTCTCTCTCTCTCTCTCTCTCTCTCTCTCTCTCTCTCTCTCTCTCTCTCTCTTTGTGGTTTTATGTTTGCAAACATCTTCATTTAAAATTAATAATTTAAAATATTTAGAGATCCTGTCTCGACACTTTTATTCACAACTTACTTTTATTCCCAAATTTTTGAATGGTCTAGACCAGGGGTTCTCAAAATTTTAAGTCCGTAGACCCCTACAAAAATTTGATTAACCTATCATGGACACCCTCTTTATATACACCAGTCTACCATGCAGTTGTTTTGTTATAACCAATGATATAATTAATGAATTCTTCACAAATGTTTATGTAAAACTGTTAATTGTAAAATAACCGTAAAATAAACAGTAAAGTAAGTATAACATAAAATAGAGCTGCAAATATTTAATACTAACTTAATAACTTACCAAGGAAGCACATTTCCTAATGTGATGGGTGAAGCTAATGACTTTTGATAAGTTCATGAATATTGGGCTTAAACTTTTTAAAAAATAAATGAGCGTGTTCTCCAGGATTCTTGTGGAATTAATTTCTTCTAATTACTAAGAAGGCTTAGTAGTTTCCATAGACCTTTTGTAGACCCCCAAAGACTTACAGACCCCCTGAGTTATTATATAGACCCCAGGGGGTTTATGTAGACCACTTTGAGAAACCCTGGTCTGGACAATGTTAAAAATGCTCTCGTTGATATTTTATTAACGTTTATAATTTTGTGAAGAATTCTGAAGAATGGGGCATTGTCTATTGAACAAAGTGGAAAATATTCAGGGGATTCTTTTTATCCTCATTCAATGGTTTCATTTGGTTTCTTTTTTAATGGCATTTCAAAGTTCATGGGTTATTTAATGCTAAAGCTATCATTGTACATATTTACCAACCCCTCCATACAAGTAGGTTGTAACACAATGTCAATATCTTTAGCAGAGGTTAATAGGTTTTAATTCAGAGTTTCTTTTCTCCTAGACTGGTTGCCTAACCAGTGTCAAAGAGCCCAGTCTACCCTAATGTTTATCCATAACTAGAGGAAGAATAGTTGGATGCATACCTTTCACAAGGGTATCAGCACTAGGTGAAATGCAAACAATCATCCTTGTAAAAGAACAATAATGATACTACTTAACCCATAGCTTGGAGGATGGGAGGATTCATATCTTTCCCAATGGTATAAGTCTGAAAACAAACATAATAGCATGGGTGAAGTTTGAACTCGCTTCCTACGATGTTGCAGTTTAGCACTTACCTACCACACCACAAAGACTATCTCAGATTACTGTCAATAAAAAATGCAATGAATATCTCTCAAAAAACCTCCAAAAACTTTGCAAAAACATCTATATGAAATGACCCATGGTGTAACAGCACGAGAGGTTGTTCCCCTGGAATTGGGTATTTATAATGGTGATACAAGTCATCTGTAATAAACGCTTGAAAGATTGTTATTTAAGACGCTAAAGAGGTCATAGTTAATACCAGCCCAGGGGAAGTTAAAGTTTTGTTTACTGTACCAGTCTCAAGAAGAACAAAGAATGTTTTTGGTTTTAACTGACGTTTATTTCATATGTATTCCTTGATTTATATTCTTTCTTTGATACAATTGATCCATAAAGACGTCGTAAACTACAATAAATGAATATATAATAATAAACAGATGTATAATATAATAAATAAATATACAGAATAAATATACAAACAATTCAGACATAAGGAAAAGGAAAACCTAATTAAAATTACACTTACCAAAACTTTAACTTCCCCTGGGCTGGTATTAAATATGATCTCTTAACTCTTAAATAACTTTCTGTCAAGCGTTTATTACAGACTCCTTGTATCACCACTATATATATTTACCAACCCCTTCGCACAAACAGGATGTGACACAAGGTCAATTTCTTAAGCAGAGTTTAACAGGTTTGAAATCAGAGTTTTCATTCTTTGAAACAGTTTACCTAGCCAAGGTTAAAGAGCCCAGTTTACCTTGCTATTTACCTGTAGCTGGAGGGAGAATAGTTGGATTTATACCTTTCCCAAGGGTATTAACACCATGTGAAAATGCAAACAGCTTCACCCAGGAACTAAACTCTGGTTGATGAGTCTATTTACTGCTGCTTTAACTATTAGACCACGCGCCTCCATAAGGTGTATCACCACTATAAATACCCAATTCCAGGGGAACAACCTCTCGTGCTGTTACACACAAGCTTCAAGTACAGCTTCCTTTTTTCATCATTATATAAGATTCAGGAGGCACATGATGTAATTATTATCATCATAGGAAATGAATTTGGTAAACCAAGTTCAAACCCTGGATGCTAATTCCCTTGTGAAGGATATGCATCCAACTACTCTCCCTCCAGCTATGGGTAAATAGTAGGACTGACTGGGCTCATCAACCTTGCTTAGGCAACCAGATTAGAAGAAGTAAAACTCTGAATTCAAATCTGTTATACTCTGCTTAAGAAATTGACTGTGTGTCACATCCAAGTTGTGCAGAGGGGTTGGTAGATATACATATATAAGTGTATGTGTGTGGTGTAATAGTTACCATCATAGAAAATGGGCACAACGAGACAAGTTCAAATCCTAAGTGAGGCTGCTTACATTTCACATAGCGGCAATACAATGGGAAAGATATGAATCCAACTAATCTCCCTCCAGCTATGAGTAAATAGTAGGGTAGACTAGGCACTTTAACATTGTTTAGGCAATCTTACTAGAAGGAAAACTCAGAAATCAAACCTGTTATGCTCTGGTTAAGAAATTAACCTTGTGTTGCCTCATGCTTGTGCAGAGGGATTGGTAAATATATATATATATATATATATATATATATATATATATATATATATATATAATCCAAAAGTCCAGAGAAGAAATCTTCCTTATGACACAAGAGTTTTTTTAAAAACCTGTCGCAGTTTGAGAGCTCAATGTGTGCTTTTAATGTTAGAGTCACAGAGCAAATTTATGAGTAAAGAAATAACAAAAGACTTAGAGATTTTGCATTATAGTCTATTTTCAGGGAGCTTAGACAAAGTGTCTAACTTTCCCGACTCATCAGATGCAAATGATGAATTCTTTATTACTTTAAAGGCATTTGAAAACAGATTTCTTTTTTTTTTTTTTTTAATATTTATAGTCCTGTGATATGAATTCAAAACGGAAACCTTGATGTTGCAAAAAAGTTATGTTGTAGTTTCAAATATGAGCACTTCCGCCACACTTATCTCGGTCACCGAATCATGTTTATCTTATTGTAACAGTTTTTGAAAAAAGAAGACATATTCCAAATTCTCTTATTCAAACCCGTTGACGGTAGGCCTGCAACGGATTTTTAGAAAATAATTTTTATTTTTGTAATTAATTTTGTAATTTTTTATTTTTTATTTTTCTTATATGTAAAGTATAATGCCTTTAAAGTAATAAAGAATTCATCATTCGCATCTGACGAGTCAGGAGAGTTAGACACTTTGTCTAATCTCCCTGAAATAGACTATAATGCAAAATTTCTAAGTCTTTTGTTATTTTTTTTATTTATATATATATATATATATATATATTATATATATATATATATATATATATATATTTACTACTATATATATATGTAGAAAATCATTAGATTAGGAAAAATCAGACAAAATGTGAGTAAAAGTTATTGAAAAAGTGAATAATGAACACAGACAGTTACATTCAATTTATATTTCACCTCTGTTGGTCTAAGAGGCTTTATCAAAATTTGTTTGCGTTCGTTATTTATTTTTTCCATAACTTTTACTCATATATATATATATATATATATATATATATATATATATATATTACTTTTATTTCTAAACTCTGACAGTATAAAAAAACTCCTGGCTCAATAATTTGTAATTACCCAAGACAAACTTTCAGAATTATCCTGATGATCCATTAGGAGAAACCTAGGTAGATAGTCTCAGATTCATTGGGTTTACTTTATTATATATATATATCCAAGTTCTCTGTATTCTTACCGTTTTATTTTCAAATACCAAAAAAATATCTTGCCCTGAAGATAACCACTTTTTTGTATACTTAAATGTTATTTTCTCTATAATTATTATTTTATTTTATTTTTGTATTTCAAATAATGATGAATAGAATACAATGTATACAAGGGTACATGGTCGAAACACGTGTCAGCATTCCAATATATAATTTTTATCCATACAATATTTTCTTTCCTTTTATTTTTCAACATATATATATATATATATATATATATATATATATTATATAAATATATATATACATACATACATAAATGCATACACACACATATATATATATATATATATATGAATGCATTTTTATATATATATATATATATATATATATATATATATATATATAAGATTTAGTGTATTTAACAGGATTTCTGTATAGTTTGAATAGATGAATTGGAGGAGATATTTGAGTATGTTTGGAACGTGACTATGATCTATTATCATTCCAGTGATTCTTTAGCCATCACATTGCTGCTGCTTGGCTAGTAAGAGTTGCTTTATCACTTTAATAAGGTCAAGAGAAACATCACTGAATACCATATGTTCCATATAGTTTGAAGTAGAATTGACTTGGTCTAAAAGTGATGCTTAATATGATGAGGCTTAAACCACAGCCTCTTCAAGGGGTGTCCAGGTAGTAAAACACAAGGCATCTGAGTCACACTATTCCTGTTGCAAAAGAAACAAATCTTTTGCAACCTTTTCTTTATATAATGATTAGCATTCCATAGCAACTACCTGGAGCGCCTCATATAAGGATTAGTGAACTAAGCTAGCAGACCATTGTTAGTGAGTTTGAATCTCACTGGATGCCCCATACTTCTGGCCTTGAGGTAAACTAAACTAAATAAATTAAAACCTGGAGTAGAAGATTTGGGTTAAATGTTCATAACCAATATGCACATAGCATATGGTGATTGCCGCTTCTTGACAGAATAAGGCCATTTCTACAAGTAGTTCAGTTGTGAGCAGTTGTGAGTGCGCAGATGGCCCACAGGTCCAGCTTGTTTTTTATGTACCCTGTCACACATGTGAGACCCTTGACATACAGGCCCTGCCACACAGGTCAGAGTTCAATGTAGGAAATGTTTCCATGGTGTCCGTCATGTGTTGCTTCATAATGGAGGGCTCTAGTCAACTTACCTCATACTTCTTACAGCTATATATACATATATATATATATATATATATGCTTACCACTCCCATGGTTGAGCACTGTGTGGGGACATTAATTGTAACTTCACTGTTTGGTATTACCCGTCTGTTTACAGATTTGAGTTCTCTGGTGATTGTGAAAACATACCGCTGTAAAGTATGTAGCAATTAATTGTTCACCCTAGGCTGATAGCCACAAGGGTAAGAAACTTGGCAGTATATTATTGAACATTTATTTAATGAAACGATTGGGAAAAAAGGCTAGATGGAAACTATATAAGGATTCTGCATTCTGTCCTGAACAAATCCTGGACGCAGCACCTCACAAAAGCAGTTGTATGACCACTTACTTCCTATTACACAAACCATCCAAGTAAGACGAACAAGACATGATTGATACTGCTGGCAAAGCAAGGACGAACTCATAAATGACATTCTCCTGTGACCAAATGCATATGGACACACTAGTGTAGGCCGACCAACAAAAACATACATTGATCAGTTCTGTACGGATACTGGATGCCGTGCGGACACAATTCATTTTATCGTCAGAGGCGGTTTAGTATCATACCCAGGATACTAAGACATTCAGACTTTCCCTCACAGAACAACTTCAATAACTTCCACATAAACTGGTAAAGAAAAGGGTTTTAAAATTGGTCATGACCGATTTTCAAGCCTTTTTCTTTATCAATTATGTATATATAGATATATATTGAGAAAAATATAAACGGAATAGTAGATAAACCAACACAAACAAATGTTTCTTTAATTCTGACAAAGTCTTTTAAAGTTGCATGGTGAAAATTGAATTTTTTGCACAATTCGCAGTGGATCACCTTTCCTACCCAGTTGTGCCTAAACCTGTACTCTCTCTATGCTAGTTTGCTGCATTCACTAATTATATGAATAAAGACGAAATATTGATTGAATCATTTGTCTGTGTTGGTTTATCTGATTTTCCATTTATATTTTTCACATTTTGTCGGATTTTTCCAATCAGTTGTTTCTTCATATATATATATATATATATATATATATATACACACACTGGTGTGTCCCTATGTAAGTGTCCATAAGAGAAGGTCACATAGGAGCTCATCCTTGCTTCTCCAGCAGTGTCCAGCATGTCTTGTTTGTCTTATCTGGATAGTTTGTATGATAGGAGGCAAGTAGACATACAGCAGCTCCTTTGCTTCCAGGATTTGTTCAAGACAGCATGAAGGATTCTTGTACAATTTCCATATATATATATATATGTGTGTGTGTGTATGTGTGTGTGAATGTGTGTGTGTGGATGTGCATGAGGCACAAAACCACAAGTGTTGTATTAGTCACATGTCTTAGATTTATTTTTTTTAACTCATTAAAATCCTTATCTACTACAGAAAAAGCAAGATTTCTTATTAAAATTCATCTTTTTAAATTTGAACTCAAATCAAGATGTACATGATTTGGTTTGGCTTGTTTTATGGCATATCAACCTCAGTGGGTCATTTAATGTTTTGAAAGTTTTTAAAAAATTCAAAGTTTTGAAATAAATTCATTCCTAATGGATACTCAATTTTTTTTATAAACACATTTTTCTATTTAACCCATAGATGGGACCCTAACAGGTACTACCAATCCAGGTCAGAGTGGACCAAGGAGCAATGGTGATGAAGGAGTGTTCCACATTCCCCAGACCTACAGAATTGGAACCTCCCCCTCAGATAGAGTTTAACGTCATTCCCAGGACATGAAGACCTTCAGCCACTGCCTTTTAGTACATATATGATAAAAAGGGCTGAGGCTTGCCATGAGGGAAATAGGATTGAGGCAATCATACATGTGCTAGAGCTTGACATGACTAGCCGATTGATTGGAGGGGGCCTCTCTAACCGCCCATCTAGCCTAAGTAAGAGTCTAAGTGGAGTGTTGCATATCATAGACTGCTCATCCACCAGGATTCTGTCCTTAAGCATCATGGGTTGTCATCCACGGCCAATAGCTGGCTCTATTGAGGGAGTCTTACCCCTCTGTAGAGATGCAGCCAACAGGGCTAAAAATGCACATAAGAACATGAAATGCTAAGTGCTCATATTTAGAGACACTAAAAATTTCAGAGAATTTTGCAAAACTTATATTTTACTGAATTAGCGGTGACAAACTCTACACATTAAAATACAAATATTCTGTGACCTGGAAATTTTTGGATAATCTTCATATTCATATATATATATATATAAAAGGGTTTTGTAATTTTTTTTTGTAATATCTACAGACTCCTCTGCTAACATTTAAACATTCATAAGAAAAAAATCAGTTGATCAAATATATACAAGGTATTGTCAAAAAGTAATGCCATTTTGTTTACGACAGGTATAATTACCAACACAGGAAC
>CM042148.1:56981585-57009085 GCA_023376005.1 Doryteuthis pealeii | reverse complement strand
CTAATTTTTAAATACCTTTCTAGATATAAATAAAATCTTCATTATTTTTGTACAAAAAGCAAGCTCTGGTGATAGTAAACGTGTATATATATTTACATTGTCGTTAATTGTTTTATTTTCGTAGTTTCCTCCGGACATACATACATGCATATATACATACACACAACTGCTCTTTATATATCTACAGATGACTGACAGGAACCGTGAATATACCACGTTATGATAATTTGACTATTATGAGTTTTGATATGTTTACTTAAGAAGTATTGAAAATTAATTCAATATGTAAAAATTATAATAATCTCTAGCGAAATTATTTCTTTCTTTTTCTTTTTCTTTTTCTCTTCTTTTTTTCTCTTCTTTTTCTAACTTTTTTCTTTCTTTCTTTTCTGCTTTTTTTTTCTATTTCATTGAACCAAACAATAAAGTGCTATCGCTTCTTATCTCTCACCTTTCTTTCTTTCTTTCTTTCTTTCTTTCTTTCTTTTTCCCTCTGACGTGTAGCTCGTTCTTTTTCTTCCCTTTCTTCCCACGCATTTACAACGATATGGTCTACCTGAGGTGATGAACACATGCATTCATATCTAATGAATCAAAATGGATTTATTTATCTGCTGTGATCACAAGCCATGACACACATAGGTAGGTAAGTAAAAGTAAAAAGTAAGGTTGGCGGAGTGGCCTATTGTCGGTATTAGCCAAACAACGAAGATATCTATCCCCTTTTTGCGAACCAGGAAGATTCTTTTTGCTGAGATAGAACGCCACACCTACCATCAGCTCCCCACTTTACCGCACAGATCAGATTACACAATCTTTGCTACTCATGCACTGAGTTGGTGGGGACCGGTAACAAACCCGGAACCTTGCGATTTATGCGGGTGAGCATCTTAATTAATATATATAGATTGTCCAAAATCTCTTCCAGTGCGGGTGAAGTCTTTCCCCAGAGAAACAGCAATGAGCCTGTTTAATACTTAATTGGGTGACCACTTAAGTAAGATCGGATACTGTAAGCAACCTGAGTTCTTTGTTTATCAAAATTAGTTATTTCGGCATTAAATGCCGTAAAACAAAACAACTGTTGGGTCAGTTGGATATACCAATCATGTGATGAGCCCAGAAGTTTAGGTGCAAAATCCAAAATCCAGACAGACAGATTCCACCAGCGGTTCCACGAGGCAGCGATATTAAGGGCTCCAAGAAATCACCCTAAGATACCAGATATCTTCTCCAACGCGCCGGTCAGTCCCTTAAACTCAGCTTTATATACAGGAAGGACTATATATTGTAATTCATTGTTTCATTGTGCTGGTCAATAAATTGTTAGAATTAAACGAAGTACTATTTCCTTTCTTGTTGTTGTTAGCCTTAGAATTAAATGCTAAGGGGTCGGGTTAGCTCAGTCGGTAGAGCGTTCGGCTAGAAACCACAAACTAGTTCAATACCGGTCCCCGCGTATTGAGTAGCACAGCGATATGTGCGGTAAAGTAAGGAGCTGATGATAGGTGTGGCGCTCCACCTCAGACGCTAAAATAATCTCCTCGGTCTCGGCAAGTGAAAAGGGGATAGACTCCCTCGCTTATTGGCTGATACTGACTTTAGGCCGCCCCGGCGACTTTACTTTACTTACTTACTAACACAATACAACCAATAAATCAACCAACCAACCAATCTACCTTGAAAGTGAGATTCGATGGGTTCTATAAAGCTACTTTCCCTGGACTTTCCATGGCTCCCGGTATTGAAGATGCTGATTCCGACAATGAGACGCGTTCCGCGTGTTGGCACCAAAGTGTTATTTTGAGTGGGTGGTAGTCAACAACGGTGATTACGACGACGACCTTCTAAGATGACGCCTGTTGCTTCGATACACACCGTTATGTGTAATGATCGTTTGTTCTGGCGATGATTTATAACATCTTTCTCGCACACATGACCACCTTTCTTGAACGGGGGCATTCTAACGTCACCCTCGTTTAACACAGACAGATCACATGCGTGAGGGTTGTAATCGCCCGCTTGGACTTCCTGACTGCGTTCGGGTAGGATCTTGTCTTCCCCACCGTGACTCATAAGCCTTGTCGTCAACAAGTTGCTGCTCATGTGTTGTATTGAGCAAGTATGACCATTCAGTAATCGTTGAGTAGGACTGCTTCTCATTTCTTGGGTGGGGGTATTTCGGAAGTCTAGCAGTGCGAGAAATGGGTCGATGTGGTTGTCTTTGTTCTTCCGCATGAGGCGTTTTAAACTCTTAACTGTATATTTGGTCTCGCCATTTATTTTGCGGATTCCCATGACTTGCCGTGAAATGTTCAAAGTCACACCTCTCGGAAAAGTATCTGAATGAAGATGACGTAAATTGGGGGGAGATATCGATATTATTTCCTTTACTTGCCAGGGTTTTCTATTAGGCAACTAGAGGGCGTTGCGACCGGTTGTATAAATAGGCTGTATCACCAAAGTCATTTTTTTCTCTTAGACTCTCCAGCCGTCAGAGGTACCACGCCAGCCATGTTTCCTTCCTTTGAGACTGGGGATCTTACCCCCAAGCATTCCGTCTACCTGTTACACACGCACTTTTTCACTCTCCGACTGTACAGATATCATACACACCAGTTGCATCTTTTATCAACGGGAAAGAGAGCTTCGCCTTCCACAGGCATTCTGCGAACTTGGTACGCGAGGATCTTTCCAAACAATAAGTAACGACTATAATTCGCTGTTCAATGGGCTCAAGACTATCTGCAAATACTCTTTTTCTATTGGGACATTTATTCTATACACATGTATTCTTTGTATTTTTCTATCCTGTTTTGCATTATTTCTGTTAGAGTTTACTCTGACAATAAAGTCTATTTCGCCAGGATTTGTATATATATATATATATATATATATATATATATATATATATATATATTGGGTGTGTGTGTGTGTGTGTGTGTGTGTGTGTGTGTGTGTATGCAGTTTGAGTAAATGATAGACAATCAAACTATCATTAAATTCCGTATCTTGAGAAATGTGCCTTCAATTCGTGGATGACAGTCAAAGTCGAGGTGTCGTCAAGCTGATCTACAACCTAGAACTTTAAAAAGTAGTTGACAGTGACAAGATAGCCAAAGCTGTTGAACTCAAAAAGATTTACGACACCTTTTTGGCCATGAGCGATCTTTTAGATCGTGTGACATTGGAATATCTTTATGTCGTTCTGTCGTCAACTTGCAGCAGAGTGGTTCTCAGGTATGGTGAATACTCTCAAACGTAACAGAGATGTAAAGATCTGTGTTAATTTAACTGCACTAAACAAAGCATCGTAATGAAAAATTAACGTTATCCTATATGAACCGATAAAAAGGAAAAAGGACAAAGACAAATAGATTTGATAAACGAATACCCTTTATCAGGCATCTGCCATATTCTGAACGTCTTGTTGTCCTGAGAATGGATTCGTTGAAACCTCGGCGTCTGGCAACTGACCTGGTAAACGCTCATAAGGTCATTAATCATCTTAACAACAGCAACCTTGAGCACCTTTTTGATTTCCATGTTTCTAACACACGTGGGCATGCCTACAAAGTCAGAAAACTTTCGGAAACATTTCTCACGTTCAGAGTTGCCGAGACATGGAATAAACTGCCTGCATCTGTTGTAGGCTGCCGAAACACTGAATCTTTCAAAGCCTCCATGCTTCCTGTAATCCGCCAACACTATACCTGATACCCCCCTCCACACACATATGCATGCTCGCACACACATATATGTATATTATTACTGTACGCTATTCATGTTCTTGACACTAATACATTATTCTATGTACTAGACATGAGACTTTAATGAGTTGTGGTGCACCTGAGCACTGTACACAATAAATTTAATTATCATTATCATATTTCAAAGGAGGTTTTATCGTACGTAAGTTGCTAAAAACATTCTTTTAGCGGTTGTAAGTCATATAAAGTCAGTTACAAATTACATAAAAACACTTATCTGTTTGGATAAAGGTTTTCGTGGCAGCGTTGTTATAGTTGTTTCTTCAGTACTGGCCATTCGATCTTTCAGTAGTGCTGTTATGTTTGTTTTAGCTGGGTAATTAAGGAGCAGTATATACTGTTGTTTTAGCTGGGCAATTAAGGGGCAAAGTCTGTGTTCCAGTCGTCGAGTTAGGCGGCTTGGTCTGTTCTGTTAAAATTTATTTTCTGGTCCCTGCTTGTTTTTTGTTTTTTTTTCAAATTTTATTTCCGGGTTTACTTTCTTCCGGGTTCAGTGTTGGGGAAGAATAAACCCATATTTTTCATATCGTATAGATCGTGTGACATTAGATTTTCTTTGAATTGTTCTGTCGTCAACTTGTAGCAGTTCTTATATGTTTAGATGTATTCCCGTATTTCTGATGACATACTTTGCCAGAAAAGAGACTCTAATAAGTCGCTGGCATCCATCGATACCTAGTTCCAACGAAAGCATAGTACGTTTGGTGTCACTCCTTAGGCTGGGCGGAATGAGAATACTTTTGGGTCAGTAAAATATGCTTATTTCTATGAATGAAGTTAAGTGAGGGAAAGCCTTTCTGTGATTAGTCATAGCAATCACGTGATGCACCCAGTAGTATTAGCGCCCATATTCAACAGATCCTCTAAGGACCAGTTCCATGATGTGAAAACCAGAATTCATCTCTGAGAGGATTGTCTCAAATATAAAATACCAGATATCCTTAATTTCCCGCTCCATCAATCTGGTACGTCTCTCAAGCCTGGCTCTATTTATAGATAGGACATTTATAATGTTATTATTGTTTTGTTGTATAATAAATCTTTAGAATAGAATCATTTTAATTCATTTATTTGTTGTTGTTAGTCTTAGAATAAATGCTATACTAAAACTATGATACTATCACCTTTTAATATGTGACCGTTCTGGGTCGTAATCTCATTCCGTACATGAAAGTATAGGTGTAAAGTGGCTGAGAGATCTGCTTAGTCAATGGACCAGTCCTGTTTTATGGTCTTTCTGATTTGATTTCACACGTCATCCTAATCCGTTGCTCTGAATATCTGAGTCAGTTGTAGGAATTACATACCTTACTTCAAAAGATTACCACCTGTGTTTTCTAGTTAGGCGCTAGGTGGTGTGGCAAACAGACTTTTAAAACCAGAAGAGAAAAAATAAAAGCCAATTTTACGAAATTATAAGAAAATGATTTTGAATTGAAAAGATGTAACATTAGATACAATTTATTATTCCAACTATGGAATATAGGTGTAATATAGGGAAATTTAACGACACCCACATTTTTCAGAGTTGATAACACGGCCAGAGGTTTAATTAAAAACATTTATTAAACAGAGAAGATAAAAGAGATGCTAAAACAGTTTCGTTTAGCGCTAATTGTCTTAAATTAAAAAGGGTTTTATGTTTGATAAACCACTTATCTGAGTCCGTAGAACTGTCCCTTCTTAGTGTGTCTGCTTTGAAGTCGTTCATTTAATAGGCTAAACACGTCTTTCCGTTTCCGGTTTATGGGGTAGCAAGAGGTTTTGTGCTTTAGGTTTAAAAGGTGGCTGTGGATATTCTTTGTGTGTGTTCCTAGGGTTTGCTTTTAACCCCATCTTATTTGGTGGTTGCGCTGAAAAGGAACGAAAAAGGAAGAGACAAAGACCAGAGGTGGTTTTATGATTTAGGCTTTATTCAGCGGTCATAGCCACCACGTGGCAAGGAAATATCTCCCTGGCCAGTAGTATTAACTAGACTCAGTTAAGGCCTAAACTCGAATGACCGAGAGATTCTTTTGGGGGTCGGAAGTGTGTCCTTTTCCCCTCACATATGCCGAGGGTTCATCTGGTGAAGGCTCATGGGAGTTTGTTATTTTTAAAAAACTTTACTTTAATCCCCACAGGTTCTATCAGCAACTGTTAGAGTCCAAACTCAAAACTGCCATACCCTCATTGGACTTAATTCTCATTGGTTAAGACATAGATACTAATGTGATATAACCCCTTATATGTTTTATAGATAAAGTGGCTGGGAGATCTGCTTTGTCAATGGAACAGTCCTGTATTATGCTCTTTCTGAGCTGATCGCGAACTACATCTATGAAAATTAATAAAAGGAAATTAAACCCCTAATAAATAGAGGGATAAAATATAATTACAACAGGTACCAGATAAAAGATGGGCAGTGAGGTTTGAAAGACAAGTTACGACGACCATTACTACGAAAAGTCATTTATGTACGGCAAAATGTACAAATAGGCATATATACAATATATGAATGTTACAGTTTCAAAACGTGGAGGTTAGTGTTTGTAGAGTTCAAACAGTTCAGTTTATGATTGACAAGGACTGATGGTAAGTATTCCTTTGTGAATATCTATTCTTTTTGGTAACAAAGTTCTGTGTACTTTAGTCCGAATGTTAATAGATGGTTCGTAGCAATTTTAGTCGAATGCCCTATGTTCCTAATGATGGAAATAGCAGACATTGATCGAACTTCTTGGGTGTGTGATGCACGCTGGTTGTCCTTTGCCTAAGTCTATGTGTAGGTGTGAGAAGCAGAGAGTTCTGGGCTTGTTGAATCTAGCAGCCCACCTTGAACCCAGCAAGGGTGGAAAGAGAAAAAGGGGGATAAATGTTGGGTACTTGTTTTTATAACCGACTCCATCTGATCTCCAGAGGGCTGCTGATAGCTGGTGAAGCCGATTGCCTGTCCCATAATAAATTTCCAATCTTAATCCGTTGCTCTGCGTACCTGAGTCAGCTTTTCATTACGGATCAAGAGAAAATTGACCCTGTTGACATGTTTAAATTCAGTATGGAAGTTTCTCTCTCCGTCATATACGATCCTGATAATATGTCAGCGGTGTACATTATGGTAGGTCGATTTTTCACTTTTTAAAAATATCAAATTGTCTATCTATGCGAAATTTGTGTGTTAGTATACTGAATACTGATACCAAAACTTAGATCTTTTACTAGCACCATTGTTTGAGGAAATAGCATCAAAGATCATCTACTAAAATGCACTAAAATTCCTTGTTTTCCCAAAATTTAGCCCAGAAATTGGTTAGAAAATTTACTGTTTTCAATATTTAAATCAGAAATGTTATTTTATTTTATTAAAATGAAACAAATTGGATATTATAAATAGAATTCAAATTGAAAATGTGCCACATCACCACCGACACCTCTGATATGCTGCTTTTACCTCATTAATTAATCTGTAACAGACGATCTTTGATACTATTTCCTCTGATATATCTTAAGATATCCGTAAAAGCGTATGGTTTGCAAAGAAGAATAATGGACAAGATGAATTGGATAAAAATCGTTTATTAAAATAACGAGTGTGAAAACGTTGTTGTTGTCGCCGTAGATAATAGTAGTAGTTCTCTGGAGTGGCCGAGGGTCGTAAGTCAGGAATGGCCGTGGGTCGGTGAGGTGTGGGTATCGTATGATAATACGTCAGGAATCTCTCTTGGCCTGGTGCGAGGCGTGAGGTAGTAGAAGTTGTGAGTTGATACGGTCACTTGGTGTAGGGACAAGTCAGGAATGACCCAGTGGAATAGTGATGGTCAGGGAAGGTAAGGGTATCGGCCGGCCGTGGTGATGAGTTGAAGTAAGTGTCGGGTAGGTGCGGGCGCGACGTGGTAGTGGAAAATAGCGGCCTTTTGATCCTGCCAGTCTGGTGATGTTCTCGGCGTCGAGGCCGTCCGTCAACTGCCGATTCTCAAAATACCGAGCTTATATGCTACGAGATCGGCTCAGAATGCCTTTGGGGTGTTTAGCGGGAAGATTTTTCATTGGCTGAAAATCCGGATTCCTTACAATATTATTTTTTGTTTGTTTTGGAATTCCTTTCAAGCGTAACCCAATCCGCAGAACTGCGTCGAATTTGGTCACTTCGTGATAGGGTACCATTGAGTTCACTTCCGCTTGTTGCCTCCGACTTGAGTTTTGATGTTTTATGCTAGCGAGGTGTATTTTGTGAGTAAGAATTGTGAATCATAGAGATATCTTCTCTCTGATATAACACCTCAAACAATGGTACAAGTAAAATATCTATTTTTTTTTGTATCAGTATTCAGTATACTAACACACAATTTGCATAGATGGACAATTTGATATTTTTTTAAAGTGAAAAATTGACCTACCCTAATGTACATGTGTGTAATATTTTCCGAGTGGGCAGTAGCATTCCTTGCAGCCTTTAAGCGCTTTCACGAAGGTTTCTTTTCTATGGCTTCCAGTAATTGGCGATCAATATGAATCTCTGTTTTCTTTTGGGTTTTTTTTCTGCGTGTTGTAAGATCATCACAAGAATTGGCACGTGACGTTAACGACTACGTCACGACAAGCTAAGATAGTAAAGACGACCTGTTATTAAAAAAAAACAGTCATGGTTTTCCCGGGTTCTCATTACAACATGGTGGCAGCGGCGGATAACCAAAGAAACAACTTGTCACTGGAATATTGTTTGCAAGACCACAAATATAAATCTTGCAGTACATTTACGATGTGAAACAACTAAAACGAACAAACAAACCAGACAGCTCGCAAGTTCAGGACTGAACAACGGAATAGAAAAAGAAGAAAACACCAAGAGAACAAAAAAGAAATCTATGAGGATTGAAATAAAATTTGAATAAAATAAAAAGAATTTTTAAAAAATAATAATCTCCCAGGGGCCCTCAGACAAGAATAACCCTCTGGGCATGTGCAGAGAAAAGGACCCACTTCCTACTGCCAAGAAATCCCTCGGCCATTCCAACTCTGGGCTTTACTGAGATCAGACGCTACGACTGACACAGGAAGAAATTTCCGCCAAACGAAATAGCTATGAACCTAGAATAAAAGTCTGAAACGTAAAAATACCTTTTGTCTTTGTCTCTTTTTTTTCTTTGGTTTCTTTTCAGCCAGACAACCCATTAGAGGGAATAACCAAATATAGTGGGGTTTAAAAGAAACAACCAGTGAACACGCGCCAAAAACGACCAACGACCTTAAACCCACATAAAACAACAATTACCTTACCCGTAAATCCCTGTAGTGATACGAATAATAAAGAAAGCCCGAAGTTTACTCACCAAAAGCAAAAATAGCAATGACGAAAATAAGCATTTGCGCATGGGATCAGCGCAAGTATAAAGTAAAAATAAAAATTATATTTTTGGACCAATCCGAAGCCTTCGCGCCTAAACAAGAAGGTTTTTTAAAAGACTGATCTTGGGGCTTGTCTGGAGAATATAAATAAAGGCTAATTTCGGTTAAGCAAATAGATTCAATCATCAGTCTAATGACTCCACGCTACTCGCTACGAAGATTTTGCCTGCTACTATCAAACAGACAACCCTTGAATGAATCCAACTCCTTTCTCTCTATCTCAAATCCATTTCACTGCAGACATTGAGGACTACACTTTCTACCTCTAAAAAGGACTATATGTAACCCCTTCTTTCTCTGTTACTGGAGATTCTTACTACTTCATCTTCTCCTGATCTATATACATGAACTGTGAACTATTATTATTCTTGTAACTTTTATCACTTTGAATATAAGTTTATTTATTATTTCATTGAATATTTGTCTTTCTTTTCTTACTTGTTCAATCTTATGGAGGTTTGGTTATAACTATATATCAAATATAACATATATGAAACCGCCATATTGTTACACACTAGACCGTCAAGGAACACGAACACTTGTATTTATGAAAATATAAGATGATATCTTTATTTCTACGGTTGTGTGCAGACTGAGAGTCGTTAGCAGGAGTTACACAAACAGGGAGCCTTCGGAGTTCTCTGCAAGCGATCTCGAACCTGATCTTTGTCTCTCAAATTGATTTCCACAGACTACAATAATAATTATAAAAATATAATTATTTATTGTAGTCTGATTCCCGTATCACGCCTCTTTATCGTGACACCTAAGCAGTTTTTCTGTAAACACACCTCTTCGCCCAGCAGCCTGTTTTCATTGGCTATGGGCTACGCCTACAGATTTTCTGCGCCTAAACAGTGTCAAATGTACACCTGCATCTTTAGGTGTCAAAGGTCAGTTCAAGGCCAATCCTGTTTCTGTTTCCAGCCTACACTGACACTTGACACACTTCCTGTGTGTAGCCCGGTCCCCAGGTGCAACCGACTGATCAGGCCAATATATTACAAATCCCTATCACCAACGAATTCAAGAAATATTCAGGAAAGTAGAAATTTAAACCTTTCAACTTTAAATGTATAAGACTGAATCCGAGATATAAATCATTAAACAGACTGTTAAGAACATTTAATTCTTTGCCTACATTAAGCCGCCCACAGTGGCTCTCCAACCACACCAAAGCAAAGTACAAAAACTGATAGTTCATTATAATTGATCGAAAGACTCAGTAAAAGAGTGTAAAGAGAATTCATTTTTGCTTACCAAATTTTCCCACGGCTGTACTAAATTTTCTTGGTATCTTTTTTTACCTGTATGATGGGATATTTCAGAGTTCACTATCTATTTACCTCAGAATCCATTCAAATAAAAAAAGTCCTATTATTAATGTAACATTAATAATAGGACTTTTTTTATTTGAATAGAATGGGTTCTGAGGTAAATAGATAGTGAACTCTGAAATATCCCATCATACAGGTAAAAAAAAATACAAGAAATTTAGTACAGCCGTGGGGAAATTTGGTAAGCAAAAAATGAATTCTTTTTACACGTCTTAATTGTACATACTGTGGTGTTTCAGACCACGAGTGATGACAGACAAGAGTTGAAAGAAAAAATCACAAACACAACTGAGAATACGACAACGACTTGTATTATCTTAGAAACAGAACATAAATTGTTGCAAACTATGGTTTGTCTGTGGAATGTTACATAGAAATACAGTTCGCCTTATCTGAGTCCTGGGTAGGGTGAGTTATCGGAGTCCCTTGCTACGGCTATCTGGTCGCTCGGAAGAATATACGAGATGCCTTTGTTGCACGTCTGTCTTCGGGGAGGCTCGATCAGAAAAGGAAGAATTTGTGTCTTTGGTTTTACCGCTAAAGAATGCCGGCTGTGATTGGTTGGTTGATAGCAAGGCTCGTAGAACAAGACGATAACCCCTACCTCAGATATTTTTATAACACTTTTTACGTCATAATTTTATACTGTACACTTTTAGACATCTCCATTTAGTATTCTTTACGTAGAGAGTTTTAGAAGAGTTTTAAGAACTATTTTGAATTGAAAATACGAAAAAAATGATTTTTCCCCTTAAAACCCCATTTTAACAGTTTTTTCATTCAATAAGCTGTTATAGTTTATTGAATGAAAAAACTGTTAAGATGGGGTTTAACAGGGAAAATCATTTTCATTTATCATAGCGACTTACTAGATACCTGCATCACAACCAATGTCTTTGAAAGGAGATGCGGTGAAGAAATGTGTATGGGGCATCTAAAGTGGTTTTGGGTGTTCTTACTGGTTTAAAGTAGCTAGATATTCTCGGTGCGTGTTTTTCGGGTGTTTTTGCTTTGACCCCATCTCATTTGGTGTCGCACTGAAAACGAAGGAATTAAGAACGAAAGGAACGAAAAGAAGAGGCAAAGGCAGGATATTTTTATGATTCAGGCTTTATTGACCGGTCATAGTCGGCCGTGGTAAGAGGAGATCCCCCTGGCCTAGGAGCGACTACACTCAGTTAAACCTAACTCCAAAATGGCTGAGAGATTCTTTTTGGGGGGTAGCGAGTCAGTCTTTTTTGTCAGACATGCGCAAGGGTTCTTCCGGTAAACCCCATGGGAGTTTTTTTTTTTTAATTCTAATTTTTATTTTCGTTTTATTTTAATCCTCACATGTGTAATGGTTCATAAGCTGTAGTTCTTAGACCAGTTTTGGAGGAACAAAGAAAAAGGATCGTATTCAAAAAGACCGACGCCAAAATTCAAAACTCCACAAGTAACGGACATCTGAGAGCGGGAAAGGGAAATGTATATAGTGTAGAGAGCGAAAAAGCAGTGACCAGGGAACAGGCAAGTCACGAATACTAATTCTCCTCGAACCAGGTGAACAAATATAAGTAAACTTTAACACTAATAAGAATTTGTAAAAAGGAAAATTTCATTTACCAAACCACACCTTTGTAACTTTTTGTTATATGATACAATTAAATTAACCCTGTAAAGAAAAAAAACAAAAAAAAAACAAAAAAAAAAAAAAAAAAAAAAAAAAAAAAAAAAAAAAAAGACAGCTAAAAAAAAAAAAAAAAAAAAAAAAAACCACAAAAAAAAACCCAAACATCATCATCTCTACATGCTCATCCCTCTTGCCCCGCACATATACAACCAAGATACAATCGTCCGTCCTTCTCATATCCATCCCATTATCAACACACTCACCTCTGACCTAATTTCCTCATTATAGTGCAGACTTTCCCGCGTCTCAGGCCCCGTCACACCGCCACACTCCGCTCAACCTATCGTCCACTAACATCCCTTTCCCTTATGCACACTATACCATACAAAAAAAAAAAAAAAAAAAAAAAAAAAAAAAATAAATGGACAATTTTGTTACGACTCAAAACTTCTTTTTTCATTACTTGTACTGTTTTGCCCTTGTTTCTTTAAGTTACATTTCACATAAAGATTACTCCGACCAACATTACAAAAAGATTGGAACAAATTTGAAGATTCTTGTATGCTAATGTAGTAGCCACAAATTTACGAATAATTGAAGACGCACATGTCGCGGAAATTCTTATTAAGAATTCTGGGGTATGGTTATCGTCCCTTGTTGCGCAGCCTCTGTTTCAAACAACCACATCATGAGCCAGCCATACTTGGCGCCAAAGCCAATCATACAGACTCAGGCTTATCTTCTGTAACCGAGCAACGAAGGAACGGTGACGCACCAAAGCGTACGCTCCCTATTATTCTTCAACCGAGAACCACATGAACGAGTGGGACGCAAACAAAGCCAATCTATATCGCACCCTATATCAGAAGCATAAGCAGGGGTCGGTACATACCCATTCCCAGGGCCTCACCAGCTAAGTGACAACTTAATATACATTATTCATATACCATATTCGTCTCATACATGTCATCATATTTGTGCAAACGAACTAAAGTTGCAGTTTCTTTATTCTAATACAAGTCTTTTATTCACCTTCTGTCGTTGTTTTGTGGTGAGTGGATGTATTGGGACACGCCCTAAGCGTGTTAATAAGAATTGTGAATCAAGAAGATAATCTACTTTTTATGACACACCCATACAGAACATAGTGTAGCTGCGAGAATATACACGAAATCCATAACACCTAACGGCTAGTCACTCGAGGTGTTCGTATAGCGAGAGAACACCGCGAACTGTGCGACGGTTAAGCAGTTAAAGAAGAAAACGAACGACAGAAATGTGAATAAAGACTTTATTAGATTATAAAGAGACTGAACTTATAGTTTTCGCTTTGCACAAATATATGAACATTGTGTACTCTCTGTCTACCTATGTATATAATTGTCACTTGCTGTTTATCCTGGGATATGGTTTATTAACGGAGCCTTGCTACGGCCTTTCTCGATATAGTTCGGATAGAGATGACTTCTGTTTGCGTCCACTTCCGGTTCTGGCTGTTCTGTTGAAAATAGTAGGGAGCGACCTTTTGTATGTCCGTCCTCTCGTTTGCTGCGTACAGAGAGAGCCTGCAGTCTGTATATTTGGCCTTTGCGCCCAAAGTATGCTGGCTCGATGATTGTGTGGTTTGGAAACAGAGCTCGCAGAGCAAGAGACTGATAACCCCAAATACCCCAGAATTCCTTAATAAGATTTTCAGCCGACATGTTGCGCTTCAATTATTTCGTAAATTTTGGCTACTCATAGCTTACCAAATCTTCAAATGATTCCATCTTTTTGATATGTTGTTCGGATGGTAATCTTTATGTGAAATGTAACATTAAAGAAACAAGGCAAAACAGTACAAGTAATAAAAAAGAAGTTTGAGTCGTAACAAATTTCCTTACAGGTGTATTATAAATTTGTATTCACATGAACAAAGTTACCAAGGTGTGTTGGTTAATGAATTTCCTTTTTTACAAATTCATATTAGTGTTAAAGTTTACCTTATATTGTTCACCTGGTTCGAGAGAAACATTAGTATTCGGATTTCTGTTCCCTGGTCACTGCTTTTCTGCTCTCTTCACTAACTATACATTTCCCCTTCTTCCCGCTCTCTGAATGATCCGTTACTTTTGGTGCGGGTTTTGGAATTTTTGGCGTCGGTACGTTTTATAGAATACATCCTTTTTCTTTTCCTCAAAACTGGTCTAACAAGAATCTACAGCTTATGAACATACACATGTGAGGATTTAAAAAAAACGAAAATAAAAATAAATATAAAAAAAAAAAACTCCCATGGGGCCTTTACCGAAGACCCTCTGGCGCATGTCTGACAAAAAGACTGGACTCGCTTACACCCCAAAAGAATCTCTCACATTTGGGGTTTAGGTCTTAACTTGAAGTGTAGTCGCTTCCTAGGCCAGGGGATCTCCTCTTACCACGGCCGACTATTGACCCGGTCATAAAGCCTGCAAATCATAAAAAATTTCCCCCTGCCTTTTGCCTCTTTCCTTTTCTTTCCTATCGTTTCTTTAATTACCTCGTTTTCAGTGCGCACCATGAGATCGGTGTTACAACAGCAAAACACCGCGAAAAACACGCACGAGAATATCTAGCTACTTTAAAAACAGTAAACACCCAAACCACTTTTAGATGCACCCACATTACACATTTCTCACCGCATTCTCCTCTCAAGACATGGTTGCTGATGCAGTATTAGTAAGTCGCATATGATATATTGAAAATGATTTTCCCTGTTAAACCCCCATCTTACCAGTATTTGGCATTCATAATATAACAGCTTAATTTGGAATGAAAAAAACTGTTAAAATGGGTTTTAAGGGGAAAAATCATTTTTACAGTTATTTCAATCAAATAGTTCTTAAAACTCTTCTAAAACTTCGACGAAGCAATACTAAATGGAGATGTCTAAAGGTACAGAAATTATAAATTATGACGTAAAAAGTGTTATAATATCTGAGGTTAGGGTTATCGTCCTTGTTCTACGAGCCTTGCTATCAGACCAACCAATCACAGGCGGCATGGTCTTTAGCGTAAAACCAAAGACACAAATTTTCCTTTTTCTGAATCGAGCCTCCCCGAAGACGACGTTGCAACAAGGCCATCTCGTATATTCTTCGAGCGACCAGATAGCCGTAGCAGGGACCCGATAACTCACCCTACCCCCAGGACTCAGAAAAGCGCGAACTGTATCTATTGTAACATTCCCAACAGACAAAACCACTAGTTATGCAACATATGTTATGTTTCTGTTCTAAGATAATACAAGTCGTCGTCGTATTTCTCAGTTGTGTTTGCTGATTCTCTTCTTTCAACTCTTGTCTGTCATCAAATCGTGTCTGAAACACCACAGTATGTAAATTAAGACGTGTAAAAGAGAAGTTCTTTTTTGCTTACCAAATTTTCCCCACGGCATGCTACTAAATTTCTTGGTATTTTTTTTACGTCTGATATCGATTTTAGGATATTTCAGAGATATCACTACCACTTTACCTCAGACCCATTCTATTCAAATAAAAAAGTCCTATTATTTAAATGTATACCATTATAATAGGACTTTATTGAATGGATTCGTGAGGTAAAATAGATAGTAACTCTGAAATACTCCCTCCATCAGTAAAAAAAGAATACCAAAAAATTTAGTACAGCGTCGGAAAATATTTGGGTAAGCAAAAAAATGAATTCTCTTTTACACTCTTTTACTGAGTCTTTTCTGATCATCATATACATGAACTATCAGTTCTTGTACTTTGCTTGGTGTGCGTGGAGACGCCACTGTGGCTGGTTAAGTGTAGGCAAAGAATTAATGTCTTAACCAGTCTGTTTAAATATATATCTCGATTCCAGTTCTTTATACATTTAAAGTTGAACAAGGTCTCTAAATTTCTCACTTCCTGAATATTTCTTGAATTCGTTGGTGAATAGGGATACTTATGTAATATATTGACCTGATTCAGTCGGTGCACCCGGACCGGGCTACACACAGGAAGTGTGTGTCATAGTGTCATAGTGTAGGCTGAAGCAGAAACGGATGTCTGGCCTTAACTGACCTTTTGACACTAAGATGCAGGTGATACATTTGACACTGTTTAGGCCGCAGAAAATCTGTAGGCGTAGCCCATAGCCAATGAAAACAGGCCTCGTGGGCGAAGAGTGTGCTTTACAGAAAACTGCTTAGGTCACGATCAAAGAGCGTAGATATCCGGGAATTCAGACTACAATTTAATATTATACTCGTTCTCTCATCCCGTGAAGTGTGTAGCCATAGTGGAAATCAATTGAGAGACAAATAATCAGGTTCGAGATCGACTCTGCAAGAGACATCCCGAAGGCTCCCGTGTTTGTGTACACTCCTGCTAACGACTCTCACGTCTGCACACAACCGTTAGAATAAAGATATCATCATTATATTCTTCATCATACAGTGTGCGTGTTCCTTGACGGGTCTAGATGTGTAACAATATGGCGGTTTCTATATGTATATATCTTGATATATAGTATAACCAACCTCCAATTAAGAAATTGAACAAGTAAAAGAAAAGAAAGACAAATATTCAAGTGAAAAATAATAATAAAGCCTATTATTCAAAGTGATAAAGTACTACACAAGATATAATAACTGTCACCAGTTCATGTATATAGATCAGGAGAAGATGCCAGTCAGTAAGAATCTGACAGTCAGGACAGAGAAAGAAGGGGTTAATTATAGTCCTTTTAGAGGAGAAAGTGTAGTCCTTCTTAATGTCTGCAGTGAAATGGATTTGACATTAGAGAGAAAGGAGTGGGATTCATTCAGGGCTTGTCTGTTTGATCAGTAGCAGGCAAAATCTTCGTAGCGAGTAGCGTGGAGATCATCTAGACTGATGATTGAATTATCTTGCTTACCGAATATAGCCTTCTACTTATTCTCAGAACCTAAGCCCCATGATCAGTACTTTTAAAATATTTCTTTTTAGGCGCAGAAGGACTTCGGATTGGTTCAACCATATAAGTTTTAGTTTTACTTTTATACTGCGCTGTCCCATGCGCAAATGCTTATTTCAGTCATTGCTATTTTTGCTTCTTGAGTGAGTTAAACTCTCGGCTTCTTTATTATTACGTATCATACAGGGATTTACGGGTAACGGTAAATTGTCTGTCTTTATGTGCGGAATTTAAGTCCGAATTGTCCGCTTTTTGGCGCGTGCTGGCACTTGGTTGTTTTTTTAACCCCAACTATATCTTGAGTTATTCCCATCTAATGGGTTGTCTGGCTGAAAAGAAACCAAAGAAAAAAAGAGACAAGACAAAAGGATATTTCTTACGTTTTCAGAACTTTTTTCTAGGTTCATAGCTGACTTTGTTGGCGGAAATTTCTTCCCCTGTGTCAGTTGCTACGCGTCTGATGCTCAGTAAAGGCCAGAGTGGACTTATGCCGAGGCTGATCTCCTTGGCCAGTAGGACAGTGGCATTTCTCGCTGACACAAATGCCACGCATCTGGAGCTTTTCTTGTGCTGGAGCCCTGCGGAGTATTATTTTTAACAAATTCCTCTTTTATTTTATTGCAAATTATTTCATCCTCATTAGATTTCTTTTTCTGTTTCTCTTGGTGATTTTCTTCCTTTTCTATTCCGTTTGTTCAGTCCTGAACTTGCCGAGCTTCTGGTTGTTTAGTTCTACTGTAGTTTTGTTCTCACATCGATAAATGTACCCTGCCAAAGATTTACTATTTTTGGTCTTGCAAACATTCCAGCTCGACAAGTTTGGGTTTCTCTGGTATCGCCGCTAGCCCAACATTATGTAATGAACCGGGTAATAACCCATGACTGTTTTCTTTTTATAACAGGTCTCTTTACATCTTAGCTTGTCGTGACGTTACGTCGTTAACGTCACAGTCGCCAATTCTGTGTGATGATCTCTACAACACGCAGAAAAGACAAACCCCAAAAGAAACAGATCATATTGTCGCCAATTACTGGAAGCCATCAGAAAAGAAAACCCTTTCGTGAAAGCGCTATTAAAGGCTGCAAGGAGATAGTCTACTGCCACTCGGAAAATTATTAACACACGACTGTATTCTAGCGGTCCTCTCCTAGCGCATTTATTCACCTTTAAAAAAATCTATTCAATTCGTCACATCTATCGCAAAAGTTGCATGTTATAGCCTATAACTCGACATACTGATACAAAAAATAAAAATCAGTTCTTACCTGACCCTGTCACTCCATTGTTTTTACGTCGTTATATCAACGATGAAGCAAGATATCTTCTTCATGAACCACAAATCCATTACATCACAAAATACATCCATCGCTAGCCATAAACATTCAAAACACTTCCATCAGTCGGACAGGGGCAAAACAGGGAAGTGATACTCAACGTACCCGTCAGCACGAACGTGCACCAATTCGACCGCAGATCCTCGCGGATTGGGTACGCTTGAAAGGATTCCAAACCAAAACAAACAACAAAATAATATTTAGTAAAGCATATCCGGATTTACCTACATGACAACAAATCTTTCCCGCCTAAACAACCCCCAAAGGCCATTCTGAGCGATTCTAGTAGATCACCTAAGGGCATCCTCGCCGGTATTTCTCAGGACATCCGCCTAGTTGACGGACGCCCTCGACGCCGAACGAACATCACACAGATGGCAGGATCAAATAAGGCGCTATTTTCCCACTACCACCGTCGCGCCACGCACCTACCACGACTAACCTTACTTCAATCCACTTCACACGGCGGTCCGATACCCTTATCTTCCCTGCACATCACATTCCCACTGGGTCATCCTCTACTGACTATGTCCTAACACAACTTGGACCCAGTCACAACATAACACAACTACGATCTACCCTCTCTACACTCACGCCTCGCACCAGGCGCACACGCAGAGATTCCTGACCCTCATGAAACATACCGCCATACAACCCACACTCTACGACCCCCACGCGCCACTTCGTCTGATTACCGCACCCCCTCCGGCCACTCAAGACTCACTTACTAATTATCTACGGCGACCAACAACGTTTCACACTCGTTTTAAAAAACGATTGTATATCCAACTTCATCTTGAATCCATCTATCTTCTTGACAAACCATACGCATTTTACGGATATACTTAAGACATATATCAGAGACAAATAGTATTCCACGAAGATCTGTCTGATACAGATTAATTTAATGAGGTAAAAAGCGCATATCAGAGGTTCTTGGTGATGTGGGCACATTCTTCAATTTGAATTCTATTACTAAATATCGCAATTTGTTTCATTTAATAAATAAAATACATTATCTGATTTAAATATTGAAAACCAGTAATTTTCTAACCAATTTCTGCGGCTAAATTTGGGAAACAAGAATTTTAGTGCATTTAGTAATGACTTTGATGCTAATTTCCCAAACAATTGGTGCTAGTAAAAGATCTAAGTTTTTGGTATCAAGTATTCAGTATACATAACCCCACCCACCCCCAAAATTTTCGCCATAGATTAAGACATTTGATTATTTTTAAAAAGTGAAAAATCGACCTACCATAATGTACACCGCTGACATCATTATCAGGATGTTATGACGGAGAGGAGAAACTTCCATACTGAATTTAACATGTCAACAGGGTCAATTTTTCTCTTGATCCGTAATGAAAAGCTGACTCAGGTACGCAGAGCAACGGATTAAGATGGAAATTTATTATGGGACAGGCAATCGGCTTCACCCACGGCTAATCAGCAGCCTCTGGAATCAGATGGAGTCGGTTATATAAAACAAGTTACCAACATTTATCCCCCTTTTTCCTCTTTCCACCTTGCTGGGTTCAAGGTGGGCTGGCTAGACATTCAACAAGCCCAGAACTCTCTGCTTCTCACACCTACACATAGACTTAGGCAAAGGAAACCAGCGTGCATCACACACCCAAGAAGTTCGATCAATGTCTGCTATTTCCATCATTAGGAACATAGGCAATTCGACTAAAATTGCTACGAACCATCTATTAACATTCGGACTAAAGTACACAGAACTTTGTTACCAAAAGAAATAGATATTCACAAAGGAATACTTACCATCAGTCCTTGTCAATCATAAACTGAACGCTGTTTGAACTCTACCAAACACTAACCTCCACGTTTTTGAAACATCAACATTCACCTATATTTTATATATGCCCCTATTTGTACATTTTGCCGTACATAAATGACCTTTCGTCGTAGTAATGGTGTCGTTCGTAACTTGTCTTTCAAAACCTCACTCATCTTTTATCTGGTACCTGTGTAATTATATTTATCCCTCTATTATTAGGGGTTTAATTTCCTTTTACTTAATTTTCATAGATGAGTTCGCGATCAGCTCAGAAAGAGCATTAATACAGGACTGTTCCATTGACAAAGCAGATCTCCCAGCCATTTATCTATAAAACATATAAGTAGGGTTATATCACATAGTATCTATGTCTTAACCAATGAGAATTAAGTCCAATAGGGTATGCAGTTTTGAGTTTGGACTCTAACAGTTGCTGATAGAACCTGTGGGGATTAAAGTAAAGTTTTTTTTCAAAAATAACAAACTCCCATGAGCCTTCACCAGATGAACCCTCGGATATGTGAGGGGAAAAGGACACACTTCCGACCCCCAAAGAATCTCTCGGTCATTCGAGTTTAGGCCTTAACTGAAGCTATTAATACTACGGCCGGGAGATATTCCTTGCCACGTGGTGCTATGACCGCTGAATCAAAGCCCTAACCAATCCACCTCTGAATCAAACTAACCCATACCTGGGGTTTTACCATCCCTTTTCTCTCCTTTTCGTTCCTTTTCAGCGCAACCACCAAATAAGATGGGGTTAAAAGCAAACCCTAGGAACACACAACAAAGAATATCCACCAGCCACCTTTTAAACCTAAACACAAAACCTCTGCTACCACCCCATAAACCAACCGAAACGGAAGAGACGTGTTTAGCCTATTAAATGCAGCCGACTACTTCACAAGCAGACCACACAAGAAGGGACAGTTCTACGGACTCAGATAAGTGGTTTATCAAACATTCAACCCTTTTTAATTTAAGACAATTAGCGCTAAACGAAAACTGGTTTTAGCATCTCTTTATCTTCTCTGTTTAATAATGTTTTTAATTAAACCTCTGGCCGTGTTATCAACTCTCGAAAAATGTGGGTGTCGTATTAAATTTCCCTATATTACACCTTATTCCATAGTTGGAATAATAAATGTATCTAATGTTACATCTTTTCAATTCAAAATCATTTTCTTATAAATTTTCGTAAAATTGGCTTTTATTGTTTTCTCTTCTGGTTTAAAAGTCTGGTTTGCCACACCACCTAGCGCCTAACTAGAAAACACAGTGGTGGTAATCTTTTGAAGTTAAGGTATGTAATTCCTACCAACTGACTCAGATATTCAGAGCAACGGATTAGGATGACGTGTGTGGAAATCAAAATCAGAAAGCCCATAAAACAGGACTGGTCCATTGACTAAGCAGATCTCTCAGCCACTTTACACCTATACTTCATGTACGGAATGAGAGCATTACGACCCCCCGAACGGTCACATATTAAAAGGTAATAGTATTCATAGTTTTAGTATAGCATTTATTCTAGACTAACACACAACAACATAAATTGAATTAAAATGATTCTATTCTAAAGATTTATTATTAAACAAAACAATAATAACATTATAAATGTCCTATCTATTAAATAGAGCCAGGCTTGAGAGACGTACCAGATTGATGGAGCGGAAATTAAGGATTATCTGTATTTTATTTTAGACAATTCCTCTCAGAGATGAATTCTGGTTTCACATCATGGAACTGGTCCTTAGAAGGATCTGTTGAATATGGGCGCAATACTACTGGGTGCATCACGTGATTGCTATGACTAATCCAGAAAGGCTTTCCCTCACTTAACTTCATTCATAAAATAAAAATAAGCATATTTTACTGACCCAAAGTATTCTCATTCCGCCCAGCCTAAGGATGACACCAAACTCGTACTATGCTTTCGTTGAACTAGGTATCGATGGATGCCAGCGACCACTATTAGAGGTCTCTTCTGGCAACAGTATGTCATCAGAAATACGGGAATACATTCTAAACTATAAAGAACTGCTACAAGTTGACGGACAGAACCAATTCAAAGAAAATCTAATGTCACACGATCTATACGATATGAAAAATATGGGTTTATTCTTCCCCAACACTGAACACCTGGAAGAAAGTAAACCCGAAATAAAATTTGAAAAAAAAACAAAAAACAAGCAGGACCAGAAAATAAATTTTAACCAGAACAGACCAAGCCGCCTAACTCGACGACTGGAACACAGACTTTGCCCCTTAATTGCCCAGCTAAAACAACGTATTACTGCTCCTTAATTACCCAGCTAAACAAACATAACAGCACCTACTGAAAGACGAATGGCCAGTACAAGAAACAACTATAACAAACGGGCTTGCAACGAAAACCATTTATCCAAACAGATAGTGTTTTATGTAATTTGTAACTGAACTTTATATGACTTACAACCGCTAAAAGAATGTTTTTAGCAACTTACGTACGATAAAACCTCCTTTGAAATATGATAATGATAATTAAATTTATTGTGTACAGTGCTCAGGTGCACCACAACTCATTAAAGTCTCATGTCTAGTACATAGAATAATGTATTAGTGTCAAGAACATGAATAGCGTACAGTAATAATATACATATGTGTGTGCGAGCGTGCATATGTGTGTGGAGGGTATCAGGTATAGTGTTGGCGGATTACAGAAGCATGGAGGCTTTGAAAGATTCAGTGTTTCGCAGCCTACAACAGATGCAGGCAGTTTATTCCATGTCTCGGCAACCTGACGTGAGAACATGTTTCCGAAGTTTTCTGACTTTGTAGGCATGCCCACGTGTGTTAGAAACATGGAAATCAAAAGGTGCTCAAGGTTGCTGTTGTTTAAGATGATTAATGACCTTATGAGCGTTTACCAGGTCAGTTGCCAGACGCCGAGGTTTCAACGAATCCATTCTCAGGACAACAAGACGTCAGAATATGGCAGATGCCTGATAAGGGTATTCGTTTATCAATCTATTGTCTTTGTCCTTTTTCCTTTTTATCGGTTTTCATATAGGATAACGTTAAGTTTCATTACGATGCTTTGTTAGTGCAGTTAAATTAACACAGATCTTTACATCTCTGTTACGTTTGAGAGTATTCACCATACCTGAGAACCACTCTGCTGCAAGTTGACGACAGAACGACATAAAGATATTCCAATGTCACACGATCTAAAAGATCGCTCATGGCCAAAAAGGTGTCGTAAATCTTTTTGAGTTCAACAGCTTTGGCTATCTTGTCACTGTCAACTACTTTTTAAAGTTCTAGGTTGTAGATCAGCTTGACGACACCTCGACTTTGACTGTCATCACGAATTGAAGGGCACATTTCTCAAGATACGGAATTTTAATGATAGTTTGATTGGTCTATCATTTACTTCAAACTGCAATAACACACACACACACACACACACACACCACACACACACACACCATATATATATTATACTATTATATATTTATATATATATATATATATATATATAAACAAAATCCTGCGAAATAGACTTTATTATGTCAGAGTAAACTCTAACAGAAATAATGCAAAACAGGATAGAAAAATACAAAGAATACATTGGTATAGAATAAATGTCCCAATAGAAAAAGAAGTATTTGCAGAGAGTCTTGAGCCCACTTGAACAGCGAATTATAGTCGTTACTTATTGTTTGGAAAGATCCTCGCGTACCAAGTTCGCAGAATGCCTGTGGAAGGCGAAGCTCTCTTTCCCCGTTGATAAAAGATGCAACTGGTGTGTATGATATCTGTACAGTCGGAGAGTGAAAAAGTGCGTGTTGTAAACAGGTAGACGGGAATGCTTTGGGGGGTAAGATCCCCAGTCTCAAAGGAAGGAAACATGGCTGGCGTGGTACTCTGACGGCTGGAGAGTCTAAGAGAAAAAAATGACTTTGGTGATACAGCCTATTTATACAACGGTCGCAACGCCCTCTAGTTGCCTAATAGAAAAACCCTGGCAAGTAAAGGAAATAATATCGATATCTCTCCCCCAATTTACGTCATCTTCATTCAGAATACTTTTCGAGAGGTGTGACTATTGAACATTTCACGGCAAGTCATGGGAATCCGCAAAATAAATGGCGAGACCAAATATACAGTTAAGAGTTTAAAACGCCTCATGCGGGAAGAACAAAGACAACCACATCGACCCATTTCTCGCACTGCTAGACTTCCGAAATACCCCCACCCAAGAAATGAGAAGCAGTCCTACTCAACGATTACTGAATGGTCATACTTGCTCAATACACACACCCATGAGCAGCAACTTGTTGACGACAAGGCTTATGAGTCACGGTGGGGAAGACAAGATCCTACCCGAACGCAGTCAGGAAGTCCAAGCGGGCGATTACAACCCTCACGCATGTGACTGTCTGTGTTAAACGAGGGTGACGTTAGAATGCCCCCGTTCAAGAAAGGGGTCATGTGTGCGAGAAAGATGTTATAAATCATCGCCAGAACAAACGATCATTACACATAACGGTGTGTATCGAAGCAACAGGCGTCATCTTAGAAGGTCGTCGTCGTAATCACCGTTGTTGACTTACCACCCACTCAAAATAACACTTTGGTGCCAACACGCGGAACGCGTCTCATTGTCGGAATCAGCATCTTCAATACCGGGGAGCCATGGAAAGTCCAGGAAAGTAGCTTATAGAACCCATCGAATCTCACTTTCAAGGTAGTTGGTTGGTTGGTTGATTTATTGGTTGTATTGTGTTAGTAAGTAAGTAAAGTAAAGTCGTCGGGGCGGCCTAAGTCAGTATCAGCCAATAAGCGAGGGAGTCTATCCCCTTTTCACTTGCGCTAGACGAGGAGATTATTTTTAGCGTCTGAGTGGAGCGCCACACCTATCATCAGCTCCTTACTTTACCGCACATATCGCTGTGCTACTCAATACGCGGGGACCGGTATTGAACTAGTTTGTGGTTTCTAGCCGAACGCTCTACCGACTGAGCTAACCCGACCCCTTAGCATTTAATTCTAAGGCTAACAACAACAAGAAAGGAAATAGTACTTCGTTTAATTCTAACAATTTATTGACCAGCACAATGAAACAATGATTACAATATATAGTCCTTCCTGTATATAAAGCTGAGTTTAAGGGACTGACCGGCGCGTTGGAGAAGATATCTGGTATCTTAGGGTGATTTCTTGGAGCCTTAATATCGCTGCCTCGTGGAACCGCTGGTGGAATCTGTCTGTCTGGATTTTGGATTTTGCACCTAAACTTCTGGGCTCATCACATGATTGGTATATCCAACTGACCCAACAGTTGTTTTGTTTTACGGCATTTAATGCCGAAATAACTAATTTTGATAAACAAAGAACTCAGGTTGCTTACAGTATCCGATCTTACTTAAGTGGTCACCCAATTAAGTATTAAACAGGCACATTGCTGTTTCTCTGGGGAAAGACTTCACCCGCACTGGAAGAGATTTTGGACAATCTATATATATTAATTAAGATGCTCACCCGCATAAATCGCAAGGTTCCGGGTTTGTTACCGGTCCCCACCAACTCAGTGCATGAGTAGCAAAGATTGTGTAATCTGATCTGTGCGGTAAAGTGGGGAGCTGATGGTAGGTGTGGCGTTCTATCTCAGCAAAAAGAATCTTCCTGGTTCGCAAAAAGGGGATAGATATCTTCGTTGTTTGGCTAATACCGACAAATAGGCCACTCCGCCAACCTTACTTTTTACTTTTAACTTACCTACCTATGTGTGTCATGGCTTGTGATCACAGCAGATAAAAAATCCATTTTGATTCATTAGATATGAATGCATGTGTTCATCACCTCAGGTAGACCATATCGTTGTAAATGCGTGGGAAGAAAGGGAAGAAAAAGAACGAGCTACACGTCAGAGGGAAAAGAAAGAAAGAAAGAAAGAAAGAAAGAAAGAAAGGTGAGAGATAAGAAGCGATAGCACTTTATTGTTTGGTTCAATGAATAGAAAAAAAAAGCAGAAAAGAAAGAAAGAAAAAAGTTAGAAAAAGAGAGAAAAAAAGAAGAGAAAAAAAAAGAAAAGAAAGAAATAATTTCGCTAGAGATTATTATAATTTTTACATATTGAATTAATTTTCAATACTTCTTAAGTAAACATATCAAAACTCATAATAGTCAAATTATCATAACGTGGTATATTCACCGGCTCAGTCATCTGTATAATAAAGAGCAGTTGTGTGTTATGTATATATGCATGTATGTATGTCCGGAGAAAAACTACGAAAATAAAACAATTAACGACAATGTAAATATATATACACGTTTACTATCACCAGAGCTTGCTTTTTGTACAAAAATAATGAAGATTTTATTTATATCTAGAAAGGTATTTAAAAAATTAGGATCTGAATAGTAAGAAAGGGGAAGTCACTGGTTGCGTTCGTAATTAAAACATAAATCAATTATGTAAGACCAAAAAAACCAATAGATCTGCGAGACTAACTTTCTATTTACCCCTCTACCAAGGCAACGCCGGGTAGCAGATTCTGGTAATAATTAAAGGACTATGTAAAATGAAACATTTGTCATGTCAATTAGAACAATGAGTTCAAATCCTGGACGAGGCTATTAGCATTTCACATAGTGCTAATAACCTTGGAATGGTATGAATCCAATTATTCTCTCTTCAGCCATGGGTAAATAGTAGGGTAGACTGGTCTTTTAACCTTGCTATAGCAATCGGTCTAGGGAGAAGGAAAACTTCAAACTTCTAAATAGACCTTGTGTCACATCCTTCTCGTACAAAGGGGCTGGTAAATATGAAGATAACACCAAAGGTCAAAGCTCCAAAATATTTAAAATCACAGAAACATTTATTGCTCATTGTTGTGGGGTTTCAAGGGGTCAAATAGACAAAACGACGGGTAACAAATGTAGGAAAATGTATTAACAAAAGAGTAGACAATTTACAGTAAAGAAAGTGGGAATTGCGTTCGACAAATAGAGTTATGAGCTGACTCGCATTTGCCTCCTCTCAGGCCATAATTGTCCTGTTACTTATAGTAAACCGTCGGCACATTCCATTAGTCTATAGGGTATATCACCTATAGCACTTATTGTCAAGGATGTTTACATCATTTCAAAGTTTCAACATGTATTTGTTTTCTACATAATCACCATTTTGGTTGATGCATTTTTGTAGGCACTTTGACAATTTTTGTATGCCCATGTCATACCCAGCATCCTCATGTGTTGAGGAAGTCGAACATCATTTCTTGCGGATGTTTTTGACATCCATGCATGACTCGGCATGCACTTCCGTTTTTATGTTTAGAAAGGCC
>CM042148.1:56949085-56976585 GCA_023376005.1 Doryteuthis pealeii | reverse complement strand
TTCAATGTTTCATGTCTCTTCAGTGTGGCTAGACACAGCAACTATCTCTGGCCAGGAGCGAAACCCGACTGACTTTTCCTCAGCCTGATTCATTAACCTCTCAGACATTTGACAGCTGCCGTAAAGGGGTGGTGTTTAAACTATTAAATACATACATTTGTTTATATATTTTACAATCACCAGAGAGATCCAGTCTGTAAACAGATGCTCATTGCTTTATGCTGGTAGTGAAAGTTAATTTAAGTCACCCCTAGGGAGCTCTACCGGGTTTTGGGAGTATATAATAAGTAATAAGTATATATATATATATATTTAAAGTAAATAAATCAGTAGAGTGACCCAGTGATGCTGATAGCTTTTTGATTTAGTGCGTCCTAGGACACACATATTTGTTTTGAATGAGTCCCCAGGAAAATTTATTGGTCCTAAATAAAGCCGGCTAACTCCTACCTTGTAACCTATCCAGTGTAATTCATTTCTAAGAAAGCATTGAAATGTATTTACAGTTAGCTTGAAATGGTGAGGGAAGAAAAAAGAAAAACACTGGGACAAATGGATATGATTTTACTGCATCCTTTTAGATTTTTGTGCATCAGGGACGCAGGACACATACCTATCAGCATCACTGGTGACCTATTGTCGGTATATAGCTAGACAATGAGGGAGTCTATCCTCTTTTCATTAATGCTAGAATAGGGAGATTGTTATTGTGTCTGAGGTGGAGCCCACACCTACCATCAGCTCCCCACTTTACTAACAGATCCAAGCTGTGCTACTTATGCACTGATTTGGAAGTGCCTGCTGCTGATGTTAGGAAAGTTCATAATAGGAGTGGCAATTTGGCAATACGTCTTGTAGCACAGATATTCCCACAAATTCAATTCTCAAAAAGTTGCACATTAAGGATAACACCAATATGGCCAAAAGTCAGAATAAAATCATAAAAATGTGAAAATATGAGGTTAAGTCAAAAAGTAATGCCATTTTGTTTGGGACAGGTATAATTACCAATACAGGAACATGTGTCATACATCAAAATGAAGCTGGTCCTCTGTGGATCACATCCCTACTCCTTCGCATAGTCACTGTTTCTCTCAATAACCATGTTCCACCTTTGAATGAGGGCATGTATCCCTGCCCTGTAAAATTCTGTTGACTGTTCTTTGAGCCACTTCTTCACTACATATTTCACTTCCTCCTCACTGGAATAATGTTTGCATCTCTTTGACCCATGAAAGAGGGTTTGAGAGGCAAACATTATTCCAGTGACAAGGAAAGGAAATACATAGAGAAACGGTGACTATGTGGAGAAGTAGGGATGTGATCCACAGAGGACCAGCTTCATTCTGATGTATGATACATGTTCCTGTGTTGGTAATTGGCATTACTTTTTGACTATACCTCGTATGTATTTGATCAACTAATTTTTTTCTTATGAATGTTTAACTGTTAGCAGAGGAGTCTGTAGATATTACAAATAAATTACAAAACCCTTTTATATATATATATATGACCGACCCACGTGCGGTCGATGCATGATATTGTGAGGGTCCTCATATCATATATATATCTGAAGATGAAGATTATCCAAAAATTCCAGGTCACAGAATATTTGTATTTTGATGCGTACAGTTAATTCAGTAAAATATAAGTTTTGCAAAATTCTCTGAAATTTTTAGTGTCTCTAAATATGAGCACTTAGCATTTCATGTGTTCTTATGTGCATTTTTAGCCCTGTTGGCTGCATCTCTACAGAGCCAGCTGTTGGCCGTGGATGGCAACCCATGATACTTAAGGACAGAATCCTGGTGGATGAGCAGTCTATGATATGCAACACTCCACTTAGACTCTTACTTAGGCTAGATGGGTGGTTAGAGAGGCCCCCTCCAATCAATCGGCTAGTCATGTCAAGCTCTAGCACATGTATGATTGCCTCAATCCTATTTCCCTCATGGCAAGCCCCAGCCCTTTTTATCATATATGTACTAGAAGGCAGTGGCTGAAGGTCTTCATGTCCTGGGAATGACGTTAAACTCTATCTGAGGGGGAGGTTCCAATTCTGGAGGTCTAGGGAATGTGGAATGCTCCTTCATCATTATTGCTCCCGGGTCCACTCTGATCTGGAGTGGTAGTACCTGTTAGGGCCCTATCTATGGGTTAAATAGAAAAATGTGTTTATAAAAAAAATTGAGTATCCATTAAGAATGATTTTATTTCAAAACTTTGTTGGCATTAAATGACCCACTGAGGTTGATATGCCATAAAACAAGCCAAACCAAATCATGTACCTCTTGATTTGAGTTCAAATTTAAAAAGATGTATTTTGATAAGAAATCTTGCTTTTTCTGTGGTAGATAAGGATTTTAATGAGTTAAAAAAATAAATCTAAGACATGTGACTAAAATAGGCACTGTAATACAACACTTGTGGTTTTGTGCCTCATGCACATTCACACACACACATTCACACACACACACACACACACACACACACACACACACATATATATATATATATATATATATATATATATATAATTGTACAAGAATCCTTCATGCTATCTTGAACAAATCCTAGAAGCAAAGGAGCTGCTGTATGTCTACTTGCCTCCTATTGCACAAACTATCCAGGTAAGACAAACAAGACATGCTGGACACTGCTGGAGAAGAAAGGATGAGCTCCTATGTGACCTTCTCTTATGGGCACTTACATAGGGACACACCAGTGTGGGTCAGCCAACAAAAGCCTACATCGATCAGATCTTCATGGATACTGGATGTTGTGCAGAGGATCTTCCAGAAGTGATGGCCGTTAGGGTTGAGTGGCAAGGAAGAGTCATGTATAACTTGATAATGTTGATGTATAACAGTATATATATATATATATATATATGAAGAAACAACTGATTGGAAAAATCCGACAAAATGTGAAAAATATAAATGGAAAATCAGATAAACCAACACAGACAAATGATTCAATCAATATTTCGTCTTTATTCATATAATTAGTGAATGCAGCAAACTAGCATAGAGAGAGTACAGGTCTAGGCACAACTGGGTAGGAAAGGTGATCCACTGGGAATTGTGCAAAAAATTCAATTTTCACCATGCAACTTTAAAAGACTTTGTCAGAATTAAAGAAACATTTGTTTGTGTTGGTTTATCTACTATTCCGTTTAAATTTTTCTCAATATATATCTATATATATATAATTGATAAAGAAAAAGGCTTGAAAATCAGTCATGACCAATTTTTAAACCCTTTTCTTTACCAATTATATTGCTCTGTTCAATAATATACTGCCAAGTTTCTTACCCTTGTGGCTATCAGCGGCCGTCAGTCTAGGGTGAACAATTAATTGCTACATACTTTACAGCGGTATGTTTTCACAATCACCAGAGAACTCAAATCTGTAAACAGACGGGTAATACCAAACAGTGAAGTTACAATTAATGTCCCCACACAGTGCCCAACCATGGGAGTGGGAAGCATATATATATATATATATATATATATATAGCTGTAAGAAGTATGAGGTAAGTTGACTAGAGCCCTCCATTATGAAGCAACACATGATGGACACCATGGAAACATTTCCTACATTGAACTCTGACCTGTGTGGCAGAGCCTGTATGTCGAGGGTCTCACATGTGTGACAGGGTACATAAAAAACAAGCTGGACCCGTGGGCCGTCTGCGCACTCACAACTGCTCTCAACTGAACTACTTGTAGAAATGGCCTTATTCTGTCAAGAAGCGGCAATCACCATATGCTATGTGCATATTGGTTATGAACATTTAACCCAAATCTTCTACTCCAGGTTTTAATTTATTTAGTTTAGTTTACCTCAAGGCCAGAAGTATGGGGCATCCAGTGAGATTCAAACTCACTAACAATGGTCTGCTAGCTTAGTTCACTAATCCTTATATGAGGCGCTCCAGGTAGTTGCTATGGAATGCTAATCATTATATAAAGAAAAGGTTGCAAAAGATTTGTTTCTTTTGCAACAGGCATAGTGTGACTCAGATGCCTTGTGTGTTTACTACCTGGACACCCCTTGAAGAGGCTGTGGTTTAAGCCTCATCATATTAAGCATCACTTTTAGACCAAGTCAATTCTACTTCAAACTATATGGAACATATGGTATTCAGTGATGTTCTCTTGACCTTATTAAAGTGATAAAGCAACTCTTACTAGCCAAGCAGCAGCAATGTGATGGCTAAAGAATCACTGGAATGATAATAGATCATAGTCACGTTCCAAACATACTCAAATATCTCCTCCAATTCATCTATTCAAACTATACAGAAATCCTGTTAAATACACTAAATCTTATATATATATATATATATATATATATATATATATATATAAATGCATTCATATATATATATATATATGTGTGTGTATGCATTTATGTATGTATGTATATATAATATATATATATATATATATATATATATATATGTTGAAAAATAAAAGGAAAGAAAATATTGTATGGATAAAAATTATTTATTGGAATGCTGACACATGTTTCGACCAAGAGTATATCCTTGTATACATTGTATTCTATTTATCATTATTTGAAATACAAAAATAAAATAAAATAATAATTATAGAGAAAATAACATTTAAGTATACAAAAAAGTGGTTATCTTCTGGGCAAGATATTTTTTGGTATTTGAAAATAAAATGGTAAGAATACAGAGAATTTGGATATATATATATATAATAAAGTAAACCCAATGAATCTGAGACTATCTACCTAGGTTTCTCCTAATGGATCATCAGGATAATTCTGAAAGTTTGTCTTGGGTAATTACAAATTATTGAGCCAGGAGTTTTTTTTATACTGTCAGAATTTAGAAATAAAAGTAATATATATATATATATATATATGTATATGTATATATATATATGAGTAAAAGTTATGGAAAAAATAAATAATGAACACAAACAAATTTTGATAAAGCTTCTTAGACCAACAGAGGTGAAATATAAATTGAATGTAACTGTCTGTGTTCATTATTTACTTTTTCAATAACTTTTACTCACATTTTGTCTGATTTTTCCTAATCTGCTATTTTCTACATATATATATAGTAGTAAAATATATTATATATATATATATATATATATATATATATATATATATATATATATTTACCAATCCTCTGCACAAGCATGAGGCAACACAAGGTCAATTTCTTAATCAGAGCATAACAGGTTTGATTTCTGACTTTTCCTTCTAGTAAGATTGCCTAAACAATGTTAAAGTGCCTAGTCTACCCTACTATTTACTCATAGCTGGAGGGTGATTAGTTAGATTCATACCTTTCCCAATAGTATTGGCGCAATGTGAAATGTAAGCAGCCTCGCTTAGGATTTGAACTTGTCTCGTTGTGTCCATTTTCTATGATGGTAACTATTACACCACACACATCCACTTATATATGTATATCTACCAACCCCTCTGCACGACTTGGATGTGACACACGGTCAATTTCTTAAGCAGAGTATAACAGATTTGAATTCAGAGTTTTACTTCTTCTAATCTGGTTGCCTAAGCAAGGTTGATGAGCCCAGTCAGTCCTACTATTTACCCATAGCTGGAGGGAGAGTAGTTGGATGCATATCCTTCACAAGGGAATTAGCATACAGGGTTTGAACTTGGTTTGCCAAATCCATTTCCTATGATGATAATAATTACATCATGTGCCTCCTGAATCTTATATAATGATGAAAACAAGGAAGCTGTACTTGAAGCTTGTGTGTAACAGCACGAGAGGTTGTTCCCCAGGAATTGGGTATTTATAGTGGTGATACACCTTATGGAGGCGCGTGGTCTAATGGTTAGAGCAGCAGTAAATAGACTCATCAACCAGAGTTTAGTTCCTGGGTGAAGCTGTTTGCATTTTCACATGGTGCTAATACCCTTGGGAAAGGTATGAATCCAACTATTCTCCCTCCAGCTACGGGTAAATAGCAAGGTAAACTGGGCTCTTTAACCTTGGCTAGGTAAACTGTTTCAAAGAATGAAAACTCTGATTTCAAACCTGTTAAACTCTGCTTAAGAAATTGACCTTGTGTCACATCCTGTTTGTGCGAAGGGGTTGGTAAATATATATAGTGGTGATACAAGGAGTCTGTAATAAACGCTTGACAGAAAGTTATTTAAGAGTTAAGAGATCATATTTAATACCAGCCCAGGGGAAGTTAAAGTTTTGGTAAGTGTAATTTTAATTAGGTTTTCCTTTTCCTTATGTCTGAATTGTTTGTATATTTATTCTGTATATTTATTTATTATATTATACATCTGTTTATTATTATATATTCATTTATTGTAGTTTACGACGTCTTTATGGATCAATTGTATCAAAGAAATAATATAAGTCAAGGAATACATATGAAATAAATGTCAGTTAAAACCAAAAACATTCTTTGTTCTTCTTGAGACTGGTACAGTAAACAAAACTTTAACTTCCCCATGGCTGGTATTAACTATGACCTCTTTAGCGTCTTAAATAACAATCTTTCAAGCGTTTATTACAGATGACTTGTATCACCATTATAAATACCCAATTCCAGGGGAACAACCTCTCGTGCTGTTACACCATGGGTCATTTCATATAGATGTTTTTGCAAAGTTTTTGGAGGTTTTTTGAGAGATATTCATTGCATTTTTTATTGACAGTAATCTGGGGTAGTCTTTGTGGTGTGGTAGGTAAAGTGCTAAACTGCAACATCATAGGAAGCGAGTTCAAACTTCACCCATGCTATTATGTTTGCTTTCAGACTTATACCATTGGGAAAGATATGAATCCTCCCATCCTCCAAGCTATGGGTTAAATAGTATCATTATTGTTCTTCTACAAGGATGATTGTTTGTATTTCATATAGTGCTGATACCCTTGTGAAAGGTATGCATCCAACTATTCTTCCTCTAGTTATGGATAAACATTAGGGTAGACTAGGTTCTTTGACACTGGTTAGGCAACCAGTCTAGGAGAAAAGAAACTCTGAATTCAAACCTATTAACCTCTGCTAAAGATATTGACATTGTGTTACAACCTACTTGTATGGAGGGGTTGGTAAATATGTACAATGATAGCTTTACCATTAAATAACCCATGAAGTTTGAAATGCCATTAAAAAAGAAACCAAATGAAACCATTGAATGAGGATAAAAAGAATCCTCTGAATATTTTCCGCTTTGTTCAATAGACAATGCCCCATTCTTCAGAATTCTTCACAAAATTATAAACGTTAATAAAATATCAACGAGAGCATTTTTAACATTGTCTAGACCAGGGTTTCTCAAACTGGTCTACATAAACCCCCTGGGGGTCTATATAATAACTCAGGGGGTCTGTAAGTCTTCGGTGGTCTACAAGAGGTCTATAGAAACTACTAAGCTTTCTTAGTAATTAGAAGAAATTAATTCCACAAGAATCCTGGAGAACATGCTCATGTTGATATATTTTGAAAAGTTTAAGCCCAATATTCATGAACTTATCAAAAGTCATTAGCTTCACCTATCACATTAAGAAATGTGCTTCCTTGGTAAGTTATTAAGTTAGTATTGAATATTTGCAGCTCTATTTTATGCTATACTTAGTTTACTGTTTATTTTACGGTTATTTTACAATTAACAGTTTTACATAAACATTTGTGAAGAATTCATTAATTACATCATTGGTTATAACAAAACAACTGCAAGGTAGACTGGGTTATATAAAGAGGGTGTCCATGATAGGTCAATCAAATTTTTGTAGGGGTCTAAAGACTTAAAATTTTGAGAACCCCTAGTCTAGACCATTCAAAAATTTGGGAATAAAAGTAAGTTGTGATTAAAAGTGTCGAGACGGAATCTTTAAATATCTTAAAATATTAATTTTAAATGAAGATGTGTGCAAACATAAACCCACAAAGAGAGAGAGAGAGAGAGAGAGAGAGAAGAGAGAGAGAGAGAGAGAGAGAGAGAGAGAGAGAGAAACAGACAGACAGACAGACAGACAGACAGACAGAGGGAGGTTAATAAATTAATGAAGTTTTTATTTAACTTATTGTTATTACTATTTTGCTCTATTAGAGTTTTTCACACTTGCTGTAGCTGGTAGTTCACCGAGGCTGTGTGACAGCAAGTCTACCCTGGTCTCCAGGACTCTTCTGAGTATTCTAGCCGATCTTAACAATGCTGTAGTTTGGTGGTTCTTGATTCTTCCTCTGATTTCTAGTTCACTCAGACACCTTTTCAGACCCATGGAAACCGTTTCCATTTTCAATTATTATTGGTGCAACCTTACTATTATTATTATTATTAAGGTTTTCACTCCTGCTGTGTACCGGTGGTTCACTGGAGGCTGAGTGACAGCAAGTCTCCTCAGGTCTTCCGGACTCTTCTGTAGTGCTGTAATTTGGATAGTCTCGATTCTTTCTCTGATTTCCAGTTCACCCAAATTCTTTTCCAGAGCTTTGGTGACTGTTCCAAGGGCACCAATTACAATTCCACCTTCATGTTCCACAGTTTCCTTAGTTCTCTGGCAAGGTCTAAGTATTTGTATATCTTTTCGCTTTCTTTCATTTTCATTTGGTGGTCAGCTGGGACAGCAAAATCCACAAGATGGCAGGTTCTCTTCTTCTTGTTGATTAATACTAGGTCCGGTCTCCTGTCCAGGATAAGGTGATCCGTCTGTACCTCAAAGTCCCACAGAATTTTGTATCTCATTCTCCAGGACATGTTCAGACTTGTGCATATACCAGAGGATTGTTGTATGGTGAAAATTTAATTTCTTGCACAATTCCCAGTGGATTACCTTTCACACAGAGTCGTTCCTAATCTTGTACTCTTCTTGTGCTAGTTTACTGCATTCACTCATGATATGATTGACTGTTTCATCTCTGTCTCTACACATTCTGCACTTGTTATTCTGTTGCATCTTATCTATTTTTGCCGTTATTATTATTGTTTAATCCTTTTGAGTTTTTCACATCAGCGTTAGCTGATGGTCTTTCACTGGAGTCTGAGTGACAACAAGTCTCCTCAGGTCTCCAGGACTCTGCTGAGTATTCTGGCAGATTGCAGCAGTGCAGTATTCTGGATGGTCTCAATTCTTCCTCTGATTTCCCGATTTTCCAATCTTTTTTCCAAGCTTATTGAGACCGTTCCCAGTGCACCAACTACAATTGGTATCACTTTGACTTTCATATTCCATAACTTTTTCAAATCTCTGGCAAGGTCCTGGTCTTTGTCCATTTTTCATTTTCCTTCGGCTTCACCCTGTGATCTGCTGGAACTGCAAAATCCACCAGTTGACAAGTTCTTTCTTTTTTGTTAATCAACACTAGGTCTGGTCGTCATTATTATTATTATTATTATTATTATTATTATTATTATTATTATTTGTTTTTTTACTAACTTCTTACGTCAACCTTTAACAAAAAGATAAAACAACATAATCTTTGCACAGAACATATTTACTATTAATATAATATCTATACTCAGATAAAATTCTGTTAAGTAATTCATCTGACAGTTCCCAAAAATGCCCTCTGAAATTCATTTTCTTATCATTATTTCTGAAATCATTCAATTCAATTTTTCAATTTTTTACACTATTGCTGTTTTTTATTGGATTAGGCAATTTGTTCAAAAAATATATCATTCTATTAGCAAAAAATTTCATTTGGTTGATAGACTTAGTTTTTGAAATCTGCTTTGACAGTAAATTTCCAGTTTGTGGACACAACAATTCTTTTTGTTTCTCATGTTTTAAACTCAAACAAACATTAATTCGGCCAGTCAATGTGCTTTTCCTCCTTCAAGTCAAATAACATAATTATATAACAATTTACTTGAGACCAAATGAACAATGATTTCTTAAACTTCTTGACTGTCAAATAAACCTGTTATGATAAATCACCAACTACAGACATGTCAAAACCTATATCTAACAAATCAAAACTTGTATATATGTATATCTATGCAGATTTAGGGATAAACAAATTCATTAGATTAATGTTTTAAAAAAAAAAAAATTATTTTTCTTTTTTTTTTTTAAATTGAAAATAACAGTTCAATGATGTAAGCTTTTTTTAAAAAGTCTATCAAATTTTATTTTATGAGTAATACTGTAAACACAACCAACTTTTATTTATATGTTAAATTAATAAAAAATGATTGATTTTCTTCTAAGATCATAACAGTGTTATTTGCTTACCCCTGAATATTTTTCAGGATGGGCCACTGTTTGTCAGAAATAACATAATGTTAACTCTTTATCTACCAATATACTACCTGTATACTACCCCTGGAAATAACTATATAATTAGAAAATTTAGAGGATATTTTTAATTTAGCAGTAAATAAACTAATAGTAGATAAGATACACAACATTTTTTCTTTAATAGCTGAATATCTTGGCTTCATAAAATATACTTTAAACAAACTAGATTAAATTATATTTATCTATATATTAATACTTGTGTTTCTTAATTATACAACAATTATACTTGCAACACCCTCTGGTTAAAAATAGGACCATCCAAATCCTCCAAGATGAAATGTAAAAATGTAAATCCTGATTATCTGGCGTTTCTTATCCACTATATTTTTATTTCTTATGTGTATCATCACCTCAGTTAAATAATGAACCATTCCATTTTTTATTATAAAGAAAGAAAGCGAAGAAAAAGGACACACTATACAGAAAACATATAAGAAGAAAGAAAGAAAGAGAGAGGGGGAGAGTATGCAGAAGCGATTATCTTAATCAGTTACAATCAAACATAATGAAAAGATGAAAAGAAGGAAAGAAAGAAAAAAAGTGAGAGAGAGTTAAATCAAGATTATTATACTTTTTACATATTGAACTATTTCACAATAGTTCTGAAGTAAACATATCAAACATTGTAATAATTAAATTATCCTATTGTGGCATATCCACGTGTCCTGCTAGTTTAAATTAATGATATAATTCTAATTACATTAAACATAAATATTATGGAATAACCCAAAACTGAAGATAAATTCATGGAATTCATTGATAAAAACATTAGAATGGAACTTAAAATTTTGTTGCCCTTTCTAAAGTTTTTATAAAAAATCTTAATTGTTTCAGGCATAGATTTCACTATTTTAGATCAATCAGTTTAGCTCAGTCACCCACCTTGAAATCGCAAAATTCTGAGTTTGATACTGGTCCCTGCCAACTCAGCATATGAGTAGCATAGTATTTCTCTGAATTGGACACATAGCATAGTGGATAAAAGCATTGGGTTAAGACAGTTCTAAGTGACAGTTATCTCTAGGCTGCAGGTTCAATATTGATCAGACATAGAATGATAATTGATACAGCTTAACACCTGTACCCAGCTATGGTTAGCGGAGTGAGAATGGGATGACCCCGTGGATTGAATAAAGTGTTGGGTTCAAAGTTCCGTGATGGCTCCCAATTATGACAAGAAAGTTTCTGAGTTCAAAAAGAAGATTCCTGAGTTCGAAAAGGTTCCTGAGTCTGACAAAAAGTAGCTGAAGAAGGCCGGAGGGCACATCAGCCGAAACGTTGTACAGGTAACAATAAAGATGAGGACAATAGTCCGAATAATCCAAATAATACTGAGTAGCATAGATTGGGTAATCTGATCTGTGTAGTAAAGTGGGGAGCTGATGGTAGGTGTGGCGCTTCACCTCAGCAAAACAATCTCCATGGTGTAGCGCTAGTGAAAAGGGGATAGACTCCTTCACTGTCCGGCTGATACCGACCACTCCGCCAATTTTACTTACTTAGATCAATATTTGTTGCATGTTTTTTGCAGATTTTTTTGCAGATTTTTTAGGGATATTCATTGACTGGAGCAAGTGAGGGTTAAAAGAATGACTTATTCTACAGAATTCTTCACAAAATGTTTTGCATCTTATCTGTTATTAGTACTAGCAAAAGTATGGGCCTCCTGGGCGCAAGTATTTAAGTTTTAATGCAATAAAATATTATATCAAATTAGAAAGACTAATAAAAGTAAATAAGATCGAATATAAAAAATATTACAGTTATTTCAATGATATTTTAATTGATTTCTATATATGATTATATATAAGATTGCTTTTAATATGTTTCAGAATAACATGATAGTATTTGAAATCAGTAACAGCAAATAATTATTTATTAAACCCAGTTTTGTTAAAATCATTATGCAAATTATTCCCACCATATATGTAAATCTTTATTTCTTAGAGATATATAACATTCAGATCTTATATTCAGGATTTTAAAAACATTAATAAAATATCAGTTTTCCAGTAAATCTAACTCAGACTTTAATAGAGACATCATTAATAAATAAGATGCTAATCAAGATTGAATAATGACTATTTCATAATCATTGAGAATATAACTTAAATAACTAAGAAAATTGTGACGTCAGTAGTGACATAGTTTTGGTTACAGACAGACAGTTACATAATCTCTATTATAATAAGATTAAAGTATGGTTGCACCACTTTAAGAAAACACTTAGAGAAAAAGCTATATGGAAATTATACAAGGATGCTGCAAGCTGTTTCTACAAATCCTGGAAGCAGCACTCCATAAAACAGTACCTACTTAGCCATTTATTAGGAGGTGCATGGTGGTAAGGGTTACCATTATAGGAAATGAATCCGACGAGATGAGTTCAAATCCTAGAGGAGGCTGTTTGCAATTCACATAACACTAATACCCTTGGGAAAGGGATGAATCCAACTATTCTCCCTCTAGCTATGGGTAAATAGTAGGGCAGACTGGGCTCTTTAACCTTGATTAGGCAACCAGTCTAGAGAAGGAGAAGGAAAACTCTGAATTCAAGCCTGTTAAACTCCACTTAAAAATTGACCTTGTGTCGCATCCTGCTTGCACGGAAGGGTTGGGTAAATAGATATTCCCAAAACTGCTCTAAGTGTAGTGACTTGTCATTTGAAATAAAACCCAGAAATGGATGACATAAACTATTTGATGATCCTAATGCTTAAAAAAAACAGCACTTAAGAGAAACTGGCCACAAACAGATGAACTGCATGGCTTGGCTGAGTGAATGACTAGAGATTACAGTCCTTTTGAGAGAGAGAGAGAGAGAGAGAGAGAGAGAGAGAGAGAGGGGGGGATTTGTCCAGTTTTGGATTCAGGGAAATAAAAGGCTGGAAGAATGTCAAGAAACTGAATTTAGATTTGACTAGAAACAAACATTATTTTGGCTGCCAAATCAAATGGAAAACCATCATCCCTTAATATCCATTTGGATCCTAGGATCCCTGTGCATACTAAAATCCATGAATGCTCATATCTCTTATATAAAATAATTCTGTATTTGTTTATAACCTATCTACACATGGCGTAACAGATATATGTTTTGTTAATACAGTTCTAAGGGACAATCATCAGGTTCAATATTGTTTATCTGCATCAGCGGTCTTTTGTTTATTAGGGTACACCCTTAGAATTGTCTCCGGTACACGACTTCTAGTTTTGGCCCTTTATCAGAAATAAGACCGTAGCTTCCCAAGAATTGAAGGGCGTTTATCTCATCGACAAAGTCGATGCTCGCGTTTCCCCTGGAATGGACGCATGTTTACGGAGACGGTGCAATAATAATTATTTATGTACACACTTGTGACAAGAAAATTTCTCCGAGGCCTAAGTCAGAATGGCCGAGAGATTCTTTTGGGGTCTGAAGTGGGTCTTTCTTCCCACACATGCATGGAAGGTTCTTTCCGTGAAGGCTCATAGGAGTTATTTTTCTATTTTTTATTTTTATTTAATTTTCATAAATTTTAATCCCCACTTCCAGTGAAGGCCCATAGGAGTTTGTTATTTTATTTATTTATTTTTATTTATTTAATTTAAAAAATTTTTAATCCCCACTTCCAGTGAAGGCACATAGGAGTTTGTTATTTTTTATTTATTCTTTTTTATTTAATTTTTTATTTAATTTTAATCCCCATCCAGTATGTCACGTCCAAAAGTTAGGACAGTTTGTGTAAGAAAAATGCAAAAGTGTTTTCTTTTAGTGCAGTCAATTTTTATAACTTCTTTTTTTTTTAAGTGACCATTAATACTTGACCCATTGTGACACTACAAAAGTATCTGACACATCTTGATGTTTTTGACCAACGTCTGACCTCTTTTGTTGTGCCTTCTTATCATCATCATCATGTTGCGCTGGCAACACGGATATCCATAACAATCTCCCGCCATTCTCCCCTATCATTTATTGCCCCCCGGGAGGTCCTCTGAACAGCATCCAGTATGCGCGCAGAGTTGATCTATTTATGTCTTTGCTGGATGACTCACTCTGGCTTGCCCATGTGATGGCTTCCACAGAAGAACGTCACTTATGAGTTCATCCTTGCTTCTCCAGCAGTGCCCAGCGTATCTTGTTCGCCTCACACAGATGGTTTGTGTGATATGAGGCAGATGGCCATACAGCTGTTTTCTTGTGGGGTGTTGTTTCCATGTCTTGTTTAATATTGCATGCAGCATTTTCATGCAAGTCCCATCTAGCTTATTTTCCAGGCGCTTCGTTAGGGTCCAGGTAGTGCAGCCGTACAATAACACTGATACAACTACGGCTTGGAAGAATTTTCACTTTAACTTGTCAGCGAGATCGGATTTCCATATCACTGACAATTTGTTTAAAGCAGTCCATGCCTTTCCTATGTGTGCATTGATGTCGCTTTCTGTTGATGAGATATTATTAGCTAGGTACGTGAATTGTTTGACCAATTTTAGAAGTTTACCGTTGAGTGTGGAGATGTCTCCTTCATTTCTAAAACACACAGATGTTCTGTGCTGCCTTTTCAAGGCTGTGTAGCAAAGATTCAGCTTGCGCAGGTGTATTTGCGAGCAACTTTTTTTTATAAACATGCATTATTCTCAACTAGCAAAAATATACACCTTCTAGACACAAGTATTTAAGTTTTAATGTAATGAAATAGATTAGAAAGACTAATAAAACTAAATAAGAATGCAGATAAAATGATTTGAAACATAGGGGTATATAATTGAAAAATAGAACAACTTTGAAACTAACTCTTCCATCATTTTCCATCACTTCTGTCTTTCATTGGAAAATTTTCCTAATTTAACTATTTAGTTAAATTAGGAAGTAAAGAATACAATTACAGTTATTTCTTCTTGTTAATGGGTCGCTTTTAAGATTTATCCTCGAGATAAAAAAAAGTAAGTAAAGTCGACGGGGCAGCCTAATATCAGTATTAGCCAATAAGCGAGGGAGTCTATCCCCTTTTCAATAGTGCTAGACCAAGGAGATTATTTTAGCGTCTGAGGTGGAGCGCCACACCTACCATCAGCTCCTCACTTTACCACACAGATCCCTGTGTTACTCATACGCTGAATTGGCAAGGGCCAGTATCGAACCAGGAACGCTCTACCAACTAAGTGCTCATATTTATCAAAATAAAACCAAACAATTAGAAATCAATAATACCAAGCACATATTCATTAATATCAAATTTTTAATATCAATATGCAAATTAGTCCTTCCTGTTCACACTGTCAACTGCTATTTTGTTGTAGATATAAATACACTTGCATGTTATTAGTATGTAGATAAGGCCATAAGGGGTTCAGTGGCTTCAGCCCTGGATCTTTACAAGTTAATAGCGTCGATCCCAGGGGCTGTCCCCCCAGGCAATACATGCCCCCTTGATTTAAAGGGGCAGGGCTGGGTTTATTGCCCAGTGCCTGATGTGCCTCCTTGAGGGGGTATGCCGAAGGGATCGACACAAATTCCACCTACCACCCATGAGTCTCGGCTTGTGGGTAGTTACACAAAAAAACGAAACCTTGTGTCCAACGCATACAAGTGGGGTATGAGGTAAATAAATGTAGATAAGGCCAACATGGTGGGGTCCAGTGGCTTCGGCCTTGGATCTTTACAAATTAATAGCTGTTGATCCCAGGGGGCTATACCCCAGGCAATACCTGCCCCCTTGATTTAAAGGGGCAGGACTGGGTTTATTGCCTAGCGCCTGAGGCGCCTTCCTTGAGGGAGAATGCCGACGGTATCAACGCAATCTTTGTGCTTACGTTAAAACGAGACCCTGTGTCCAGTACTCATAAGTGGGATCAGAGGCAAATACCTGTAGATAAGGTCAACAGTATTAATAATGTAAAACAATTTTATTAATAATTGAGGTTTAATTTTTTTTAAATCATTAAGAAGGTGGCGTATATAACTAAGGGTATTGTGACTTGAGTAGTGATATAGTTTCGGTTACTGACAAACACACAATCTCCATTATAATAAGATACAAATCTCTTTTTACAGAGGTGCATGCTAGACTGCAACATCGTAATAAGAGTTTGAACTCCAGTCACGCTATTACGTTTTTCTCGGACTAATACACTTGGGAAAGGTATGAACCCCCAAATCCTCCCAGGAATGGGTTAAATAGTACCAGTAGTGTTCTTCTACAAAGATGGCTTTCTAGAGGCTTTTGTTGTGTACTGGTCATCGTCGTTGGAAATGGACACGGCGAACAGAGTTCAAATCCTAGTCATAGCTTTTTGCATTTTTACATAGCGCTAATACCCTTGGGAAAGGTATGATTCAAATTATTCTCCCTCCAGCTATGGGTAAATAGTACGACAGATTGGGCTCTTTTGTAAGAATGGCTTTGGTTGATATGCCATTAAACAAAGGAACGAAACCAATCTTTTTGATAGAAAATAATTCATTTGTATTAACGCACATAATCAAGAAAAGTGCATTTTCTCAAGAGGTATGTTACAACTTTCCATGAATCAATAAATTTTCTTTTTTTAAAACGTACATTTCTTTTTTATTCATAGACAAGTTAAATCCAAATTCAGTATTTCAGAAAATGTGTTTTTTTCAACGAAAAGAAAAGAAAAGAAAAGAAAAAAAAAAGACAAAAGAAAGAAAAATTAATAATTTGAGTAAAAGAATTTTCGATTTTCGATTGAATATATAAAAAGAAAAGAAAAAAAAAACTCTTTACACAATAGACCATTCCCTTTTCTTTTCTTTGTATAGAATTTAATGCTTTCAAAATTCTAATTAATTTATGGAAATTTATCCAAATTAAAGAAAAAGTTGAACTGATAGAATAAAAGCCACGTGTTTTATTAAAGACTAAGTGACTTTATAGTTGATGAAAAATCCCTTTTCTTGTTCGTTTTACAGTGAAAATTTTGTAATTTTTAAAGATTGGATCAATACTAATTTCATTGACCATTAATAGTAGTGTGATTGGGGGGGGGTAGCTTTGATGCTATAATTCCAAATTTGGCATTAGTTTTGTTAGTTTGGCTCTAAATTGAGATTAAGTTTGCTCAACCTTCAGAGCTCCTGCTATTTTCTTATATATGTATTTATTTCTGGGGCTGGTTTAACTCAGTCGGTAGAGAATCCACCAAGAAATCTCAAGGTTCCGCGTTCAATACCTGTCCTCACCAAATTAGCGCATGAATAGCACAGTTTAGGTAATCCGATATGTGCGGCAAAGCATATATGGGAGCTGATGATAAGTGTGGTGTTCCACCTCTGCAAAGCAAAAAAAAAAAAAAAAATCTCACTGGTCTAGCACCTGCGAAAAGGGGATAGACTCTCATGCTGTTCGGTTGATACAGATAATAGGCCACTCCACCGACTTTACTTACATTTATTGCTGTATTTGATCATATGATTTCAGATTTAATGATGGTATTAATGTTATATTTATTTTCCTAAAGTTTCAGAGCTTTATTGAAAAATATACCCCCCCCCCAAAAAAAAAAAAAAAAATTAATGATCAAAATCACATAAACACCGTCTCAAATCAAAATAAACACATCAAATACTCAATATTGTTATATGAAGTACAATGATATAAATTACTGATGCATTATAAAATTCATTCATTGATAAATCAACACTGAAAATTTCATTAAAATCGGATAATTTCTTGATTTTTGTTGTTCAATCAGGAGGCTTAAATTTATTTTGTAAATTACATGTGTAATATTATTTTGCTTTTTGTTTTTTTTTTACTGATGCTCATTATGTTACTACTTTTCGACTTAAACAAAAATTAGACCTTAAATAATCGATTTAATTAATTTTAATTCGTTTTTAAAATGAAAAGCATACCTAGTATAGAGTTTTGTGAGAAAATTATTCACAAACAAAAAATAGTCATTTTTTCAGTATCAAGAGCTTAACTAAAAAGTTTACTAATGATCTGGTGTAAAATTTATGTGTAAAATATTCAAAATAATCATTTAATTAATAATTAATAGATGCGCACAACATTTTATTTGAGTGAGGGGCAGAACTAAGTTTCCATTTCAAATTGTTTTATTCATTTATTTATTTTTTACTCCTTTAATATATTGGATGATTTTACTTACTTATGATACAACCACTCTGACATTGAATTTTTAACTCCACCCCGCTCAGACAATATATTTCCAAAATTAAATTTTTATACCGCCTGGAGGGTGTTTTGTATTTTAAAGATCAGAAAGATAAAACAAAATAAGAAAATAAAACATGGTTCGCACTATACAGTGCATCAGAAATTAATTTACTTGTAAAAATGGGTTTTTATCCAATTGGGATTCGTCTGAATCTTCACTTCTGACTAATAGTTACTATTTAACCAATTAGGAGGATGAATTTTGCTATTATTGTTTTATCCAATGAGAATTATCGATTTCATTTGTCCTACCAAGATTAAATTTTTTAAATTGATTGCTCTTTTCCACCTCCATTTTGATTTTTTTGCCAATGCAAAGTTTTGCAGACATTAGACATTTTATCTTTTACATGAATTTACTTTATATTTAAATTAATTAAAACTTAGTTAAGTTCTAACGGTTTATTAAACAACAAAACAATGACTAACAATATAAACGTCCCTCCTATATATAGAGTCAAGTTTGAGAGACCTACCAGTCTGAGGGAGAGGGAAATTGAGGATATCTGGTATATTCTATTTGAGTCAATCATCTGAGATAATATCTTGTCGATTGGTCGTGGAACTGGTCCCGAATATGGGCACCAAATATTTTGGGCCAATCACAGAAAGGCTCTCCCGCAACTTAACTTCATACATAGCAATAAACGTATTTTACTGATCTAAAACTGTTATTTCTTCAACACTACCTTATTTAATTTCATGTAAAAAAAAAGAAAATTTGAAAATTGCTGTGTTTGTAAGTAGATTAGATAGCTGGTTAAAATAATTAACGATTGGTAGTTATTTTATAACGAAGATTTTTCGAGTTAAGTTTAATAAATTAAGGTCAATGAAATAGGAATAACTATCTAATTGTGATGTCAAGTTCGTTGTGTTATTAAAATAGATATTTGATTGGTCTTAAAAAAAAAACTCCCATGAACCTTCACCGGAAGAACCCTCCAAGCATGTGCGGGAAAAATGACCCACTTCCGACCCCCAGGAGAATCTCTCGGCCATTCGAGTTTAAGTCTTAACTGGAGCAAGACACTACGACTGGCCAGGGAGAATTTCCTTGCCACGTGGTGGCTATGACCAGCAAAGAAAGTCTAAATCATAAAACTATCTTTGTCTCTTCCTTCTTCTTTCCTTGAATTCCTTCCTTTCCAGCGCGACCACCAAATAAGATGGGGTAAAAAAAAGCAAACCCTAGGAACCCGCACCAAGAATAACAAGCCTCCTTTTTAACCTAAAACATTAAACCTCTTGCCACCCCACAGTCTCTACCTTCATTTTAGAGATAATTCGAACATCAATGTTAACTAGCAGGACCTGTATATATACCACAGTATGATAATTTAATTATTACAACGTTTTATATGTTTATTTAAGAGCTATTGCTAAATAGTTCAATATGCAAAAAGTATAATAATCGTGATTTAACTGACTTTAAATTGATCTTGTGTCGAATCCTACTCGGGTAGAAGGATTGGTAAATACATATAAAGATTCTTGCGAAGTTTCCCGTATACATTTATCTCGAATTCCGGCCGAAATTTTTCATCTTGTTGGGGATCTCATTCACCCTCTTGTTGAAGGTGCGTAGTGTAATGATTAGAGTCGTGGGAAATGGATTCGTCGACCCGAGTTCAAATCCTGGACGAAGCTACAGTTTACATAGCGCTAATATTCTTGGGAAAGGTATGAATCCAACTACTCTCCCCCCAGCTATGGGTAAATAGTAGGGCAGATTTTTGCTCTTTAACCATAGTTAGGTAACCAGTATAGGAGAAGAAAAACTCTGAATTCAAACCTGTTAAATCCGCTTGGGGTGGTCACTACTAGAATAGGCTCAGTCCTAATTAGTGATTTATTTCATTGATTTAGTTAATAATGTAATTTAATTTCTATGGAACCTCTTGGTGCGGATTCTGCGGTCTGATTTTCTGTAATGGTTGATGGGTTCTTCTTAATCAAAAATGCAATTAGAAGTGCTATCCCTTCTTGTACTATGTTGCTGTCTTTCCGTGCTGTCACCAACTCTGTTGTTTGGTCATCATCTGGTCTTTCTCAGAAGTCATTGGTTGTACCAGAATTTCTATTCCTTATATATATCAATTATGTTTTCTGTGCGCTGGAATGCCTCGTCAGTGATGTATTTCCTGGGGTTATCGTCACAATATCATACGTTCTATCCCAGCGACACAGCCAAGAGCGATCAATACCCAGTTGGCATTCCAGTTGGAAACATTTTGGAAATGAATTTACAATAAAAATGCATTAGAAATAAATTTACAATAAAAAACGCAGTGGAAATTAACTTACTATAAAATGTATAGGAAATTAATTTACTATAAAAACGCATTGGGAATTAATTTATTATAAAATGCATAGGAAATGAATTTACCATATAAATGCATTGAAAATGAATATATCTATTATTATACTAAAGTTGAGAAAAAAAATCATTGTCTTCTAAAGGATTTTTTACTGATTAGTTTAATGACACGAAAGTTATACTAAATTATTCCTTACTTTTAGGATTGAGCTATGTTTGAAAAAAAAATCCACTTTAATTGGTTCTAATCAGTCATAATTTGCAATTAAGTCAAAAACTGACCCGTCTCTTACTTTATATTCTGCCTATCACTTTCCCCCTCTCTATGTAAATACTGATTACCTCCTCGTTATATATGTTGCTTTCTCTGGGGGGGGGGAGACAGAGAGATGGGAGAATTTGAAATATATTTGTTTGTTAAATTTCATGAGCAGCAACCCGTAGCTTAAATTAGGTCAAGTTTTTCTTTCTTAGAAATCTTACAAAATGATTTTGAATGTTTTGTACGGCCGTTTTTATTTTTTTCTTAATTTAATTCGTTTTGCAAACTCACTTTTACCTAATCTCAATTATTTAACCAGAGCTCAATGGGTGACCCAACAGGTCGCTTTTTGTCTAACACACACAGACACACACATACACACACACACACACACATATATATATATGATATATATATATGTAAGAAAGATTCTGCCTGCCTAACTGTCTGTCTGTATATATGTCTGTCTATATGTATGTATGTTTAATTGTACAACGACGAGCGCACATCCTTTTATAAAGGAACATTGATGGAGACTTGCAAAGGCCAAAGTTTAATAAAATCTACATCTTTTGTTTCGAGAGGGGAGGAAGTTAAACCCTTTATTTGAATCACGGGGTTACACAGTTCTCCTTCCGCCGTCCATGCCCTTAGGTTTATCTCGCATCAACCCTTTTTGCCAATTTTCACCGCTATTAGAACCAGAACAAATATACTAGCAGACTACTACCTGTAGGTTGTAGGTTCAGTCCCTGGTTGGTTTTCTATCATCTTACTGAGAAAAAAACAAAACGATAATAATATTCAGCGGAAGAAGGCTGCAGAATAGATTGGCCATAAATAACATTAATAAACACAAAGAAGGAATTATACTGTCAGAACAAATTATAGAAAGTTTACTTAAGAGCTATTGCTAAATAGTTCAATATGTAAAAAGTATAATAATCTCGATTTAACTGACCTTAAATTGACCTTGTGTCGAATCCTACTCGGGTAGAAGGATTGGTAAATACATGTAAAGATTCTTGCAATGTTTCCCATATACAGGGACCATTTTCAGTGTTATAGACCATTTGGTTCTCAACTGGGAGCCATATGATCCCTTTAGGGCTATGTCATATTTCTGGGAGGCATCAAGAAATTGTGGAGTAGCAAGATGTTTAATGTTTTAGGCTAAAAAGGTAGCTAGTTATTCTTGGTGCGTGTTCCTAGGGTTTGCTTTTTTTTTACCCCATCTTATTTGGTGGTCGCGCTGAACAGGAAGGAATTCAAGGAAAGAAAAAGAAAGGTAGTTTTATGATTTAGGCTTTATTCGCGGCTCATAACTACCACGTGGCAAGGACATTTCTCTCTGGCCAGTAGTAGTGTCTTCCTCCAGTTAAGACCTAAACTAGAATGGCCGAGAGATTATCCTTGGGGTCGGAAATGGGTCCTTTTCCAGTACATGCTCGGAGGATTCTTCCGGTGAAGGCTCTTTATTTTTTTCATTTGAATTTAATTTTAATTTTAATCCCCACAAAATAAATGGGAAATTGGGCGGGGGGGGGGGTTCACACAAAAGTCTACCACTACTGCCCACTCATGATATGGAGGCGCACTTAGCATGATATTTTTGTCATAGGAAATGGACACGGGGATCCAAGTTCAAATCCTAATCTAGAGAAAGGCATGAATCTATTTTCCTCCCCGCCATGGGAAAATAGCAGGGCATGCTGTTTTTTTTTTTTTGGCCTTGGCTAAGCAACCAGTCAGTTGGTTGGTTGGTTGGTTTGGTTGGTTTTCGGCATATCAACATTCGGGTTATTTTATACCGAAGACGTTTTTACTTTATTCATTCTTGTTGAGTATTCAATTTTTCTATGATAGAATACAGTTGTACCTTGATTTACGAGTTTAAATCATTCCGCTCGTAACTCAATTTCCTCGTATATCAAATCAATTTTCCCCATTAAAATAAACTAAAATTCCAAGAATCCATTTCACCCCTCCCCTAAAAAAACACCCTAATTTTTTCTGCTACATTTTTTTTAAATGAGAAGAATAGCACTGTATTGTATAAAAATCATAATAAATAAAATCTAATGAATTATGTTTTAATGTTTATTTTTTTAAATCTATATATTAAGACTGGCGTTCCTTAATCTTCCGTTTGTTATCATCTTGCAATACCCTCTTGTTCAAAATGAGACAAAATCAGTATTTACATTTTTGCATTTCACCTTAGACGATTTGGCCAAGGTGAAATGCAAAAATGTAAATACTGATTATCTGGTGATTCTTATCCGCCGAATTTTTATTTCTTATGAGTGCCGTCACCTCAGCTAAATAATGGGCCATTCCGTTTTTATTATAAAGAAAGAAAGGTCATAATACGCAGAAAAGATATAATAAGAGAGAAAGAAAGAAAGAGAGGAGAAAGATAGAAAGAGGGGGTGAGAACGTGAAAACACTAACGCTAATCTGTTTCAATCAATGATGAAAAGAAAGATAAACAAAAAGAGAGAGAGAGAGAGAGAGAGAGAGAGAGAGAGAGAGAGAGAGGGGGAGGGAGAGAGAGAGAGAGGAGAGAGAGAGAGGGAGAGAGAGAGTTAAATCAAGAAATATTATGTTTTTACATATTGAAGTATTTTCAATAGCCCTTAAGGAAACACATCAAACTTTGTAATAATTAAATTATCATACTATAGTATATCCACTATATGATCCTGCTAGTAAATAACGTTCTTCTTTTGTGTAATACATTTGGAAACTTAAATGTTTTTAGTGAACTTATTAACATAAGCATATCTGGAGCTCGCACGTACCTCAAATTTTAGCTCTCAACACAAAACAAAAACTCGATCGAGTGGCAGCTCGTAAATCGGAAAATTCATAAGTTGGGACACTCGCAAGTCAAGGTACTGTTGTATCTTCAAAGTGAAAGCAAGAACTTTCCATATTATTGTTTGCCACCAGCAGGTTTCTAGTTTACATTGAGAGAGAGAGAGAGAGAGAGAGAGAGGAGAGAGAGAGAGAGAGAGAGAGAGAGAGAAGAGAGAGATGGAAAACTCGTAATTCGGAACACTCGTAAGTCAAGTACTACTGTATTTTTTAAAAGCAAGAACTTTCTATATTATTGTTTACCAACATTAGGTTTCTAGTTTACATAGATAGATAAGATAGATAGATAGATAGAGAGAAGAGAGAGAGAGAGAGGAGAGAGAGGGAGGGATGTTAAGGAAGAAAAGAGAAAAGTGTCATTATTGCAAGTAAGCCATGAAATACAATTACTCCCTAAGTAGCTCAATCAGGTCAATATTTCCTAAGAGAACTGATTTGCAAAGGTCAAAATGTCAAATGCCAATAAAGAAAGAAAAACAACGAAAAAAAAAAAACACCCCCAACAACAAAAACGATCAGATTCGCATCATATTTAGATGATACAAAATTGTGATATAAGCAAGATTTTCTTAACTATGTTGACATATATAGGGTCATACTTGGGCACCTCATGTGGTGTCACGGTTAGCAAGCCAGATTCGCAGACCATTGTTAGTGAGTTAGGTTCTCATTGGTTTGCCCCATACTCCTGGCCTTGTGCTACATGTAAGCTAAGCTTAGTAAATAGCTATAATGGGTCATACTAAAAAAAAAGGACCGGTTTAGCTCAATCGGCAGAGCATCCACCTAGGAACGGCAAAGTTCTGGTTGAATACCGGCGCCTCGCTAACTCAGCGCATGGGTAGCATAGCTTGGATCTGTGCAGTCAAGCCGATTGCAGATGAAAAGAAAAACTGCTTGTGCTAGAAAAAGGAATAGACTCCCTTGCTGTCAGACTGATACCAACAATAGGCCACTCCGCGGGCTTTTGCTTTTTTACTAAAAAAAGAAAAAAAGATATTGACCACTGATCTGTCGAATTCCGAGGGACATCCTCTATGCAGAACTTTCGACTGTTAAGAGACAAATTGTTCGTCCCCAGCTGTTATTTAATGATGTCTGCAAGAATTAATCTCTTTGGTATTTACCCCTTCCAGTGGGAAAATTTGGCTCAGATGTAGACAGGCTTTCTGTAGTAGACTATTATGTCTAAAGTTACTCCGGCTCAACCCATGAACCAAGAGGTCCAGAAGAAAGTGACGGCAACAAACAACGGCACGTCAACATCTGCAGGACTGCCTTCACATGCGACATCTGTGGTCGGAGCTGTTTTTCGAACATTGGACTTCACAGCACAAAGAAGGCGCTGTAAATTCAGGGGCACAAGAAATATATAATCTTTTGAGACTGCAATGACGATGATCAAGGTGACTAGACATTGTCTAGTTTAAAAAAGTAGCTTTGAATCAGCATCAATGTTTTATATCAGTAGACAAAATTGACAGCAAAATTGTTTGGTTTTTCTTTGTTTAATGGCATATCGATCTCCTTAGGTTATTTAATGCTAAAGCCACATCTGTAGTAGAACAGTAATGTTACTATTTAACCCATAGTGGGTATAAGGGGGTTCAAACTTTCTCAAGTGTATTAGTCCGGAAAGTTAACATAATAGCGCGAATGGGTGTTCGAACTTGCTTACTACGACCTTGCAGTCCAGCACGTTATCCATTACACCACGGGGGCCCCACTCCAACAAAATTGAACAAGGGACTGTCCCAAAGACCAAGCAAGGTGATCAGATGTTGTCTGGTTTAAAATAGCTTCTCTATCTTTTTAATATGTCCTAGATTCTTATGTTCTAAAATTGATAACCATCGGTTTTTTTTTAATCTTTGGATCTGTTTATTTTTAATAAAATGTGCATTTCAAGACAATTGAGATATGAATCAAATATAAAGGAATCTTTCCATTGTAGATTTTTATTTGTTGATGTTGTAAATATCTTGTAAGGGTTTATAAACTGTAGATTCTTGTTAGACCAGGTTTATGGAACAAAGAAAAATGATCGTATTCTAAAAATAGTCAAAGCCAGGACTGACCGACGCCAAAATTCACAACTCCCGCGAACTAATGGACATTCGGAGGAAAAGAGAGAAGAGAGATAGCAGCAGAACGGTCACGACAAGTCATGAATACCAACTTCCTCGAACCGGGTGAAGAAAATACAAGTAAGCTTTAATACTAATAAGAATTTATAAAAAGGAAAATTCATTAGCCAAACCACACCTTTGTAACTTGTTGTTCATTTGATACAGTTTATAATGCACATATAAAGGACAATTTTATTACGACTCAAACTTCTTTTTTATTACTTGTACTGTTTTGCTTGTTTCTTTAATGTTTCTTTCACATAAAATTACCTGTAGCCTACACACAATAATCTAAAAGCAATACAACTTTGCTTTTTTGTTCACCTATGCTATCTATTTCTATCCTTTGCTTCTTCTGTCCTTCGTTTTTTTTTCTTCTGTAAAATGTGCTTAACAGTATCCTTCAGTATAATGAACATGGAGTGTACGTAACCATTTCCTACGACGATAACCATTACACAACGGCCACTCTTTATGTTTTTATTGTAACAATGACTGTTTTTAAGCATTAGGTGTAAATGTTAATGGTTAACGAATATCCTGAAGTAGTATCGCGAAAATTATAGTTAAATTATCTGCCCCTGGTACCAGGAGGGCGAATCATCAATATACGATATTGGCGCCAAAATTAAATTCCTTGACGAAAGTCACTTATCGTGTTGGGTAGTCAAGCAGCGAGTCACGTTTTTTAAGCGCTCCCTTTACCTTCTCACCCTCAACACTTATTTGTTGGGCAGTCAAACCAGCGAGTGGTCTCATCCAGCGTTCCTTTACCTTCACCCTCAGCAAGATAGATCTAGTAGCAAATGCCATCAAGTTTGTAAACCTTTTTGTACCTTTTTGAATATAGGTTTTTTTCTTCAATTGTTGTTTCCGTCTTCTTTCATCCGAATTTATTGCTTACTACTGGAAAATTATAAGTGTCCCGCAAATACCTCTAGCAGATGTTGTTTAAAATGAAATTGTGAGAAAGCATTTTTTTTACATTGTTTGCATTGTCTTACTTCTTTCTGCATTTTCTGAGAGGTACTTCAACTAAGCGCAACTTATTGTAAGTATTCAACAAGACTCTCACCACCTGTGACGATTAAAATTAAAGAATTAATTTCTCAAATGAAATTACTCATATTCTTTGCCTTTTTCTATCTTTTGCTTTTTCTGTCTTTGCGTCTTTATATAATTTGAATCTTTCTGTTATTTGCGACTTCTGTTCTTTTTCGTCGTGCTGTCCTTATGGTTCTTCTGTCCTTTGCACGTCTCTGTCCTTTTGATATTCTTCTGTCCTTTTAGTCCCTATACTTTACTTGCTTTTACCCCATTCTTTGTATGTTTATGTTATGGGTCTTTTGTCTTTTCATGTAAGGCTAGTTTCTTTCTGCATGAAACGTCCCTTCAACTCCTCTGTAGCAACCATCTTAGATTAAAAACCAAGCCT
>CM042148.1:56920486-56948985 GCA_023376005.1 Doryteuthis pealeii | reverse complement strand
AATGATGCACTGGTGTGTGAAGCCCTGTGAACCATAGGGTGTTAAGAATGCCCATTTACAGGTACACGGTATAATCTATGGCCTCCCAGTTCGAAAGAACGGAACACGAACTATGTATTAGCTCTGACGACTGGAGATCTAAGAGAAAGAATGATGGGCAACACTGCCTTTATATACTATCGGTCGCATACGCCACCTAACTGGAAAAACGTAGCAAGTAAGTAAAATAACCCAACACCATTAAACAAAGAAACCAAACCAAAACATCTATGAACTGATTTTTTTTCCTCTTGTGCACTGGTTTTGCGGTTAAGCTTGTTTTGGTCACTTTATTTGCATTTTCTTTTCGTCAGACTTTTTCTTATAATTCTGATTCTGTTTCTCAGTGTAATGGCGATATCTGGTTCCACTTTCCTGCTATACTTGTGTATTCTCAATGGATTTATAAAATAAAAGGTAGAGTTTTAGAAGACTTTTTTTTTCATCTTCACCGTTCCATTGAAAATAGTTAGGGCATTATTAAAAGGAAATGATCAAAAATGAATATAATAAAAAGGGGAATTACGGTGGAAACAAATTGTAATTCAAAGATTTATTAAATAAACAAGACAAAAAAAAACTAGAGGGATTGCATAAGTCCGTTATTGCCGTAAATTAAAAATTTGGCACAAGGCCGAAAGAAAAAACAATGTACAAGAAGATAGATTACAATACACAAAAAAGGTTACTAACTCACAACTTAAAACAAAATAATATAACAAGTTCAGTTCTGCTTCACCCCCTTCTTCGGCCGGTCTGCCAAACTAAGCATTTGTCGGGTGCTGATATCTGGGTTGCTGCTTACTACCTCTGGAGTGGGCCAAATGTCTTCTCGTTAGGTCGTGTTCTCTGACATGCAAAAATTAATTTAGCCAACATGCCTTTAAATTAAAAGAAGTTTCTCTCCTTTTTCAAGTAGTGGACAATTCTGTCCTGCACTTTGAGATGAATATTCTCAGTCATTAAAATTAATTGCCGACTTCGAAATACAAAATAACAAAATTGCTTTGCTCCTCTGAGAAAGCTAATGGGTTCCAGTCAAAAAATAATGTCTCTTTTTTCAGCAGCGTGGGCTGAAGTCTGTTCTGGCCGACTCTCTAAATAATGTAAAAATTCACAAAATTTGTCTTTTTTCTGAGAAAACTAACCTCTCTGGAGCTAAAAATATAATATTTAGATTCTCCAATATACAAAAATATAATTTTAGGGAAGTTTATGGATGAACTATTCTCTAGGTCAACAAATTTTGTACCGTATCCCTATGCATAAAATTACGTTGACTTAAAATCAACGGAGACAGAACTGAACCCATCCCAGCTCTTCCCGGCTAATTTCTCATCTGATGAATTTAGAGTTCCAATCCGGGAGTTCAGCCTCATTTTCAAACCAAAACAATTCAGCCAATCAGAGACGACACAGGAAATTCTATGATTACATCGGAAGCGTCAGTTGAAAAGAAAAACACAGTTTGTACAAAATAAATTTGATTTTTTCTTAAAGTTGGTTGGACATTAAATGTTAATTTCCGGGGGGGACATGAGTCAATAGGTTATCTTCCCTTGCTGCATTGTTCGCCGATAGGTGGCGGAGTATTTAGCAGCGCCCGGGAATTCTGAATTCTTCTTTCCTCGGCAGGCAACCACTTCACATTGGCTTAGCGTTTTGTGCCTCTAACGTTAAGGCGGGTGAGGGCTTCCCCTCACTTAGCTATCAGTAAGTGACATACCTTACGATGCAAGTCCTACACCTCTTTCTTTATGCATGTTTATATTTGTCCTGAATGTATCTCCGTGTGCTCACGGAAATAAAGTTTGTTATTTATCTTATAACTTTGTCGGAATATTTATGATAACAAATACCCACGTTGAAGCGTTACTTTAAGCCTTTCCAACTTTAATATAAGAACGTTACTCTTATAAAAGCAAATAATATCAAAGCTGCTTTCAACATATATTCCAAGTAAAAAAATAAAAATAAATCTCAATTTTCTAAATATTACTGCTGCTTTCAGATTTATCGGGCCAGGTATCAGTTTGGTCTCTAAGTAGGCGTTTCCCTTTCATATTCAAACATTAGTACCGATGACGATCTGGTCTCAAATGAAGGAATCCAGCAATACACTTACTCGCCATGCGTTTGCAAGCTGTCGCAAAGCGGACGACGTATCGCAATTATTTCGTTTGTTTTTTGTACTAGTAGAATTAAAAACAATTGTACAGACAATTACGTTGCAGACAAAAGGTTTATTAAGTTCCTCTATTATCTTCTTTTGTCTTTAGAATTCATTATTTCCTTACGATTCTCACCTGAATATCACAAGCAAAGGCGTATGTAGCAAAAGAAAAAACGGACGAGAAAGATTGGATTATTTCGTTTTAGTACAAAAATTAAACAATAAAAGCTGGAATTGTGAGATGATAGTTGCTTTTTTTCGCTTTTCAGGCAGCGTGGGGCTGAAGTTCTGTTCTGACCGACGACGACGTTCTGTGTGACACGCGGTGTTGATGTGGGTCGGAGGTATGGCGATTCCTTGATCTTGGCCTGTGTAGCGATTGCCTCTATGCCAACCCAAAGTCAACGACTTAGTTCAGCTGTTTATAGCTTAGGAATCGGCTGAGATACTGAAGGGTTGGGGGAACATTTTTGATTGGTTGAAAAACTTAAATAGAGGTATTTTAATTGTTTTATAAATTTTGTTTTCGCGCGGAAGCTTGCGGCAGAGGCCGTATTTTAGAAAAACGGCTTGTTTTTTTTTAAAAAATTTTCATTTTTAAAAAAAAGGGCTTTTGTTTTTTACTGTTGGGTTAACATCCGGTTGATATCAGTAACTTATGTTCTGTTCCGAAGTTATTTGTTTTGTTTTTATTTGTTTTTGTTGGTGAGTGTAGTATTGGGTTAGATAAAGATTGTGAACAAGGAGATATCTACTTTCTTTTATGACACACCCAATTACAGAAACATAGTGAGCTGCGAAATATAAAGAATATAACAACTACGGCAGTACTCCGAGGTTTTACTTGGAGTAACCGCGAATTGTGGCAGGACGGTTAAGATGGTTAAAAAGTAAAACGAACGACAGAATGTGAATAAAAGACTTGTTATTAGATATAAAGAACTTGCAAACTTTTAGTTTCGTGCACAAATATATTGGACATGTATATAATTGATATAAATATGTATATAATTGCTCATTAGCTGTTTATCTGGGATATGGGTATTAACGGAGCCCTTGCTCGGCCTTCGATATAGTCGGATATAGTGGACTTCTGTTGCGTCCCACTCCGGTTCTGTGGTTTGTTGAAGAATAGTAGGAGCGACCTTTTGTTCGTCCGTTCCTTTCGTTTGCTGGTAACAGAAGAGCCTGAGTCTGTTATTGGCTTTGGCGCAAAGTATGCTGGCTCATGAGTTGCGTTGGTTTGAAACAGAGGGCTCCGCAGACAAGGGACGATAACCATACCCAGAATTCTTAATAAGAATTTCCCGACATGTTGCGTCTTTCATTTTATTTTCGTAAATTTGTGGCTACTACATAGCATTACAAGAATCTTCAAATTGTTCCATCTTTTGTTATGTTGGTCGGAGGTATCTTATGTGAAATGTAACATTAAAGAACAAGCAAACGTTACAAGTATAAAAAAGAAGTTTTGAGTCGTTAACCAAAATTGTCTTTACAGGTGTATTATAAATTGTATCATATGACAAAAAGTTACAAAGGGTGTGGTTTGGTTAATGAATTTTCCTTTTTACAAATTCTTATTAGTTTGTTAAAGTTTTAACTTATATTTGTCACCTGGTCGAGGAGAATTAGTATTCGTTGATTGCCTGTTCCCTGTCACTGCTTTTTTCTGCTCTCTACTACTATACATTTCCCTCTCCGCTCTCCAGAATTGTCCGTTACTTGGTGGATTGAATTTTTGGCGTCGGTCAGTTTTTAGAATTACGATCCTTTTTCTTTGTTCCTCCAAAATGGTCTAACAAGAATCTATCAGCTTATGAACCATTACACATGTGAGGATTAAAATAAAACGGAGAATAAAAATTTAGAATTAAAAAAAAAAAACTCCCATGGGCCTTTACCGAGGAACCCTCTGGCATGTCTGAACAAAAGACTGACTCGCTACCCCCAAAAAGAATCTCTCAGCCATTGGAGTTTTAGGTCTTAACTGAGTGTAGTCGCTTCCTAGGCCAGGGGGATCTCCTCTTACCACGCCGACTATGACCCGTCATAAACCTTGAATCATAAAAAATATCCCCTGCCTTTGCCCTTTCCTTCGTTCCTTTCGTTCTTTAATTCCTTCGTTTTCAGTGCGACACCAATGAATTGCGTACAAAGCAAAAACACCGAAAAACACGTCCTCCGAGGAATATCTAGCTACTTTAAACAGTAAGACACCCAAAACCACTTTAGATGCCCTATACACATTTCTTCACCGCATCTCCTTTCAAGACATTGGTTTGTGATAGGGTATCTAGTAAGTCGCTTATGATAATATGAAAATGATTTCCCTGTTAAAACCCATCTTAACAGTTTCATTTCAATTAACTATAACAGCTTATTGAATGAAAAAAACTGTTAAGAATGGGGTTTAAGTGGGAAAAAATCATTTTTTCGTATTTTCAATTCAAAATAGTTCTTAAAACTCTTCTAGAAACTCTCTTACGGTAAAGAATATAAATGGAGATGGTCTAAAAAGTGTACAGTATAAAATTATGACGGTTAAAGAAGTGTTATAAAATAATTCTGAGGTTAGGGGTTATCTCCTTGTTCTACGAGTCTTGCTAACAACCAACCAATCCACAGGCCGGCATTCTTTGCGGTAAACAAAGACACAAATTCTTCCTTTTTCTGATCGGAGCCTCCCGAAGACGCGTGCAACAAGGGCATCTCGTATATTTTCCGACGACCGATAAGCCGTAAGCAATGGACTCCGATACTCACCTCCCCAGGAACTCAGATTAAGCGACTGTATTTCTATGTAACATCCCACAGACAAAACCATAGTAAACATTTATGTTCTGTTTCTTAAGATAATACAAGCGTTGTCGTTATTCTCATGTTGTGTTTGTGATTTTTCTTCTTTCAAACTCTTGTCTTGTTAATCACTCGTTGTGAACACCACAGTTATGTACAATTAAGAGCGTGTAAAAGAGAATTCATTTTTTGTTACTACCAAATTTTTTCCCCACGGCTGTACTAAATTTTTCTTGTATTTTTTTTACCTGTATGATGGTATTTTTTGTCACAGAGTTTCACTATCTATTTACCTCAGAACCCATTCTATTCAATAATAAAAAAAGTTCCTATGATAATGTTACATTAATTAATAGGACTTTTTTATTTGAATGGATTCTGAGGGTAAATAGATAGTGAACTCTGAAAATCCCATCATTACAGGAAAAAAAAAGTACAAGAAAATTTTAGTACAGCCGTGGGGAAATTTGGTAAGCAAAAAATTGAATCTCTTTACACTCTTTTTACTGAGTCTTTCGATCAATTATAATGAACTATCAGTTTTTTGTCACTTTGCTTTGTGTGGTTGAGAGCCACTGTGGGCGGCTTAATGAGCAAAGAATTTAAATGTCTTAACAGTTCTGTTTAATATTTATATCTCGGATTCAGTCTAATACATTTAAATGTTAAAGGTTTAAATTCTACATTTCCTGATATTTCTTGATTCGTGGTGAATAGGATATTGTATATATTGCCTGATCAGTCGGTGTTGCACCTGGGGACCGGTACACACAGGAAGTGTTTGTCAAGTGTCAAGTGTAGGCTGGAAAACAGAAACGAATGTGGCCTTGAATGACCTGACACCTAAAGATGCCAGTGACATTTTGACACTGTTTAGTGCGCAGAAAATCTGTAGGCGTAGCCCATAGCCAATGAAAACATCGGCTGCGTGGGGAAAGAGGTGTGTTTAAGGAAAAACTGCTTAGGTTCATCGATTCAAAGAGGCGTGATACGGATCAGACTACAATAGATAATTATATTTTTATAATTATTATTGTAGTTCTGTGGAAATCAATGTTTGAGAGACAAAGATCAGGTTCGAGATCGCTTGCAGAGAACTCCCGAAGGCTCCCTGTTTGTGTAACTCCTGCTAACGGACTCTCGTCTGCAACACAACCGTAGAAATAAAGATATCACTTATATTTCATAATAATACAAGTGTTGTGTTCCTTGACGGGTCTAGTGTGTAACATATGGCGGTTTCATATATGTATATATTTGATTATATGTTATAACCCAAACCTCCATAAAGATTGAACAAGTAGAAAAGGAAAGACAAATATTCAATGAAATAATAAATAAACCTTTATTCAAAGTGATAAAATTACAAGAATGAATAAAGTCACAGTTCATGTATATAGAATCAGGAGAAGATGAAGTAGTAAGAAATTCCAGTAACAGAGAAAGAAGGGGTTACATATTAGTCCTTTTTAGAGGTGAAGTGTTAGTCTCAAATGTCTGCAGCGAAATTGCATTTGAGATAGAGAGAAAGGAGTTGGATTCATTCAAAGGGTTGTCTGTTTGATAGTAGCAGCAAAAATCTTTCGTGCGATGTAGCGTGGAGTCATTAGATGATGATTGAATTCTATTTGCTTAACCGAAATTAGCCTTTATTTATATTCTCCGACGAAGCCCAGATCAGCTTTTAAAAACCTTCTTTGTTTAGGCGCGAAGGCTTCGGATGGTCCAAAAAATATATTTTTATTTTTACTTTATACTTGCGCTGATCCCATGCGCAAATGCTTATATTTCGTCGATTGCTATTTTTGCTTGGTGAGTAAAACTTCGGGCTTTCTTTATTATTCATCACTACAGGGATTTACGGGTAGGTAATTGTTTGTTTTATGTGGGTTAGGTCGTTGTGTCGTTTTTTGGGCGCGTGTTCACTGGTTGTTTCTTTAAACCCCACTATATTTGGTTATTCCCTCTAATGGGTTGTCTGGTGAAAAGAAACCAAGAAAAACAGAGACAAGACAAAAGTATTTTTTACGTTTCAGACTTTTTTCTAGGTTCATTAGCTATTTCGTTTGGCGGAAATTTCTTTCTGGTTCAGTCGAGCGTCTGGATTCTCAGTAAGCCCAGAGTTGGAATTGGCCGAGGGATTCTTGGCGAGGAAGTGCTGGTCCTTTTTCTCTTGCACATTGCCCTATATAGAGGGTTTTCTTGTCTAGAGGGCCCCTGGAGATTATTATTTTTTAAAAATTCATTTATTTTATTCAAATTTTATTCAATCCTCATAGATTCTTTTTTGTTCTCTTGGTGTTTTTCTTCTTTTCTATTCCGTTGTTCAGGTCCTGAACTTGCGAGCTGTCTGGTTTGTTTGTTCGTTTTAGTTGTTTCACATCGTAAATGTACTGCAAGTTTATATTTGTGTTGCAAACATATTCCAGTGACAAGTTGGTTTTCTTGGTTATCGCCCCCCGGGCTGCCACCATGTTGCTAATGAGACCGGGAAAACCCTGACTGTTTTTTTTAATAAAGGTCGTCTTTACTATCTTAGCTTCGTGACGTAGTCGTTAACGTCACGTGCCAATTCTTGTGATGATTCTTACAACACGCAGGAAAAAAAAAACCAAAGAAAACAGAGATTTCATTTGATCGCCATACTGGAAGCCATAGAAAATGAAACCCTTCGTGAAAGCGCCTAAGGCTGCAGGAATGCTACTGCCCACTCGGAAAAATTACACACATGTACATAGGGTGGTCAATTTTCATTTAAAAATATCAAATTGTCATCTATGCAAAGTTGTGTGTTAGTATACTGAATACTGATACAAAAAAAAAATTAAGATTTTAAATTTTACTTTGTACCATTTGTTTGAAGGTGTTATACAGAGAGAAGGATAATCCTTTGATTCACAATTCTTAACTCACAAAATACACCTCGCTAGCATAAAGAACATCAAACTCAAGTCGGAGGCACAAGCGGAAGGAACTCAATGGTTACCTATCACGAGGACCAATTCGACGCAGTTCTTGCGATTGGGTTACGGCTGAAGGAATTCCAAAACAAAACAAAAATAATATTGTAAGGAAGTCCGGATTTTCAGCCAATGAAAATCTTCCCGCTAAACACCCCAAAGGCATTTCTGGAGCCGATCTTCGTAGCCATATAAGCTGCGGGTATTTTGAGAATTCGCAGTTGACGGACGGCTCGACGCTAGAACATCACCAGACTTGGCAGGATCAAAAGGCCCGCTATTTTCCACTACCACGTCGCGCCGCACCTACCGACACTTACTTTCAACTCATCACCACGCGTCCGCATACCCTTACCGTTCCCTGACCATCCTATTCCACTGGGTCATTCCTGACTTGGTCCTTACACCAAGTTGACCGTATCAACTCACAACTTCATACTACCTCCGCCTCGCACAGGCCAAGAGGATTCCTTGAATTATCTACGATACCCACACCTCACCGACCCCCGGTCCATTCCTGAACTTACGACCCTCGGCCACCCAGAGAACTTCTACTATTATCTACGGCGACAACAACAACGTTTTCACACTCGTTATTTAATAAAACGGATTTTTATCAATTCTTGTCCTTATTCTTCTTTGCAAACCATACGCTTTTACGGATATCTTAAGATATATCAGGAGGAAATAGTATCAAAGATCGTCTGTACAGATTAATTAATGAGGTAAAAAGCAGCATATCAGAGGTGTCGGTTTGGTGATGTGGCACATTTTCAATTGGAATGTTCTATTTATAATATCAATTTGTCATTTTTAATTAAAATAAAATAACATTTCTGATTTAAAATTGAAAACAGTAAATTTTCTAACCAATTTCTGGGGCTAAATTTTGGGAAAACAAGGAATTTAGTGCATTTTTAGTAGATGATCTTTGATGCTATTTCCCTCAAACAATGGTGCTTAGTTAAAGATCTAAGTTTTGTTATCAGTATTCAGTATTACTAAACACACAAATTCGCATAGATAGACATTTGATATTTTTAAAAAGTTGAAAAAATCGGACCTACCAGTAATGTAACACCGCTGACATATTATCAGGGATCGTATATGACGGAGAGAGAAACTTCCATACTGAATTTAACATGTCAACAGGGTCAATTTTCTCTTGATCCGTTAATGAAAAGTGACTCAGGTACGCAGAGCAACGGATTAAGTGGGAAATTTATTTATGGACAGGCAATCGGCTTACACTATCAGAGCCCCTCTGGAGATCAGATGGAGTCGGTTATAAAACAAGTACCCAACATTTATCTCCCCCTTTTTTCTCTTTCCACCCTTGCTGGTTCAAGTGGGGCTGCTAGATTCAACAAGCCCAGGAACTCTTCTGCTTCCCCACCTTACACAGTAGACTTAGGCAAAGGACAACCACGTGCATCACACACCCAAGAAGTTCGAATCAATGTCTGCTATTTCCATACATTAGAACAGAGGGGCATTTCGACTAAAAATTGCTCGAACATCTATGTAACATTCGGGGATAAAGTACACAGAACTTGTACCAAAGAATAGGATATTTCACAAAGGAATACTTTACATCAGTCCTTGTCAATATAAACTGAACTGTTGAACTCTACAAACACTAACCTCACGTTGAAACTGTACATTCATATATTGATATATATGCCTATTTGTTACATTTTTGCCGTTAGCATAAATGACTTTTCGTAGTATGGTCGTCGTAACTTGTTCTTTCAAACCTCCACTGCATTCTTTTATCTGGTACCATGTTTGTATATTATATTTATCCCTCTATTTATTAGGGGTTTTAATTTCCTTTTATGAATTTTCATAGATGTAGTCGCGATCAGCTTCGAAAGAGCATATACAGGACTGTTCCATTGACAAGCAGATCTCCCAGCCACTTTATCTATAAAACATATAAGGGGTTATATCACATTAGTATCTATGTTTAACCAATGAGAATAAGTCCAATGCAGGGTATGGCAGTTTTGAGTTTGGACTCAACAGTTGCTGATAGAACCTCGTGGGGATTAAACGTAAAGTTTTTTAAAATAACAAACGTCCCATGAGCCTTCACCAGATGAACCCTCGGCATATGTGAGGGGAAAAGGGACACACTTCCGCCCCCAAAAGAAATCTCTCGGTCATTTCGAGTTTTAGGCCTTTAACTGTAGGTCTAGTTTAATTACTACTGCCAGGGAGATATTTCTTGCCGTGGTGGTCTATGACCGCTGAATAAAGCCTAAATGCATAAAACCACCTCTGGTCTTTGTCTCTCCTTTTTTTCGTTCCTTTTCAGCGCAACACCAAATAAGCTGGGGTTAAAAGCCAAACCCTAGGAACCCCACACACAAAGAATATCCACAAGCCCCTTTAAATAAAGCACAAACCTCTTGCTACCCAATAAACCGGAACGGAAAGAGTGTTTAGCCTATTAAATGACACGACTTCAAAGCAGACACACTAAGAAGGGACGTTCTACGGGACTCAGATAAGTTGGTTTATCAAACATAAAAGCCGAATTTTACGAAATTATAAGAAAATGATTTTGATGAAAAGATGTGTAACATTAGATACAATTTTATTATCCAACATTGGAAATAGGTGTAATATAGCGGAAATTTAACGACACCCACATTTTTTCAGAGTTTGATAACACGGCCAGAGTTTAATTAAAAACATTATAGAACAGAGAAGATAAAAGAGATTGCTAAAACAGTTTCGTTTAGGCTAATTGTCTAAATAAAAGGGTTTTTTATGTTTTGATAAAACCACTTATTTCTGAGTCCGTCGAACTGTCCCTTCTTAGTGTGTCTTTGCTTTGAATGTCGTTCATTTATAGCTAAACACGTCTTTCCGTTTCCGGTTTATTGGGGTAGCAAGAGGGTTTTGTGCTTAGTAAAAGGTGGCTGGTGGGATATCTTTTTGTGGTGTTCCTAGGGTTTGCTTTTAAAGCCCATCTTATTTGGTGTGGCGCGTGGAAGAGATAACGAGAAAGAGAGAACAAAGGACCAGAGGTGGTTTATGATTTAGGTCTTTATCAGCTCATAGCCACCACTGGCAAGGAAATAATCTCCCTGGCCAGTTTGTAATTAACTAGGACTCAGTAAGCCCTAAACTCGAATGACGAGAGATTCTGGGGGTCGGAAGTGATGCCTTTTCCCCTCACATATGGCCGAGGGTTCATCTGTGGAAGGCTCCATGGGATGTTTGTTATTTTTATAAAAAACTTTACTTTAATCCCCACAGGTTCTATCAGCAACTGTGTAGGTCCAAACTCAAAACTGCTCATACCCTCATTGGACTTAATTCTCATTGGTAAGACACTAGATTACGTAATGTGATATACCCCTTATATGTTTTATAGATAAAGTGGCTGGGAGATTCTGCATTGATGTCAAATGTGAACGAGTTCCTGTATTATGCTCTTTCTGAGCTGATCGCGAACTACATCTATGAAAATTAATTAAAAGGAGAATCTACCGCCTAAAAATAAGAGGGATTAAAATATAAATTACAACAGGGTACCAGATAAAAGATTGGGCAGTGAGGTTTGAAAGACAAGTTACAGACCATTACTACGAAAAGTCAATTTATGTACGGCAAACATGTACAAAATAGGGCATCATATACTAATATATGAATGTTACAGTTTCAAAACGTGGAGAGTTAGTGTTTGTAGGTCAAACAGTTGCAGTTATGATTGACAAGGACTGATTGGTAAGTATTCCTTTGTGAATATCTATCTTTTTTGGTAACAAGTTCTGTTGATACTTTAGTCGAATGTTAATAGATGGTTTCGTAGAATTTTAGTCGAATGCCCTAGTGTGTTCCTAAATGATGGAATAGCAGACATTGATCGAACTTCTTGGTGTGTGACTGCACGCTGAGGTTGCCTTTTGCCTAAGTCTATGTGTAGGGTGAGAAGCAGAGAGTTCTGGGTTTGTTGAATCTAGCAGCCACCTTGAACCCAGCAAGGGTGAAATGGAAAAGGGATAAATGTTGGGTACTTGTTTATAACGACTCATCTGGATCTTCCAGAGGGCCTGCTTGATAGCTGGTTTGAAGCCGATTGCCTGTCCCATAATAAATTTCCATCTTAAATCGTTGCTCTGCGTACCGTGAGCGTCAGCTTTTCATTACGGGATCACGAGAGAAATTGAGCCTGTGACATGTTTCTAAATTCAGTATGGAAGTTTCCTCTCTCCGTCATATACGATGCTTATAATTTGTTCAGCGGTGTACATTATGGTAGGTCGATTTTTCATTTTAAAATATCGAAATTGTCTATCTATGCGAAATTTGTGTGTTAGTATATGAATACTGATACCAAAACTGATCTTTACTTAGCACCATTGTTTGAGGAAATAGCATCACAAAGATCATCTACTAAAAAATGCATAAAATTTTCCTTGTTTTCCCAATAATTTAGCCCAGAAATGGTTAGAAAATTTCTGTTTTCATATTTAAATCAGAATGTTATTTTATTTTATTAAAATGAAACAAATTGGATATTATAAATAGAATTCAAATTGAAAATGTGCCCACATCACACACGAACCTTCTGAATGCTGCTTTACCCTCATTAATTATCTGTAACAGACGATCTTTGATACTATTTCCTCTGATATATCTTAAGCATATCCGTTAAAAGCGTATGGTTTGCAAAGAAGAATAATGGACAAGATGAATGGATAAATCGTTATTAAAATAACGAGTGTGAAAAACGTGTGTTGTCGCCGTTAGGATAAGTAGTAGTTTTAGTTCTCTGGAGTGCCGAGGGTCGTAAGTCAGGAAATGGCCGTGGGGTCGGTTTGAGGTGGGTATTCGTATGATAATAAACTGGTCAGGATCTCTCTTGGCCGAGTCGGAGGCGCTGAGGTTGTAGAAGTTGGGAGTTATACGCGTCACTTGGTGTAGGGACAAGTCAGGAATGACCCTAGTGGTGATGTGATGGTCAGGGAAGGTAAGGGTATCGGCCGCCGGGTTGATGAGTTGAAGTAAGTGTCGGGTAGGTGCCCGGCAGCGACCGTGGTAGTGGAAAATGGCCTTTTGATCCTGCCAGTCTTTGGTGATGTTCTTCGGCGTCGAGGCCGTCCGTCAACTGCCGCAGTTTCTCAAAATACCCGAGCTTATATGCTACGAGTCGTCCAGATTGCCTTTGGGGTGTTTAGCGGGAAGATTTTTCATTGGCTGAAAATCCGGATTCCTTACAATATTATTTTTTGTTTGTTTGGAATTCCTTTCAAGCGTAACCCAATCCGCAGAAACTGCGTCGAATTGGTCACTTCGTGATTAGGGTACCATTGAGTTCACTTCCGCTTTGTTGCCTCCGACTTGGTTTTGATGTTTTATGCTAGCGAGGTGTATTTGTGAGTAAGAATTGTGAATCATAAGAGATATCTTCTCTCTGATATAACACCTCAAACAATGGTACAAGTGTAAAATATCTATTTTTTTGTATCAGTATTCAGTATCTAACACACAACTTTTGCATTGATGGACAATTTGATATTTTAAAGTGAAAAATTGACCTACCCTAATGTACATGGTGTAATATTTTCCGAGTGCGGCAGTAGCATTCCTTGCAGCCCTTTAAGCGCTTTCACGAAGGGTTTCTTTTCTATGGCTCCCAGTAATTGGCGATCAATATGAATCTCTGTTTCTTTTGGGTTTTTTTTCTGCGTGTTGTAAGATCATCACAAGAATTGGCACGTGACGGGTTAACGACTACGTACGACAAGCTTAAGATAGTAAAGACGACCTGTTCATTAAAAAAAACAGTCATGGTTTCCCGGTTTTCATTACAACATGGTGGCAGCGGCGGGATAACCAAAGGAAAACCAACTTGTCACTGGAATATTGTTTGCAAGACCACAAATATAAATCTTGCAGTACATTTACGATGTGAAACAACTTAAACGAACAAACAACCAGACAGCTCGCAAGTTCAGGACTGAACAACGGAATAGAAAAAGAAGAAAACACCAAGAGAACAAAAAAGAAATCTATGAGGATTGAAATAAAATTTGAATAAATAAAAAGAATTTTTAAAAAATAATAATCTCCCAGGGGCCTCAGACAAGAATAAACCCTTGGGCATGTGCAGAGAAAAGGACCCACTTCTACTGTCAAGAAATCCCTCGGCCATTCCAACTCTGGGCTTTACTGAGATCAGACGCTACGACTGACACAGGAAGAAATTTCCGCCAAACGAAATAGCTATGAACTAGAATAAAAGTCTGAAACGTAAAAATACTTTTGTCTTTGTCTCTTTTTTTCTTTGGTTTCTTTCAGCCAACAACCCATTAGAGGGAATAACCAAATATAGTGGGTTTTAAAAGAAACAACCAGTGAACACGCGCCAAAACGACCAACGACCTTAAACCCACATAAAACAACAATTACCTACCCGTAAATCCCTGTAGTGATACGAATAATAAAGAAAGCCCGAAGTTTACTCACCAAAAGCAAAAATAGCAATGACGAAATAAGCATTTGCGCATGGGATCAGCGCAAGTATAAGTAAAAATAAAATTATATTTTGGACCAATCCGAAGCCTTCGCGCCTAAACAAGAAGGTTTTTTAAAAGACTGATCTTGGGGCTTGTCTGGAGAATATAAATAAAGCTAATTTCGGTTAAGCAATAGATTCAATCATCAGTCTAATGGACTCCACGCTACTCGCTACGAGATTTTGCCTGCTACTATCAAACAGACAACCCTTGAATGAATCCAACTCCTTTCTCTCTATCTCAAATCCATTTCACTGCAGACATTGAGGACTACACTTTCTACCTCTAAAAAGGATATATGTAACCCCTTCTTTCTCTGTTACTGGAGATTCTTACTACTTCATCTTCTCCTGATCTATATACATGAACTGTGAACTTATATTATTCTTGTAACTTTTATCACTTTGAATATAAGGTTTATTTATTATTTCATTGAATATTTGGTCTTTCTTTTCTTACTTGTTCAATCTTATGGAGGTTTGGTTATAACTAATATCAAATATATACATATATGAAACCGCCATATTTTACACACTAGACCGTCAAGGAACACGAACACTTGTATTTATGAAAATATAAGATGATATCTTTATTTCTACGGTTGTGTGCAGACTGAGAGTCGTTAGCAGGAGTTACACAAACAGGGAGCCTTCGGGAGTTCTCTGCAAGCGATCTCGAACCTGATCTTTGTCTCTCAAATTGATTTCCACAGACTACAATAATAATTATAAAAATATAATTATTATTGTAGTCTGATTCCCGGTATCACGCCTCTTTGATCGTGACACCTAAGCAGTTTTTCTGTAAACACACCTCTTCGCCCACGCAGCCTGTTTTCATTGGCTATGGGCTACGCCTACAGATTTTCTGCGCCTAAACAGTGTCAAATGTACACCTGCATCTTTAGGTGTCAAAGGTCAGTTCAAGGCCACATCCTGTTTCTGTTTCCAGCCTACACTTGACACTTGACACACACTTCCTGTGTGTAGCCCGGTCCCCAGGTGCAACCGACTGATCAGGCAATATATTACAATATCCCTATTCACCAACGAATTCAAGAAATATCAGGAAAGTAGAAATTTAAACCTTTCAACTTTAAATGTATAAGACTGAATCCGAGATATAAATCATTAAACAGACTGTTAAGAACATTTAATTCTTTGCCTACATTAAGCCGCCCACAGTGGCTCTCCAACCACACCAAAGCAAAGTACAAAAACTGATAGTTCATTATAATTGATCAGAAAGACTCAGTAAAAGAGTGTAAAAGAGAATTCATTTTTTGCTTACCAAATTTTCCCCACGGCTGTACTAAATTTTCTTGGTATCTTTTTTTACCTGTATGATGGGATATTTCAGAGTTCACTATCTATTTACCTCAGAATCCATTCAAATAAAAAAAAGTCCTATTATTAATGTAACATTAATAATAGGACTTTTTTTATTTGAATAGAATGGGTTCTGAGGTAAATAGATAGTGAACTCTGAAATATCCCATCATACAGGTAAAAAAAAATACCAAGAAAATTTAGTACAGCCGTGGGGAAAATTTGGTAAGCAAAAAATGAAATTCTCTTTACACGTCTTTAATTGTACATACTGTGGTGTTTCAGACCACGAGTGATGACAGACAAGAGTTGAAAGAAGAAAATCACAAACACAACTGAGAATACGACAACGACTTGTATTATCTTAGAAACAGAACATAAATTGTTGCAAACTATGGTTTTTGTCTGTGGGAATGTTACATAGAAATACAGTTCGCTTATCTGAGTTCTGGGTAGGGTGAGTTATCGGAGTCCCTTGCTACGGCTATCTGGTCGCTCGGAAGAATATACGAGATGCCTTGTTGCACGTCTGTCTTCGGGGAGGCTCGATCAGAAAAAGGAAGAATTTGTGTCTTTGGTTTTACCGCTAAAGAATGCCGGCCTGTGATTGGTTGGTTGATAGCAAGGCTCGTAGAACAAGGACGATAACCCCTACCTCAGATATTTTTAACACTTTTTTACGTCATAATTTTATACTGTACACTTTTAGACATCTCCATTAGTATTCTTTACGTAGAGAGTTTTAGAAGAGTTTTTAAGAACTATTTTGAATTGAAAATACGAAAAAATGATTTTTCCCCTTAAAACCCCATTTTAACAGTTTTTTCATTCAATAAGCTGTTATAGTTTATTGAATGAAAAAACTGTTAAGATGGGGGTTAACAGGGAAAATCATTTTCATATTATCATAGCGACTTACTAGATACCTGCATCACAACCAATGTCTTTGAAGAGATGCGGTGAAGAAATGTGTATGGGGCATCTAAAAGTGGTTTTGGGTGTCTTACTGGTTTAAAGTAGCTAGATATTCTCGGTGCGTGTTTTCGGGTGTTTTTGCTTTGTACCCCATCTCATTTGGTGTCGCACTGAAAACGAAGGAATTAAAGAACGAAAAGGAACGAAAAGGAAAGAGGCAAAGGCAGGGGATATTTTTATGATTCAGGCTTTATTGACCGGGTCATAGTCGGCCGTGGTAAGAGGAGATCCCCCTGGCCTAGGAAGCGACTACACTCAGTTAAGACCTAACTCCAAAATGGCTGAGAGATTCTTTTTGGGGGTAGCGAGTCAGTCTTTTTTGTCAGACATGCGCAGAGGGTTCTTCCGGTAAAGGCCCCATGGGAGTTTTTTTTTTTTAATTCTAATTTTTATTTTCGTTTTATTTTAATCCTCACATGTGTAATGGTTCATAAGCTGTAGATTCTTGTTAGACCAGTTTTGGAGGAACAAAGAAAAAGGATCGTATTCTAAAAACTGACCGACGCCAAAAATTCAAAACTCCCACCAAGTAACGGACATTCTGAGAGCGGGAGAAGGGGAAATGTATAGTAGTAGAGAGCAGAAAAGCAGTGACCAGGGAACAGGCAAGTCACGAATACTAATTCTCCTCGAACCAGGTGAACAAATATAAGTAAACTTTAACACTAATAAGAATTTGTAAAAAGGAAAATTCATTAACCAAACCACACCTTTGTAACTTTTTGTTCATATGATACAATTTATAATACACCTGTAAAGGACAATTTTGTTACGACTCAAACTTCTTTTTTATTACTTGTACTGTTTTGCTTGTTTCTTTAATGTTACATTTCACATAAAGATTACCTCCGACCAACATACAAAAAGATGGAACAAATTTGAAGATTCTTGGTAATGCTATGTAGTAGCCACAAATTTACGAAATAAATTGAAAGACGCAACATGTCGGGAAATTCTTATTAAGAATTCTGGGGTATGGGGTATCGTCCCTTGTCTGCGAGCCTCTGTTTCAAACAACCAATCATGAGCCAGCATACTTTGGCGCCAAAGCCAAATATACAGACTCAGGCTCTTCTGTACCAGCAACGAAAGGGAACGGACCGAACAAAAGGTCGCTCCTACTATTCTTCAACAGACCACAGAACCGGAGTGGGACGCAAACAGAAGTCCATCTATATCCGAACTATATCAGAAGGCCGTAGCAAGGGGCTCCGTTAATACCCCATATCCAGGATAAAACAGCTAAGTGACAATTATATACATATTATATACAATTATATACATGTCATATATTTGTGCAAACGAAACTAAAGTTTGCAAGTTCTTTATATCTAATACAAGTCTTTTATTCACATTCTGTCGTTCGTTTTACTTCTTTAACTCTTAACCTGTCTGCCACATTCGCGGTTTACTCCCAGTACAAACCTCGGAAGTACTGCCGTTAGTGTTTTTATTCTTTATTTCTCGCAGCTACACTATGTTCTGTATTGGGTGTGTCATAAAAGAAGTAGATATCTCTCTTGATTCACAATTCTTATTAACCCAATACATCCACTCACCAACAAAACAAATTAAAAAACAAAACAAATAACTTCGGAACAGAACATAAGTTACTGATATCAACCGGAGTTAATCCAACAGTAGCTTTTAAATGAAATTTTTAAAAAAAACAAGCGTTCTACACATAGGCTCTGCGCAAGCTTCCGGGCGAAAAACAAAATTTATAAACAATTAAAAATATCCTCTATTTAATTTTTTTCAACCAATCAAAAATGTTCCCCCCAAAACCCTTCAAAGGTATCTCGAGCCGATTCCTAGCTATAAAACAGCTGACTTAAAGTCGTTGACTTTGGTTGCATAGAGAGCATCGCTTACACCAGGCCAAGATCAAGAATCGCCATACCTCCGACCCACATCACACCGCGTGTCACACAGAACCGTCGTCGTCGGTCAGAACAGACTTCAGCCCCACGCCTTGCTGAAAAAGCGAAAAAAAGAACTATCATCTCAACAATTCCAGCTTTTGTTTATTTTTTAAATAAACGAAATTAATCCAATCTTCTCGTCCGTTTTTTCTTTTGCTACCATACGCTTGCTTGTGATATTACAGGTTGCAGAATGTAAGGAAATAATGAATTCGTAAAAGACAAAAGAAGATAATAGAGGAACTTAATAAACCTTTTGTTCTGCAACGTAATTTTCTGTACAATTTGTTTTTAATTCTACTGTACAAAAAACAAACGAAATAATTGACGAATACGTCGTCCGCTTGCGACAGCTTGCAAAGTCATGCGAGTTAAGTGTATTGCTGGATTCCTTCATTTTGAGACCAAGATCGTCATCGGTACTAATGGAATATGAAAGGGAACGCCTACTTAGAGACAAACTGATACCTGGCCTCGATAAAATCTGAAAGCAGCAGTAATATTTAGAAATTGAGATTTTTTTAATTTTTTACTTGGAATATATGTTGAAAGCAGCTTTGATATTTATTGCTTTATATAAGATGTAACGTTTCTTTATTAAGTTGGGAAGGCTTAAAGTAACCTTCCAACGTGGGTATATGTGTGTACATAAATATTCCGACAAAGTTATAAGATAATAACAAACTTTATTCCGTGGCACACGGAGATACATTCAGGACAAATATATAAACATGCATAAAGAAAGTAGGTGTAGGACTTGCATCGTAAGGAATGTCACTTACTGATAGCTAAGTGAGGGGGAAGCCCCTCACCCGCTTAACGGTTAGAGGCACAAACGCCTAAGCCATGTGAAGTGGTTGCCTGGCCGAGAGAAAAAGAAAGAATTCAGAATTCCCGGGCTGCTGCCTAAATACTCTCGCCACCTATCGGCGAACAACTGCAGCAAGGGAAGATAACCCTATTGGACTCATGTCCCCCCGGAATTAACATTTTATTGTCCCAACACTTTGAAGAAAAAATACGAATTTATTTTTTGTAAAAACTGTGTTTTTCTTTTCACTGACAGCTTCGATGTAATCATAGAATTTTCCTGTGTCGGTCTCTGATTGGCTGAATTGTTTTGGGTTTGAAAATGAGGCTGACTCCCGGATTTGGACGTCTAAAATTCATCAGATGAGAAATTAGCCGGGAAGAGCTGGATGGGTTAGTTCTGTCTCCGTTGATTTTAAGTCAACGTAATTTTATGCATAGGGCATACTAGAGAAAGTTCAATCCATAAACTTTCCCTAAATTTATTTTTGTATATTTGGAGAATCTAAATATTATATTTTTAGCTCACAGAGAGGGTTAGTTTTCTCCAGAGGAAAAGACAAATTTTGTGAATTTTACATTATTTAGAAGTCGGCCAGAACAGACTTCAGCCCCACGCCTGCTGAAAAAAAGAGACATTATTTTTTGACTGAGAACATTAGCTTTCTCCAGAGGAGCAAGCAAATTTTTGTTATTTTGTATTTCGAAGTCGGCAATTAATTTTATGACTGAGATTTCTATTCAAAGTGCAGGACAGAATTGTCCACTACTTGAAAAAAGGGAGAGAAACTTCTTTAATTTAAAGGCATGTTGGCCTTAAATAATTTTTGCATGTCAGAGAACACGACCCTAACAGAGACATTTGGCCCACCTCCAGAGGTAGTAGCAGCAACCCCAGATATCAGCACCCGGACAAATGGCTTGTTTGGCAGACCGGCGAAGAAGGGGGTGAGAGAAGGAAGCTGAACTTTGTATATTATTTTGTTTTAAGTTTGTGAGTAGTAACCTTTTTTGTGTATTGTAAATACTATTTCTTGTACATTGTATTTTTTCCTTTCGGCCTTGTGCCATAATTTTTAATTTACGGCATAACGGACACATTATGCAATGCCTCTAGTTTTTTTGTCTTGTTTATTTAAATAAATTCTTTGAATTACAATTTGTTTCCACCGTAATTCCCCTTTTTATTATATTCATTTTTGATCATTTTTATATGCCACTAACTATTTTCAATGGAACGGTGAAGATGAAAAAAAGTCTTCTAAAACTCTTTACCTTTTTATTTTATAAATCCATTGAAGAATACACAAGTGATAGCAGGAAATGTGGAACCAGATATCGCCAATTACACTGAGAAACAGAATCAGAATTATAGAAAAGTCTAGAGAAATAGAAAATGCAAATAAAGTGACCATAAACAAGCTAAACCGCAAAACCAGTGGCACAAGAGGAAAAAAAATCAGTTCATAGATGTTTGGTTTGGTTTCTTTGTTTAATGGTGTTGGGTTATTTTACCTTACTTGCTACGTTTTTCAGTTAGGTGGCGTTGCGACCGATAGTATATAAAGGCAGTGTTGCCCAAATCATATTCTCTTTCTCTTAGACTCTCCAGTCGTCAGAGCTAATACATAAGTTGTGTCTCCGTTCTTTCGAACTGGGGAGGCCATAGATATTCCGTGTACCTGTTAAATGGGCCATTCTACACCCTATGGTTTCACAGAGGCTTCACACACCAGTTGCATCATTTCCTCGTACCTGTTATGTAATGTCTTTCTTTGTCCACACAGTAAGTAACATAATGATGAACAGCATACCCAAATAATTAACTGCATCAGCAAATAATGTACGACATACTGAAATAATGAACCACATCCTCAAATAATGAACAGAATACCAAAATAATGAACTGCATATCAAAAATAATGAACCGCATACCCAAATAATGAACTGCATACCCAAATAATGAACCACATATCCAAATACTAAACCGCATACCCAAATAATGAATTGCATACCCAAATAATGAACCGCATACCCAAATTATGAAACATATACCCAAATAATAAACTGCATCTCCAAATAATGAACTGCATACCCAAATAATTAACTGCATTCCCAAATAATAAACCACATACTCAAATAATGAACCGCATTCCCAAAAATAATGAACAGCATCTCACAACATGAACCACATACACAAATAAAGAACTGCATCTCCAAATAATGAACTGCATACCCAAAAAATGAACCTCATACCCCAATAATGAACCGCATACCGAAATAATGAACTGCATACCGAAATAATGAACTGCATACCGAAATAATGATCGCATCCCAAATAATGAAAACATACCCAAATAATGAAGTGCATACCCAAATAATGAACTGCATCTCTAAATAATGAACCATATATCCAAAGAATAAACTGCATCTCCAATAATGAAACTGCATACTCAAATAATGAACCACACACCAAAAATAATGAACTGCATTCTCAAATAATGAACCACATACTCAAATAATGAACTGCATCCCCAAATAAAGAACGGCATTCACAAATAATGAACCACATACTCAAATAATGAACCGCATACCCAAAAATAATAATGAACTGGCATCTCCCCAATAATGACTGCATACCCAAATAAGAACAGTATCTGCAAGTAAATTTAGCAGATTTTGTATTTTATTTATTTGTATACATACATATGATAAATACATACGTATGTATTTATCAGTTAAAATTTCCATCCCATTCTGTAGCTGATGATAGCTGAGTGGTTAAAAAGCCTGACTTATGATAAATCAATCAGGTTTCCATCCAGCTGGAGGTAGTCTGCAACGTCTAGTCACACTGAAGAGTATGTGATATGTTGAAGCACAGTGTGTGTGTGTATGATATATATATATATATATATATATAATATTATATTATATATATATATAATTTGTTTAACTTCAAGTGTCATTTTTTAATCACAATCAGTTTTTTAACTAAGTTTTTTTAACCAATTCTTAGACAATTTTTTTAAACCAAAATCCTTTTTTAGAAAATTTTTAACCAAATTCTTTTTTAGAAATTTTTTTAAAAATTTTTTTTAAACCAAATTTCTTTTTTAATGAGTATTCAATTGGTATAACTTCATGTTATTAATTAAGTTGGTAAAAATAACATCATGATAAATTTATGTGTATCAATAAACTGGTAGAAATAATCTACATTAACTTACAAACAATCATTTGACTCATAGATGGCAAACTAACAGGTAGTACCATCCTGGTCAGAGGGGACCTGGAGTTGATGGCAATGAAGGGGCACTCCACACTCTCCAGAGCTTCAAAAATGGAACCTTAACACTAGGTGCAGTTTTAATGTTGTACCCAGGACACACACCAAAATTTTATTTCACCTGTCTGAAGCAATCAATTAAAATCAATTCTAATAATAGATTTGTTTTGTTTTGTTTTTTGTTTTTTGGGGTTTTTTTTTCCATTGTGAATCCGGAACAATACAGGGTTGATTTAATAGAGTTCTAATGACAATCACTGTAGTTACTGGTTCAATCCTGACCAAGGCAATTAATAATATAGAATACTTAACATAGCTTAACTTGTACCGGTCTTGTTTAATGAAATGAGAACGTAAACTGTTTATCATTTCATTAAACAAACCAGGGTACAAGTTAATTGGATTGAATAAAAGGGTTCGGTTCAAAGTTCTGTGAAGGCTCTCAGTTATGATATGAAGGCTTCCAAGTTTGAAGAGAAGGTTCCAAACTTTAAGAAGGTTCCCAAGTTCAATAGGAAACACCTAAGGAGCGCCAGAGGGCACATTGGCGAAACATTGTGTATATAACAATAAAATAAGGACAATGTCCGAATAATACAAAATAATTACAAAAAATTCAGAGAAATTTGATAAAAAGAAAGTTATCATGAACCAGAATTCTAAAGATTGAGATTAATGTGAAATGCAGAAACAAGAGCATACGAGTTGTTATTTAATCAGAAAAATATTATTATGATTTGAGTATGTATATGTAGTTGGAGATGAGATTTAGCAGGTGAATACTAATGATTTGTGCACAGTTGTATGGTTTCAAGTATTCCTATCAGATATTGATAATTATATGGTTTCAAGTAATTATTTTCTATCTAAATATTCATTTGTGTGTACAACCAGTAATAAGGGTTTCAAGAACAAATAATAATAATAATAATCATGTTGTGCTGTGAGCACAGATTCCCTGATTTCTCATAACGGTTTTTGGCCAACCATCCTTGAAGGTTAAGCAAGCGATGAACCTGTTCAAACTTAATTGGGTAACCACTTTTAACCACAGCAGGTACTGTAAGCAACTTGATCTTTTGTTATCAAAATGACTTGATTCAGCATTTAATTGACCCAAAAACGGTTGATATGTAATAAAATAAAACAACCAACCAATCAACCAACCAACCAAACCCACCACGAAGCTAAACAGCGATGAACCTGTTCAATACTTAATTGATAACCACTTAAGAACAGCAGGTATTGTAAGCACCCTGAGTCCTTTGTTATCAAAAATGACTTGATTCAGGCATTGAACAGTTGATATGTCATAAAACAAAACAACCAAACCCCAACCAACCAACCGAAGATAAACAGCAAGTACTTGTTCAATACTTAATTGATAAACCACTTTAAGCAACCAGCGGGCTTTCACGCAGCATCTGAATCTGCACAGAGCTTATTGATGTAGACTTTTGTAGATCAATTACCAAAAGCTGTGCTATTCAAATGCAGGGGCCAGATCAAAAACCAGAACCTTGTGAATGCCTACTTACTGCGCTAACAGGGTCCCTAGGCTTAACAAGGTTAAAGAGCCCCACTTCCCTACTATTTACTAATAAGGCGTTTGCTTGGAGGAGAATTGTGGATGCATACCTTCACAAGTGTATTAAGTCTAGTAAATGCAACCAGCCTTTGTCTAGGATTGAACTGTGTCACTATGTCCATTTCCTTTGACCAATAAACCATTACAACCAGGAACCTTCACAAAAAATTAGATTATAAAGCAGATATGAAGAAGTAGTACCAGTTTTATTGGACACCTGGTACCTATGCGAAAAAAAAAAAAACAATTAGAGAAAGATCTCAGGGTGTAACCATAATCCAAGGGAAAACTTCAAAAGATCATGTAATTTGAGAAGGGACCAATTTTTTAGCCTCTCTAGCATTTGGCCAACCAGTCTAGAGAAGGAAAACTCTTAATGCTAGAATCCCTAAAGCCATCTGGGATTTCCTATAACTGCAACCCTAAAAAAAAAGAGTAAACCACTTTGATTGACTGATATTTATTTATTTTTCCAAAACTAACCAAACCCTAACCCTAACCCTAAAACCTAACCCAAACCCCGTCTTCTTTTTTTCCTATAAATCAATCAAATAAATAAATAATTTATTCAGTCAATCAGAGTGGTCCCTTTTTTTAGTTGGAGTTATAAGAAATTAACGCCATCTGACACTGAATGTAAAAGCAATATGAGAAGGAGTACCAGTTGCTATTGGAGCACTGGGTGCTATGGAAAAAAAAATAGTTTTAGAAGATCCCAGTTAAACCAACCGCAAGAGATGTCCAAATCCTTGTATACATCAGTGATGGAGCAATTTTGCAGAGGGAGAAAAATGTTCCTATCAACAGAAACCGGAAATCTTTTCTTGTGATTCTTGTTATACATTTAAAAAGAAAAAAGAAGAGCAGAGAAAAAAACTTGAGAAACATTAAAATGGAAATAAAGATAAAAAATAATTTAAAAATCTTTTAAAGGTCTGTTTGCGTCTTCAGGTTGAAAGACCCCAAAAACGTTTTGAGGGAAAGAAGAAGAAAAAAATGAAGGGAAGTAAGTGAGCAAAATCATTCAAGAAGAAATTTGAAAAATTCAATACTGGAAATGTCAATTATTTCATTGGCAATTGACTAAACAATCTAATTTATCATGTGTCTTCAAGTTTGAAAAATTCTTGAAAAACGTTATCACCTGGCATTGATTCAATTAAGAAATATTTGATTTCTGTTTTAACATGAATTCTCTATCATTGATATGCTCAGATATTTATTACTGATACAAAGACAACAGTATATACTATATATATAATTATATATATATAGTATATATTATATTATATATAAATATAGTAAAGAAAAGATTTAAATATATCATATTTAGCAGTATAGACATATTTCTACCAATATGTATATGTAGATAGATATGACCTTCATCAGACTGCCAATTTCGACGTAACAGTCTGAGAAGCCTACTAACATATAGTGACATATACATATCATACTATACGTAAAATAGAATACACTCACACACATGCGAACATCAGAGAGGTGAGTGTGTGAGAGCGCTTTAGTGGCAAGTGACTCATGCATCACATGTACATCAGGACCGCTCTGTGCCGGTACGTCGGGACTTACCCCACGTCCTAGCTTGTCGCGACACGAGGCATGGCTTTAATCGAGATATCCTATAGTGATCTACGACGAGAAACTTAACATATCTGTAATCCACTAACGCGACAGCGACGCATCGAACTGGAGTGGTTCGACCAGTGTCCCACGGCCGTCGTCCTTCACTTAACTATCTCTGAATATATTCACACGAGATACATAAACTATATCAATTTCCTTTTCCGGAGCGATTGACAAATAGATGTTGAACATATTTTGCCTGAGGGTGTGGAGTGTCGCTCATACTATAGCCCAAAAAAACCAGATGACTATATTACCCGATCCGGCAATAGATGCTGACTCGCTTGTTTTTTTTTCCATAGTACCCAGTTGCTCCAATAAAACTGGTACTCTTTCTCATATCGCTTTATAATCTAATTTATTGTTGAAGGTCTGTGTTTGTAATGGTATGTCAAAAGGAAATGGACTAGTGACACAAGTCTCAAATCGCTTAGACAAGGCTGGTTGCATTTCAACATAGACTTAATACACTTGTGAAAAGTATGCATCCAACAATTCTCCCTCCAGCATAGTAATAGTAGGGAAGCATTGGGGCTCTTTAACCTTTGTTACAGCAAACTTAGGACCTGTAGCGCAGTAAGAAGTCGACATTTCACAGGTTTCTGGTTTTGATACTGGCCCCTTTGCACTTGAATAGCACAGCTTGGTAATCTGATCACAAAAGTCTACATCAATCAGCTCTGTGCAGATTCTAGATGCTGCCGTGAAAGACCGCTTGTTGCTTAAGTGGTTACTCAATTAAGTAGTTGAACAAGTACATTTGCTGTTTATCTTTCGGTTGGTTGGTTGGTTTGGTTGTTTGTTTTATACATATCAACTGTTCAATGCTGAATCAAGTTCATTTTTGATAAACAAAGGACTCAGGGTGCTTAAATACCTGCTGTTACTTAAGTGGTATCCAATTAAGTAGTTGAACAGGTGTCACGCGTTTTTTGCTTCGGTGGTGGTTTGGTTGGTGGATTGGGGTTGTTTTTATTTATTACATATCAACCGTTTTTGGGTCATTTAAATGCTAATCAAGTCATTTTGATTAAAACAAAAGACTCAAGTTGCTTACGAGTACCTATGTTGGTTAAAGTGGTTACCCAATTAAGTTTTGAACAGGTTTCATCGCGCTTAACTTCAAGGATGGTTGGCAAAACGTTATGAGAATCAGGGAATCTGTGCTCACAAGCACAACATGATATTATTATTATTTGTTACTTGAAACCATATTAACTGTGTACACACAAATGAATATTATTAGATAGAAATAATTACTTGAAACCATATAATTATCAATATCTGATAGGAATACTTGAACCATACAACTGTGCACAAATCATTAGATTCACCTGCTAAATCTCAATCTCCAACTACATATAATACTCCCAAATACATTAATTAATATTTTTTGATTAAAATAACAACTCGTATTGCTCTTGTTTCTGCATTTCACATTAAATCTCAATCTTTAGAGATCTGGGTTCATGATAAATTTTCTTTTTATCACAATTCTCTGAATTTTTGTATTATTTTGATTATTCGCGACAATTGTCCTTTTTATTGTTATTATATACACAATGTTTTCAGCCCAATGTGCCCTCTGCCTTCCTTTAGGTGTTTCCCTATTGAACTTGGGAACCTTCTTAAAGTTGAACCTTCTCTTCAAACTTGGAACCTTCATATCTAAGAGAGCCTTCAACAGAACTTTGAACCGAACCCTTTATTCAATCCAATTTAACTGTTGTACCTGGTCTTGTTTAATGAAATGATACAGTTTACGTTCTCATTTCTATTAAACAGACCAGGTTACAAGTTATAAGCCTATGTTAAGTATTCATATTTATTATTGCCCTTTTGTCAGGATGAACCAGTAACCTACAGGTGATTGTCACTTTAGAACTCTTTAAATCAAACCTGTATGTTCCGGATTCACAATGAAAAAAAAAACCCAAAAACAAAAAACAAAACAAAAAACAAATCTATTTAGAATTGATTTTAATTGATTGCTTCAGAACAGGGTGAAATTTAAAATTTGGTGGTGTCCTGGGTACAACATTAAAACTGCACCTAGTGTTAAGCGTTCCATTTTTGAAGCTCTGGAGAGTGTGGAGTGCCCCTTCATTGCCATCACTCCCAGGTCCCCTCTGACCAGGAGTGGTTACTTACTGTTAGTTTGCCATCATGAGTCAAATAGATCTGTTTGTAAGTAATGTAGAATTCTACCAGTTTATTGATACACTAAATTTTATCATGAATGTTATTTTTCACTTATAATTACACATGAAGTTTATACCAATTGATACTCATTAAAAAGAATTTGGTTTAAAAAAAAATTGTTTAAAAAAAATTCTAAAAAAAATTTGGTTAAAAATTTCTAAAAAAAGGATTTGGTGTAAAAAAATATAGTTTCACCTCAAATAGAGATTTTTGTGCGCGATTAACAAACCTAAG
>CM042148.1:56726022-56920386 GCA_023376005.1 Doryteuthis pealeii | reverse complement strand
AAAAAGAAGAGAGATCATGCTCAGTCTTGGCTAAACAGTCGTTTCTGATAGAGCTCCCGATTGCGAAACTGCCTATGGAAGTTTGCACAGTTTTTTCAGTTTTAGAACACAAAAGGGGCACCATTGCATCTTTTATCTAAAGGACAAGGGGGCTTTGCCTCCCATGGGCATTCTGCTATACCTTTACGCAAGGCCTTTTAAACAAAAAAACGAAGTGCATGCCCGAGTCATGCCATGGATGTCAAAAACACGCAAAACAATGATTCGATACTTCCTCACACAACATGAAGATGAGCTGGTATGACCATGGGCATACAAAATTGTCAAAAGTGCCTTACAAAAATGCATCAACCAAAATTTTGTGATTATGTAGAAACAAATACAATGTTGAAATTTGAAATGATGTAAACCATCCTTTGACAATAAGTGCTATAAGGTGATATACCCTATAAGACTATGGAAATGTGCCGACGGTTACTATAAGTAACGGGAAATTATGCCCTGAGAGGAGGCAAATGCGAGTCAGCTCATAATCTATTTTGTCGACGCAATTCCCACTTCTTTACTGTAATGTCTACTCTTTTTTGTTAATACATTTTCTACATTTTTCCCGTCGTTTTGTCCGATTTTGACCCCTTGAAACCCCACACAAATGACAATAAATGTTCTGTGATTTTTAAATATTTTTGGACTTTGACCTTTGTGTTTATCTTCATATTTACCAGCCCCTTGTACGAGAAGGATGTGACACAAGGTCTATTTAGAAAGTTTGAAGTTTGCTTCTCCTAGACCGTTGCTATAGCAAGGTTAAAGAGACCAGTCTACCTACTATTTACCCATGGCTGAAAGAGAATTAATTGATCTCATACCATCCCAAGGTTATTAGCATATGTGAAATGCTAATAGCCTCGTCCAGGATTGAACTCATTGTTCTAATTTGACATGACAAATGTTTCATTTTACATGCCTTTAAATTTACCAGAATCTGCTAACCCGGCGTTGCCTTGGTAGAGGGGTAAATAGAAAGTTAGTCTCGCAGATCTATTGGTTTTTTTGGTCTTACATAATTGATTTATGTTTATTACGAACGCAACCAGTGACTTCCCTTTCTTACTATTCAGATCCTAATTTTAAATACCTTTCTAGATATAAATACAAATCTTCATTATTTTTTTGTACAAAAAGCAAGCTCTGGTGATAGTAAACGTGTATATATATTTACATTGTCGTTAATTTGTTTTTATTTTCGTAGTTTCCTCCGGACATACAATACATGCATATATATCATACACACAACTGCTCTTTAATATATCTACAGAATGACTGACAGGAACCGTGAATATACACGTTATGATAATTTGACTATTATGAGTTTTGATAGTTTACTTAAGAAGTATTGAAAAATTAATTCAATAAAATGTAAAAATTTATAATAATCTCTAGCGAAATTATTTCTTTCTTTTTCTTTTTCTTTTTCTTCTTTTTTTCTCTTCTTTCTAACTTTTTCTTTCTTTCTTTCTGCTTTTTTTTCCTATTTATTGAACCAAACAATAAAGTGCTATCGCTTCTTATCTCTCACCCTTTCTTTCTTTCTTTCTTTCTTTCTTTCTTTCTTTTTCCCTCTGACGTGTAGCTCGTTCTTTTTCTTCCCTTTCTTCCCACGCATTTACAAACGATATGGTCTACCTGAGGTGATGAAACACATGCATTCATATCTAATGAATCAAAATGGATTTATTTATCTGCTGTGATCACAAGCCATGACACACATAGGTAGGTAAGTAAAGTAAAAAGTAAGGTTGGCGGAGTGGCCTATTGTCGGTATTAGCCAAACAACGAAGATATCTATCCCCTTTGCGAACCAGGAAGATTCTTTTGCTGAGATAGAACGCCACCTACCATCAGCTCCCCACTTACCGCACAGATCAGATACACAATCTTTGCTACTCATGCACTGAGTTGGTGGGGACGGTAACAAAACCCGGAACCTTGCGATTTATGCGGGTGAGCATCTTAATTATATATAATAGATTGTCCAAAATCTCTTCCAGTGCGGGTGAAGTCTTTCCCCAGAGAAACAGCAATGTCCTGTTTAATATTAATTGGGTGACCACTTAAGTAGATCGGAATACTGTAAGCAACCTGAGTTCTTTGTTTATCAAATTTAGTTATTTCGGCATTAAATGCGTAAACAAAACAATCTGTTGGTCAGTTGGATATACCAATCATGTGATGAGCCCAGAAGTTTAGGTGCAAAATCCAAAATTCCAGACAGACAGATTCCACCAGCGGTTCCACGAGGCAGCGATATTAAGGGCTCCAAGAAATCACCCTAAGATACCAGATATCTTCTCCAACGCGCGGTCAGTCCCTTAAACTCAGCTTTATATACAGGAAGGACTATATATTGTAATTCATTGTTTTCATTGTGCTGGTCAATAAATTGTTAGAATTAAACGAAGTACTATTCCTTTCTTGTTGTTGTTAGCCTTAGAATTAAATGCTAAGGGGTCGGGTTATCTCAGTCGGTAGAGCGTTCGGCCTAGAAACCACAAACTAGTTCAATACCGGTCCCCGCGTATTGAGTAGCAACAGCGATATGTGCGGTAAAGTAAGGAGCTGATGATAGGTGTGGCGCTCCACCTCAGACGCTAAAATAATCTCCTCGGTCTAGCGCAAGTGAAAAGGGGATAGACTCCCTCGCTTATTGGCTGATACCGACTTACGGCCGCCCCGACGACTTTACTTTACTTACTTACTTACTAACACAATACAACCAATAAATCAACCAACCAACCAACCAACCTTGAAAGTGAGATTCGGTGGGTTCTATAAAGCTACTTTCCCTGGACTTTCCATGGCCCCCGGTATTGAAGATGCTGATTCCGACAATGAGACGCGTTCCGCGTGTTGGCACCAAAGTGTTATTTTGAGTGGGTGGTAGTCAACAACGGTGATTGCGCCGACGACCTTCTAAGATGACGCCTGTTGCTTCGATACACACCGTTATGTGTAATGATCGTTTGTTCTGGCGATGATTTATAACATCTTTCTCCCACACATGACCACCTTTCTTGAACGGGGGCATTCTAACGTCACCCTCGTTTAACACAGACCGATCACATGCGTGAGGGTTGTAATCGCCCGCTTGGACTTCCTGACTGCGTTCGGGTAGGATCTTGTCTTCCCCACCGTGACTCATAAGCCTTGTCGTCAACAAGTTGCTGCTCATGTGTTGTATTGAGCAAGTATGACCATTCAGTAATCGTTGAGTAGGGCTGCTTCTCATTTCTTGGGTGGGGGTATTTCGGAAGTCTAGCAGTGCGAGAAATGGGTCGATGTGGTTGTCTTTGTTCTTCCGCATGAGGCGTTTTAAACTCTTAACTGTATATTCGGTCTCGCCATTTATTTTGCGGATTCCCATGACTTGCCGTGAAATGTTCAAAGTCACACCTCTCGGAAAAGTATCTGAATGAAGATGACGTAAATTGGGGGGAGATATCGATATTATTTCCTTTACTTGCCAGGGTTTTCTATTAGGCAACTAGAGGGCGTTGCGACCGGTTGTATAAATAGGCTGTATCACCAAAGTCATTTTTTTCTCTTAGACTCTCCAGCCGTCAGAGGTACCACGCCAGCCATGTTTCCTTCCTTTGAGACTGGGGATCTTACCACCCCCACCCCCAAGCATTCCGTCTACCTGTTACACACGCACTTTTTCACTCTCCGACTGTACAGATATCATACACACCAGTTGCATCTTTTATCAACAGGACAGGGAGCTTCGCCTTCCACAGGCATTCTGCGAACTTGGTACGCGAGGATCTTTCCAAACAATAAGTAACGACTATAATTCGCTGTTCAGTGGGCTCAAGACTCTCTGCAAATACTCTCTTTCTATTGGGACATTTATTCTATACACATGTATTCTTTGTATTTTTCTATCCTGTTTTGTATTATTTCTGTTAGAGTTTACTCTGACAATAAAGTCTATTTCGCCGGGATTTGTTACATATACTAGCAAATATATGCACCCTCCGGGTGCAAGTATTTAAGTTTTAATATAATAAAATATCATATTAAATTAGAAAGGCTAATGAAACTGAATAAGAATGTAGATAAAAAGATTTGGAACAGAGGGGGTATGATTGAAAAAAGAACAACTTTGAAACTATTCCATCATTTTCCCTTACTCCCGTCTTTCATTGTTAAATTTTCCTAATTTAACTGTTTAGTTAAAATAGGAAGTAAAGAATAATATTAGTTATTTCTTCTTGTTAATGGATTTCTGTTAAGATTTATTGAAGAGATTTTGCTCATATTCATTAAGATAAAACCAAAAATTAGAAATCAATAATACTAAGCACATATTTATTAAAATCAAATTTTTAATATCAATATGCAAATTAACTTTCCCATTCACACTACAAACCGCTATTTTGTTGTATATATAAATACAATTGCATATTGTTAGTATGTAGATATGGTCAACAGTATTAATAATCTAAAAACAATTTTATTAATAATTGAGGTTTAAATGAAAATAAAATCATGGAGAATGTGACGTAAATAATAAAGGGAATTGTTACTTGAGTAGTAATATAGTTTCGGTTACAGACAGAAAAACACACAATCTCCATTATAATAAGATATATATATATATATATATATATATATATATATATATATGGAGGGTGAGTGTGTGTGTGTGTGCAGTTTGAGTAAATGATAGACAATCAAACTATCATTAAATTGCGTATCTTGAGAAATGTGCCTTCAATTCGTGGATGACAGTCAAAGTCGAGGTGTCGTCAAGCTGATCTACAACCTAGAACTTTAAAAAGTAGTTGACAGTGACAAGATAGCCAAAGCTGTTGAACTCAAAAAGATTTACGACACCTTTTTGGCCATGAGCGATCTTTTAGATCGTGTGACATTGGAATATCTTTATGTCGTTCTGTCGTCAACTTGCAGCAGAGTGGTTCTCAGGTATGGTGAATACTCTCAAACGTAACAGAGATGTAAAGATCTGTGTTAATTTAACTGCACTAAACAAAGCATCGTAATGAAAAATTAACGTTATCCCATATAGATTTGATAAACGAATACCCTCTATCAGGCATTTGCCATATTCAGAATGTCTTGTTGTCCTTGGAATGGATTCGTTGAAACTCCGGCGTCTGGCAACTGACCTGGTAAACGCTCATAAGGTCATTAATCATCTTAACAACAGCAACCTTGAGCACCTTTTTGATCTCCATGTTTCTAACACATGTGGGCATGCCTGCAAAGTCAGAAAACTGCATAGCTCACATGACTTTCGGAAACATTTCTCACGTTCAGAGTTGCCGAGGCATGGAATAAACTGCCTGCATCCGTTGTAGGCTGTCGAAACACTGAATCTTTCAAAGCCTCCATGCTTCCTGTAATCCGCCAACACTATACCTGATACCCCCATCCACACACATATGCACGCTCGCGCACACATACATGTATATTATTACTGTACGCTATTCATGTTCTTGACACTAATACATTATTCTATGTACTAGACATGAGACTTTAATGAGTTGTTGTGCACCTGAGCACTGTACACAATAAATTTAATTATCATTATCATATTTCAAAGGAGGTTTTATCGTACGTAAGTTGCTAAAAACATTCTTTTAGCGATTGTAAGTCATCTAAAGTCAGTTACAAATTACATAAAACACTTATCTGTTTGGATAAAAGTTTTCTTAGCAGCGTTGTTATAGTTGTTTCTTCAGTACTGGCCATTCGTTCTTTCAGTTGTGCTGTTATGTTTGTTTTAGCTGGGTAATTAAGGAGCAGTATATACTGTTGTTTTAGCTGGGCAATTAAGGGGCAAAGTCTGTGTTCCAGCCGTTGAGTTAGGCGGCTTGGTCTGTTCTGTTAAAATTTATTTTCTGGTCCCTGCTTGTTTTTGTTTTTTTTTTCAAATTTTATTTCCGGGTTTACTTTCTTCCAGGTTCAGTGTTGGGGAAGAATAAACCCATATTTTTCCTATCGTATAGATCGTGTGACATAAGATTTTCTTTGAATTGTTCTGTCGTCAACTTGTATCAATTCTTATATGTTGAGATGTATTCCCGTATTTCTGATGACATACTTTGCCAGAAAAGAGACTCTAGTGAGTCGCTGGCATCCATCGATACCTAGGTCCAATGAAAGCATAGTACGTTTGGTGTCACTCCTTAGGCTGGTCCGAATGAGAATACTTTTGGGTCAGTAAAATATGCTTATTTCTATGAATGAAGTTAAGTGAGGGAGAGCCTTTCTGTGATTAGTCATAGCAATCACGTGATGCACCCAGTAGTATTAGCGCCCATATTCAAGAGATCCTCTAAGGACCAGTTCCATGATGTGTAAACCAGAATTCATCTCTGAGAGGATTGTCTCAAATATAAAATACCAGATATCCTTAATTTCCCGCTCCATCAATCTGGTACGTCTCTCAAGCCTGGCTCTATTTATAGATAGGACATTTATAATGTTATTATTGTTTTGTTGTATAATAAATCTTTAGAATAGAATCATTTTAATTCATTTATTTGTTGTTGTTAGTCTTAGAATAAATGCTATACTAAAACTATAATACTATCACCTTTTAATATGTGACCGTTCTGGGTCGTAATATCATTCCGTACATGAAAGTATAGGTGTAAAGTGGCTGAGAGATCTGCTTAGTCAATGGACCAGTCCTGTTTTATGGTCTTTCTGATTTGATTTCACACGTCATCCTAATCCGTTGCTCTGAATATCTGAGTCAGTTGTAGGAATTACATACCTTACTTCAAAAGATTACCACCTGTGTTTTCTAGTTAGGCGCTAGGTGGTGTGGCAAACAGACTTTTAAAACCAGAAGAGAAGAAATAAAAGCCAATTTTACGAAATTATAAGAAAATGATTTTGAATTGAAAAGATGTAACATTAGATACAGTTTATTATTCCAACTATGGAATATAGGTGTAATATAGGGAAATTTAACGACACCCACATTTTTCAGAGTTGATAACACGGCCAGGGGTTTAATTAAAAACATTTATTAAACAGAGAAGATAAAAGAGATGCTAAAACAGTTTCGTTTAGCGCTAATTGTCTTAAATTAAAAAGGGTTTTATGTTTGATAAATCACTTATCTGAGTCCGTAGAACTGTCCCTTCTTAGTGTGTCTGCTTTGAAGTCGTTCATTTAATAGGCTAAACACGTCTTTTCGTTTCCGGTTTATGGGGTAGCAAGAGGTTTTGTGCTTTAGGTTTAAAAGGTGGCTGTGGATATTCTTTGTGTGTGTTCCTAGGGTTTGCTTTTAACCCCATCTTATTTGGTGGCTACGCTGAAAAGGAACGAAAAGGGAAGAGACAAAGACCAGAGGTGGTTTTATGATTTAGGCTTTATTCAGCGGTCATAGCCACCACGTGGCAAGGAAATATCTCCCTGGCCAGTAGTAGTAACTAGACTCAGTTAAGGCCTAAACTCGAATGACCGAGATATTCTCTTGGGGGTCGGAAGTGGATCCTTTTCCCCTTACATATGCCGAGGGTTCATCTGGTGAAGGCTCATGGGAGTTTGTTATTTTTTTAAAATTTTACTTTAATCCCCACAGGTTCTATCAGCAACTGCTAGAGTCTAAACTCAAAACTGTCATCCCCTCATTGGACTTAATTCTCATTGGTTAAGACATAGATACTTATGGGATATAACCCCTTATATGTTTTATAGATAAAGTGGCTGGGAGATCTGCTTTGTCAATGGAACAGTCCTGTATTATGCTCTTTCTGAGCTGATCGCGAATCCATCTATGAAAATTAATAAAAGGAAATTAAACCCCTAATAAATAGAGGGATAAAATATAATTACAACAGGTACCAGATAAAAGATGGGCAGTGAGGTTTGAAAGACAAGTTACGACGACCATTACTACGAAAAGTCATTTATGTACGGCAAAATGTACAAATAGGCATATATACAATATATGAATGTTACAGTTTCAAAACGTGGAGGTTAGTGTTTGTAGAGTTCAAACAGTTCAGTTTATGATTGACAAGGACTGATGGTAAGTATTCCTTTGTGAATATCTATTCTTTTTGGTAACAAAGTTCTGTGTACTTTAGTCCGAATGTTAATAGATGGTTCGTAGCAATTTTAGTCGAATGCCCTATGTTCCTAATGATGGAAATAGCTGACATTGATCGACCTTCTTGGGTGTGTGATGCACACTGGTTGTCCTTTGCCTAAGTCTATGTGTAGGTGTGAGAAGCAGAGAGTTCTGGGCTTGTTGAATCTAGCAGCCCACCTTGAACCCAGCAAGGGTGGAAAGAGAAAAAGGGGGATAAATGTTGGGTACTTGTTTTTATAACCGACCCCATCTGACATCCAGAGGGCTGCTGATAGCCGGTGAAGCCGATTGCCTGTCCCATAATAAATTTCCAATCTTAATCCGTTGCACTGCGTACCTGAGTCAGCTTTTCATTACGGATCAAGAGAAAATTGACCCTGTTGACATGTTTAAATTCAGTATGGAAGTTTCTCTCTCCGTCATATACGATCCTGATAATATGTCAGCGGTGTACATTATGGTAGGTCGATTTTTCACTTTTTAAAAATATCAAATTGTCCATCTATGCGAAATTTGTGTTTAGTATACTGAATACTGATACCAAAACTTAGATCTTTTACTAGCACCATTGTTTGAGGAAATAGCATCAAAGATCATCTACTAAAATGCACTAAAATTCCTTGTTTTCCCAAAATTTAGCCTAGAAATTGGTTAGAAAATTTACTGTTTTCAATATTTAAATCAGAAATGTTATTTTATTTTATTAAAATGAAACAAATTGGATATTATAAATAGAATTCAAATTGAAAATGTGCCCACATCACCACCGACACCTCTGATATGCTGCTTTTTACCTCATTAATTAATCTGTAACAGACGATCTTTGATACTATTTCCTCTGATATATCTTAAGATATCTGTAAAAGCGTATGGTTTGCAAAGAAGAATAATGGACAAGATGAATTGGATAAAAATCGTTTATTAAAATAACGAGTGTGAAAACGTTGTTGTTGTCGCCGTAGATAATAGTAGTAGTTCTCTGGAGTGGCCGAGGAGTCGTAAGTCAGGAATGGCCGTGGGGTCGGCGAGGTGTGGGTATCGTATGATAATACGTCAGGAATCTCTCTTGGCCTGGTGCGAGGCGTGAGGTAGTAGAAGTTGTGAGTTGATACGGTCACTTGGTGTAGGGACCAAGTCAGGAATGACCCAGTGGAATAGTGATGGTCAGGGAAGGTAAGGGTATCGGCCGGCCGTGGTGATGAGTTGAAGTAAGTGTCGGGTAGGTGCGGGCGCGACGTGGTAGTGGAAAATAGCGGCCTTTTGATCCTGCCAGTCTGGTGATGTTCTCGGCGTCGAGGCCGTCCGTCAACTGCCGATTCTCAAAATACCCGAGCTTATATGCTACGAGATCGGCTCCAGAATGCCTTTGGGGTGTTTAGCGGGAAGATTTTTCATTGGCTGAAAATCCGGATTCCTTACAATATTATTTTTTGTTTGTTTTGGAATTCCTTTCAAGCGTAACCCAATCCGAGCCTATGCGCAGAACTGCGTCGAATTGGTCACTTCGTGATAGGGTACCATTCACTTCCGCTTGTTGCCTCCGACTTGAGTTTTGATGTTTTATGCTAGCGAGGTGTATTTTGTGAGTAAGAATTGTGAATCATAAGAGATATCTTCTCTCTGATATAACACCTCAAACAATGGTACAAGTAAAATATCTATTTTTTTGTATCAGTATTCAGTATACTAACACACAACTTTTGCATAGATGGACAATTTGATATTTTTTTAAAGTGAAAAATTGACCTACCCTAATGTACATGTGTGTAATATTTTCCGAGTGGGCAGTAGCATTCCTTGCAGCCCTTTAAGCGCTTTCACGAAGGGTTTCTTTTCTATGGCTTCCAGTAATTGGCGATCAATATGAATCTCTGTTTTCTTTTGGGTTTTTTTTTCTGCGTGTTGTAAGATCATCACAAGAATTGGCACGTGACGTTAACGACTACGTCACGACAAGCTAAGATAGTAAAGACGACCTGTTATTAAAAAAAAACAGTCATGGTTTTCCCGGGTTCTCATTACAACATGGTGGCAGCGGCGGATAACCAAAGAAACCAACTTGTCACTGGAATATTGTTTGCAAGACCACAAATATAAATCTTGCAGTACATTTACGATGTGAAACAACTAAAACGAACAAACAAACCAGACAGCTCGCAAGTTCAGGACTGAACAACGGAATAGAAAAAGAAGAAAACACCAAGAGAACAAAAAAGAAATCTATGAGGATTGAAATAAAATTTGAATAAAATAAAAAGAATTTTTTAAAAATAATAATCTCCCAGGGGCCCTCAGACAAGAATAACCCTCTGGGCATGCGCAGAGAAAAGGACCCACTTCCTACTGCCAAGAAATCCCTCGGCCATTCCAACTCTGGGCTTTACTGAGATCAGACGCTACGACTGACACAGGAAGAAATTTCCTCCAAACGAAATAGCTATGAACCTAGAATAAAAGTCTGAAACGTAAAAATACCTTTTGTCTTTGTCTGTTTTTTTTTTCTTTGGTTTCTTTTCAGCCAGACAACCCATAAGAGGGAATAACCAAATATAGTGGGGTTTAAAAGAAACAACCAGTGAACACACGCCAAAAACGACCAACGACCATAAACCCACATAAAACAACAATTACCTTACCCGTAAATCCCTGTAGTGATACGAATAATAAAGAAAGCCCGAAGTTTACTCACCAAAAGCAAAAATAGCAATGATGAAAATAAGCATTTGCGCATGGGATCAGCGCAAGTATAAAGTAAAAATAAAAATTATATTTTTGGACCAATCCGAAGCCTTCGCGCCTAAACAAGAAGGTTTTTAAAAAGACCGATCTTGGAGCTTGTCTGGAGAATATAAATAAAGGCTAATTTCGGTTAAGCAAATAGATTCAATCATCAGTCTAATGACTCCACGCTACTCGCTACGAAGATTTTGCCTGCTACTATCAAACAGACAACCCTTGAATGAATCCAACTCCTTTCTCTCTATCTCAAATCCATTTCACTGCAGACATTGAGGACTACACTTTCTACCTCTAAAAAGGACTATATGTAACCCCTTCTTTCTCTGTTACTGGAGATTCTTACTACTTCATCTTCTCCTGATCTATATACATGAACTGTGAACTATTATTATTATTGTAACTTTTATCACTTTGAATACAAGGTTTATTTATTATTTCATTGAATATTTGTCTTTCTTTTCTTACTTGTTCAATCTTATGGAGGTTTGGTTATAACTATATATCAAATATATACATATATGAAACCGCCATATTGTTACACACTAGACCCGTCAAGGAACACGAACACTTGTATTTATGAAAATATAAGATGATATCTTTATTTCCACGGTTGTGTGCAGACTGAGAGTCGTTAGCAGGAGTTACGCAAACATGGAGCCTTCGGGAGTTCTCTGCAAGCGATCTCGAACCTGATCTTTGTCTCTCAAATTGATTTCCACGGGGTTTTTATAATTATTATTGTAGTCTGATTCCCGGTATCACGCCTCTTTGATCGTGACACCTAAGCAGTTTTTCTGTAAACACACCTCTTCGCCCACGCAGCCTGTTTTCATTGGCTATGGGCTACGCCTACAGATTTTCTGCGCCTAAACAGTGTCAAATGTACACCTGCATCTTTAGGTGTCAATGGTCAGTTCAAGGCCACATCCTGTTTCTGTTTCCAGCCTGCACTTGACACTTGACACACACTTCCTGTGTGTAGCCCGGTCCCCAGGTGCAACCGACTGATCAGGCAATATATTACAATATCCCTACTCACCAACGAATTCAAGAAATATCAGGAAAGTAGAAATTTAAACCTTTCAACTTTAAATGTATAAGACTGAGTCCGAGATATAAATCATTAAACAGACTGTTAAGAACATTTAATTATTTGCCTACATTAAGCCGCCCACAGTGGCTCTCCAACCACACCAAAGCAAAGTACAAAAACTGATAGTTCATTATAATTGATCAGAAAGACTCAGATTACATTAATAATAGGACTTTTTTTATTTGAATAGAATGGGTTCTGAGGTAAATAGATAGTGAACTCTGAAATATCCCATCATACAGGTAAAAAAAAATACCACGAAAATTTAGTACAGCCGTGGGGAAAATTTGGTAAGCAAAAAATGAATTCTCTTTTACACGTCTTAATTGTACATACTGTGGTGTTTCAGACCACGAGTGATGACAGACAAGAGTTGAAAGAAGAAAATCACAAACACAACTGAGAATACGACAACGACTTGTATTATCTTAGAAACAGAACATAAATGGTTGCAAACTATGGTTTTGTCTGTGGGAATGTTACATAGAAATACAGTTCGCTTATCTGAGTTCCTGGGGTAGGGTGAGTTATCGGAGTCCCTTGCTACGGCTATCTGGTCGCTCGGAAGAATATAGGAGATGCCTTGTTGCACGTCTGTCTTCGGGGAGGCTCGATCAGAAAAAGGAAGAATTTGTGTCTTTGGTTTTACCGCTAAAGAATGCCGGCCTGTGATTGGTTGGTTGATAGCAAGGCTCGTAGAACAAGGACGATAACCCCTACCTCAGATATTTTTATAACACTTTTTACGTCATAATTTTATACAGTACACTTTTAGACATCTCAATTTAGTATTCTTTACGTAGTTTTAGAAGAGTTTTAAGAACTATTTTGAATTGAAAATACGAAAAAAATGATTTTTCCCCTTAAAACCCCATTTTAACAGTTTTTTCATTCAATAAACTGTTATAGCTTATTGAATGAAAAAACTGTTAAGATGGGGGTTTAACAGGGAAAATCATTTTCATATTATCATAGCGACTTACTAGATACCTGCATCACAACCAATGTCTTTGAAAGGAGATGCGGTGAAGAAATGTGTATGGGGCATCTAAAGTGGTTTTGGGTGTCTTACTGGTTTAAAGTAGCTAGATATTCTCGGTGCGTGTTTTTCGGGTGTTTTTGCTTTGTAGCCCTCTCATTTGGTGTCGCACTGAAAACGAAGGAATTAAGGAACGAAAAGGAACGAAAAGGAAAGAGGCAAAGACAGGGGATATTTTTATGATTCAGGCTTTATTGACCGGGTCATAGTCGGCCGTGGTAAGGGATATCCCCCTGGCCTAGGAAGCGACTACACTCAGTTAAGACCTAACTCCAAAATGGCTGAGAGATTCTTTTTGAGGGTAGCGAGTCAGTTCTTTTTGTCAGACATGCGCAAAGGGTTCTTCCGGTAAAGGCCCCATGGGAGTTTGTTTTTTTTTAATTCTAATTTTTATTTTCGTTTTATTTTAATCCTCACATGTGTAATGGTTCATAAGCTGTAGATTCTTGTTAGACCAGTTTTGGAGGAACAAAGAAAAAGGATCGTATTCTAAAAATAGACACAGCCAGACTGACCAACGCCAAAAATTCAAAACTCCCACCAAGTAACGGACATTCTGAGAGCGGGAGAAAGGGAAATTTATAGTAGTAGAGAGCAGAAAAGCAGTGACCAGGGAACAGGCAAGTCACGAATACTAACTCTCCTCGAACCGGGTGAACAAATATAAGTAAGCTGTAACACTAATAAGAATTTGTAAAAAGGAAAATTCATTAACCAAACCACACCTTTGTAACTTTTTGTTCATATTATACAATTTATAATACACCTGTAAAGGACAATTTTGTTACGACTCAAACTTCTTTTTTATTACTTGTACTATTTTGCTTGTTTCTTTAATGTTACATTTCACATAAAGATTACCTCCGACCAACATACAAAAAGATGGAACAAATTTGAAGATTCTTGGGAATGCTATGTAGTAGCCACAAATTTACGAAATAAATTGAAAGACGCAACATGTCGGGAAATTCTTATTAAGAATTCTGGGGTATGGGGTTATCGTCCCTTGTCTGCGAGCCTCTGTTTCAAACCAACCAATCATGAGCCAGCATACTTTGGCGCCAAAGCCAAATATGCAGACTCAGGCTCTTCTGTACCAGCAACGAAAGGGAACGGACCGAACAAAAGGTCGCTCCTACTATTCTTCAACAGAACCACAGAACCGGAGTGGGACGCAAACAGAAGTCCATCTATATCCGAACTATATCAGAAGGCCGTAGCAAGGGGCTCCGTTAATACCCCATATCCCAGGATAAACAGCTAAGTGACAATTATATACATATTATATACAATTATATACATGTCATATATTTGTGCAAACGAAACTAAAGTTTGCAAGTTCTTTATATCTAATACAAGTCTTTTATTCACATTCTGTCGTTCGTTTTACTTCTTTAACTCTTAACCTGTCTGCCACATTCGCGGTTAACTCCAGTACAAACCTCGGAGTACTGCCGTTAGTGTTATTATTCTTTATATTCTCGCAGCTACACTATGTTCTGTATTGGGTGTGTCATAAAAGAAGTAGATATCTCTCTTGATTCACAATTCTTATTAACCCAATACATCCACTCACCAACAAAACAAATTAAAAACAAAACAAATAACTTCGGAACAGAACATAAGTTACTGATATCAACCGGATGTTAATCCAACAGTAGCTTTAAATGAAATTTTTAAAAAAAACAAGCGTTCTACACATAGGCTCTGCGCAAGCTTCCGGGCGAAAAACAAAATTTATAAACAATTAAAAATATCCTCTATTTAATGTTTTTCAACCAATCAAAAATGTTCCCCCCAAAACCCTTCAAAGGTATCTCGAGCCGATTCCTAGCTATAAAATAGCTGACTTTAAGTCGTTGACTTTGGGTTGGCATAGAGAGCATCGCTACACCAGGCCAAGATCAAGGAATCGCCATACCTCCGACCCACATCACACCGCGTGTCACACAGAACCGTCGTCGTCGGTCAGAACAGACTTCAGCCCCACGCCTGCTGAAAAAGCGAAAAAAAAGAACTATCATCTCAACAATTCCAGCTTTTGTTTATTTTTTAAATAAACGAAATTAATCCAATCTTTCTCGTCCGTTTTTTCTTTTGCTACCATACGCTTGCTTGTGATATTACAGGTGCAGAATGTAAGGAAATAATGAATTCGTAAAAGACAAAAGAAGATAATAGAGGAACTTAATAAACCTTTTGTTCTGCAACGTAATTTTCTGTACAATTTGTTTTTAATTCTACTGTACAAAAAACAAACGAAATAATTGACGAATACGTCGTCCGCTTGCGACAGCTTGCAAAGTCATGCGAGTTAAGTGTATTGCAGGATTCCTTCATTTGAGACCGGATCGTCATCGGTACTAATGTTGAATATGAAAGGGAACGCCTACTTAGAGACAAACTGATACCTGGCCTCGATAAAATCTGAAAGCAGCAGTAATATTTAGAAATTGAGATTTTTTTTTACTTGGAATATATGTTGAAAGCAGCTTGATATTTATTTGCTTTTATAAGATGTAACGTTCTTATATTAAAGTTGGAAGGCTTAAAGTAACCTTCCAACGTGGGTACATGTGTGTACATAAAATATTCCGACAAAGTTATAAGATAATAACAAACTTTATTCCGTGAGCACACGGAGATACATTCAGGACAAATATATAAACATACATAAAGAAAGTATGTTAGGACTTGCGTCCTAAGGAATGTCACTTACTGATAGCTAAGTGGGGGGGAAGTCCCCCACCCACTTAAGGATTAGAGGCACAAACGCCTAAGCCATGTGAAGTGGTTGCCTGGCCGAGAGAAAAAGAAAGAATTCAGAATTCCCGGGCTCCTGCCTAAATACTCTCGCCACCTATCGGCGAACAACTGCAGTAAGGGAAGATAACCCTATTGGACTCATGTCCCCCCGGAATTAACATTTTATTGTCCCAACACTTTGAAGAAAAAATACGAATTTATTTTTTGTAAAAACTGTGTTTTTTTTTCACTGACAGCTTCGATGTAATCATAGAATTTTCCTGTGTCGGTCTGAATTGTTTTGGGTTTTGAAAATGAGGCTGACTCCCGGATTTGGACGTCTAAAATTCATCAGATGAGAAATTAGCCCGGGAAGAGTTGGATGGGTTAGTTCTGTCTCCGTTGATTTTAAGTCAACGTAATTTTATGCATAGGGATACGGTACAAAAATTTGTTGAACTAGAGAAAGTTCAATCCATAAACTTTCCCTAAATTTATTTTTTGTATATTTGGAGAATCTAAATATTATATTTTTAGCTCACAGAGAGGGTTAGTTTTCTCCAGAGGAAAAGACAAATTTTGTGAATTTTACATTATTTAGAAGTCGGCCAGAACAGACTTCAGCCCCACGCCTGCTGAAAAAGAGACATTATTTTTTGACTGAGAACATTAGCTTTCTCCAGAGGAGCAAGCAAATTTTGTTATTTTGTATTTCGAAGTCGGCAATTAATTTTATGACTGAGATATTCTATCTCAAAGTGCAAGACAGAATTGTCCACTACTTGAAAAAAGGAGAGAAACTTAAATGGCCTTAAATAATTTTTGCATGTCAGAGAACACGACCCTAACAGAGACATTTGGCCCACCTCCAGAGGTAGTAGCAGCAACCCCAGATATCAGCACCCGGACAAATGGCTTGTTTGGCAGACCGGCGAAGAAGGGGGTGAGAGAAGGAAGCTGAACTTTGTATATTATTTTGTTTTAAGTTTGTGAGTAGTAACCCTTTTTTGTGTATTGTAAATACTATTTCTTGTACATTGTATTTTTTCCTTTCGGCCTTGTGCCATAATTTTTAATTTACGGCATAACGGACACATTATGCAATGCCTCTAGTTTTTTTGTCTTGTTTATTTAAATAAATTCTTTGAATTACAATTTGTTTCCACCGTAATTCCCCTTTTTATTATATTCATTTTTGATCATTTTTATATGCCACTAACTATTTTCAATGGAACGGTGAAGATGAAAAAAAGTCTTCTAAAACTCTTTACCTTTTATTTTATAAATCCATTGAAGAATACACAAGTGATAGCAGGAAATGTGGAACCAGATATCGCCAATTACACTGAGAAACAGAATCAGAATTATAGAAAAGTCTAGAGAAATAGAAAATGCAAATAAAGTGACCATAAACAAGCTAAACCGCAAAACCAGTGGCACAAGAGGAAAAAAAAATCAGTTCATAGATGTTTGGTTTGGTTTCTTTGTTTAATGGTGTTGGGTTATTTTACCTTACTTGCTACGTTTTTCAGTTAGGTGGCGTTGCGACCGATAGTATATAAAGGCAGTGTTGCCCAAATCATATTCTCTTTCTCTTAGACTCTCCAGTCGTCAGAGCTAATACATAAGTTGTGTCTCCGTTCTTTCGAACTGGGGAGGCCATAGATATTCCGTGTACCTGTTAAATGGGCCATTCTACACCCTATGGTTTCACAGAGGCTTCACACACCAGTTGCATCATTTCCTCGTACCTGTTATGTAATGTCTTTCTTTGTCCACACAGTAAGTAACATAATGATGAACAGCATACCCAAATAATTAACTGCATCAGCAAATAATGAACTGCATCCTCAAATAATGTACGACATACTGAAATAATGAACCACATCCTCAAATAATGAACAGAATACCCAAATAATGAACTGCATATCAAAAATAATGAACCGCATACCCAAATAATGAACTGCATACCCAAATAATGAACCACATATCCAAATACTAAACCGCATACCCAAATAATGAACTGCATACCCAAATAATGAACCGCATACCCAAATTATGAAACATATACCCAAATAATAAACTGCATCTCCAAATAATGAACTGCATACCCAAATAATTAACTGCATTCCCAAATAATAAACCACATACTCAAATAATGAACCGCATTCCCAAAAATAATGAACAGCATCTCACAACAATGAACCACATACACAAATAAAGAACTGCATCTCCAAATAATGAACTGCATACCCAAAAAATGAACCTCATACCCCAATAATGAACCGCATACCGAAATAATGAACTGCATACCGAAATAATGAACTGCATACCGAAATAATGAACTGCATCCCCAAATAATGAAACACATACCCAAATAATGAAGTGCATACCCAAATAATGAACTGCATCTCTAAATAATGAACCATATATCCAAAGAATAAACTGCATCTCCAAATAATGAACTGCATACTCAAATAATGAACCACACACCCAAAAATAATGAACTGCATTCTCAAATAATGAACCACATACTCAAATAATGAACTGCATCCCAAATAAAGAACGGCATTCACAAATAATGAACCACATACTCAAATAATGAACCGCATACCCAAAAATAATGAACTGCATCTCCCCAATAATGAACTGCATACCCAAATAATGAACAGTATCTGCAAGTAAATTTAGTCAGATTTTGTATTTTATTTATTTGTATACATACATATGTATAAATACATACGTATGTATTTATCAGTTAAAATTCTCATCCCATTCTGTAGCTGATGATAGCTGAGTGGTTAAAAAGCCTGACTTATGATAAATCAATCAGGTTTCCATCCCAGCTGGAGGTAGTCTGCAAACGTCTAGTCACACTGAAGAGATGTGATATGTTGAAGCACAGTGTGTGTGTGTATGATTATATATATATATATATATATATATATATATATATATATATATATATATATAATTTGTTTAACTTCAAGTGTCATTTTTAATCAAATCATTTTTTTTTAACTAATTTTTTTAACCAAATTCTTTTTAGACAATTTTTTAAACCAAATCCTTTTTTAGAAAATTTTTTTAACCAAATTCTTTTTTAGAAATTTTTTTTAAACAATTTTTTTTTTAAACCAAATTCTTTTTAATGAGTATCAATTGGTATAACTTCATGTGTATTAATAAGTTGGTAAAAATAACATTCATGATAAATTTATGTGTATCAATAAACTGGTAGAAATAATCTACATTAACTTACAAACAGATCTATTTGACTCATAGATGGGAAACTAACAGGTAGTACCACTCCTGGTCAGAGGGGACCTGGGAGTGATGGCAATGAAGGGGAACTCCACACTCTCCAGAGCTTCAAAAATGGAACCTTAACACTAGGTGCAGTTTAATGTTGTACCCAGGACACCACACCAAATTTTATTTCACCTGTTCTGAAGCAATCAATTAAAATCAATTCTAATAATAGATTTGTTTTTGTTTTGTTTTTTGTTTTTTGGGTTTTTTTTTCATTGTGAATCCGGAACAATACAGGGTTGATTTAATAGAGTTCTAAGTGACAATCACCTGTAGGTTACTGGTTCAATCCTGACCAAGGGCAATAATAATATAGAATACTTAACATAGCTTAACTTGTACCTGGTCTTGTTTAATGAAATGAGAACGTAAACTGTTATCATTTCATTAAACAAGACCAGGTACAAGTTAATTGGATTGAATAAAGGGTTCGGTTCAAAGTTCTGTGAAGGCTCTCAGTTATGATATGAAGGCTTCCAAGTTTGAAGAGAAGGTTCCAAACTTTAAGAAGGTTCCCAAGTTCAATAGGAAACACCTAAGGAAGGCCAGAGGGCACATTGGCTGAAACATTGTGTATATAACAATAAAATAAGGACAATTGTCCGAATAATACAAATAATACAAAAATTCAGAGAAATTGTGATAAAAAGAAAGTTTATCATGAACCAGAATCTAAAGATTGAGATTAATGTGAAATGCAGAAACAAGAGCATTACGAGTTGTTATTTAATCAGAAAATATTATTATGTATTTGGAGTATGTATATGTAGTTGGAGATTGAGATTTAGCAGGTGAATACTAATGATTTGTGCACAGTTGTATGGTTTCAAGTATTCCTATCAGATATTGATAATTATATGGTTTCAAGTAATTATTTCTATCTAATAATATTCATTTGTGTGTACACAGTAATATGGTTTCAAGTAACAAATAATAATAATAATAATCATGTTGTGCTGTGAGCACAGATTCCCTGATTCTCATAACGTTTTTGCCAACCATCCTTGAAGTTAAGCAGCGATGAACCTGTTCAAAACTTAATTGGGTAACCACTTTAACCACAGCAGGTACTGTAAGCAACTTGAGTCTTTTGTTTATCAAAATGACTTGATTCAGCATTTAATGACCCAAAAACGGTTGATATGTAATAAAATAAAACAACCAACCAATCAACCAACCAACCAACCCACCGAAGCTAAACAGCAATGAACCTGTTCAATACTTAATTGAATAACCACTTAAGTAACAGCAGGTATTGTAAGCACCCTGAGTCCTTTGTTTATCAAAATGACTTGATTCAGCATTGAACAGTTGATATGTCATAAAACAAAACAACCAACCAACCAACCAACCGAAGATAAACAGCAATGTACTTGTTCAATACTTAATTGAGTAACCACTTAAGCAACAGCGGGTCTTTCACGCAGCATCTAGAATCTGCACAGAGCTGATTGATGTAGACTTTTTGTAGATCAGATTACCCAAGCTGTGCTATTCAAGTGCAGGGGCCAGTATCAAACCCAGAACCTTGTGAATGCTCTACTTACTGCGCTAACAGGTCCTAGTTGCTGTAACAAGGTTAAAGAGCCCCATCTTCCCTACTATTTACTAATAGCTGGAGGGAGAATTGTTGGATGCATACCTTTCACAAGTGTATTAAGTCTATGTGAAATGCAACCAGCCTTGTCTAGGATTTGAACTTGTGTCACTATGTCCATTTCCTTTGACAATAACCATTACAACACAGGAACCTTCACAATAAATTAGATTATAAAGCAGATATGAGAAGAGTACCAGTTTTTATTGGAGCACTGGGTACTATGGAAAAAAAACAATTAGAGAAGATCTCAGGTAAACCATATCCAAGAAAACTTCAAAAGATCATGTATTTGAGAAGGGGGACAATTTTTTAGCCTCTCTAGCATTTTTGGCCAACCAGTCTAGGAGAAGGAAAACTCTTAATTCTGAAGTCCCTAAAGCCATCTGGGTTATTTCCTATAACTGCAACCTAAAAAAAGAGTAACCACTTTGATTGACTGATATTTATTTATTTTTCCATTAAACTAACCCAAAACCCTAACCCTAACCCTAAACCCTAACCCTAACCCCGTCTTCTTTTTTCCTAGTAGATCAATAAATAAATAAATAATTTATCAGTCAATCAGAGTGGTTCCCCTTTTTTTAGGTTGGAGTTATAAGAAATAACTGCCATCTGACACTGAATGTAAAAAGCAGATATGAGAAGAGTACCAGTTGCTATTGGAGCACTGGGTGCTATGGAAAAAAAATAGTTTGAGAAGATCCCAGTTAAACCATACCCAAGAGATGTCCAAATCCTTGTATACTCAGGATGGGGAGCAATTTGCAGAGAAAAATGTCCATATCAACAGAAACCTGAATCTTTTCTTGTGATTTTCTTGCTTTATACATTTAAAAAGAAAAAAGAAGAGCAGAGAAAAAAACCTGAGAAACATTAATGGAAATAAAGATAAAAAATAAATTTAAAAGATCTTTAAAGTCTGTTGCGTCTTCAGGTTGAAGACCCCAAAACGTTTTGAGGGAAAGAAGAAGAAAAAAAGTGAAGGGAAGTAAGTGAGCAAAATTCATTCAAGAAGAAATTTGAAAAATTCAATTACTGGAAATGTCAATTATTTCTATTGCAATTGACTTAAACAATCTAATTATCATGTGTCTTCAAGTTTGAAAATTTCTTGAAAAAACGTATCACCTGGCATTGTATTCAATTAAGAAATATTGATTTCTGTTTTAACATGAATTCTCTATCATTGGATATGCTCAGATATTTATTACTGTATACAAGACACAGTATATATATATATATATATATATATATATATATATATATATATATATATATAGTAAAGAAAAAGATTTAAATATGAGTCATATTAGCAGTTATAGATATATTTCTACCAATATGTATATGTAGATAGATATGACCTTCATCAGACTGCCAATTTTATTGGAGCACAGTCTGATGAAGATCATATGTATGTACATTGACATATTGGTAGAAATAGATCTATAACTGCAAACATGACTGATATTTAAACCTTTTTCTTTACAATATATATATATGTGTGTGTGTGTGTGTGTGTGTGTGTGTGTGTGTGTGTGTGTGTGTGTGTGTGTATTTGGTAAAGAAAAAGGCTTAAATAGATCAGATATTTATTACTATATACAAGACAGAGAATATATATATATACATGTGTAATCATATATACTAGTACAAAATAAAAAACACCCTCCGGGCGATGTAAAAATAGATGTTTGAAACATATTGCCTGAGGGGTGGGAGTAAAAAATTCAACGTCAGTGAGTTTGTCCCCTAAGTAAGTAAAATCATCAAATTCATTAAAGGATTAAAAAATAAAACAATTTGAAATGTAAACTTTAAATATGTATTAAAATAAAACAAACTATATATAGATATATAATACCAGTCATGTATTTATTAAAACTTGTTTTTAAAAAAATGAGGACTGTCTAATGCTGCATGTTCAAATTTTGTATTTATTCTATGTTATGATGACTTTGGGTAATGTGACGTAAGCAGTGATGTAATTTTTGTTACAGACAAAAACCGGAAGTGAATCTCTATTATTAATATATATATATATATATATATATATATATATATATATATATTGTAAACACGGTTTGTTTGGAATGGCTTTTTGCCGATAATTTTTGGGAGAATAAGTGCTTAATTGGAGTCGTACCTAATTCCCACCTAATTCATTATTAATTAATTAATTTTCAAAATTAGGTACGACTCCAATTAAGCATATATATATATGTATATATATATATATATATATATTAAATAAATATTTTTAGAAAAAACAAAATTTCATACTGTCGGATTCACTTCCATTCACTTTTCATATATATATATATATATATATATATATATATATATATATATATATATATATATATATATATATACATATATATATATATATAGATAGATAGATAGATAGATAGATAGATAGATATAGATATATGCATACACATATATATCTGAATATATCTGATGTCTATTCTTATGTGTGTATAATATATGTATACATATATGAGTATTATATATATATATATTATAAAACCTTTGAAAAAAAGAAATTGTAGTGCCTTGAAATATCTGGAAAATGAATGGAACATTGTTCTGATAACAATCAAAAAATTATTTTCTCATAAGTATATAGTATATATATATATATATATAGAGAGAGAGAGAGAGAAATAGACTCATTAGATATACCAACAAAGAAGCATACATGGACTCCACAACAACAAAGCATATATATATATATATATATATATATATATATATATATATGTATGTATGTATGTATATATATTTATATATATATATATATATATATATATATATATAATGGATTATGAATGTGAAAAGTATTAGCATATGAAGGTGCTCAATGCTAAAATAGCAAAGCAGATTTAAAATCAGAGATTAAATATTACAATTATTATATATGCATATGCATATATATATATATATATATATATATATATATAATATTATAATATTTAATTTCTGTTTTTATATATATATGTATATATATGTATGCTTAATACAAAATATATACCCCAAAATATATATTATAGACATGTATATATAATAAACATATATACAAATATAATATATTTACACTGAGAACTAGACCCACCAAATATATATATATATATATATATATATATATATATATATGGGTAGATAGGCAGATAGGTAGATAGATAGATAGATAGATATTATGAAAGTATACCTATACACCTGGATCAAGAGTTATATGTCTGTAGAATGATATATAGTCATTAGCTGATTTTTTATCAGAAATTTATCAGAAATGAATTAGTTTATGTTGTATTCCTAAGTTGAAAGTGGCTTGGATTCTACTTGTATGTATATACAATATTCTCCATAAATAAGTATACGCCAAACAATTTTTTATATATTTCTTGAATGGAACTTTATGTTCTATGAATTGTGTTGGTATATAGGTTATAAATCATATAACCACAGTTTGATTGGACTCAATAAGACTCCTGAATAAGACTGGAAGGAGGAGGAAAGCGGGGGAGCTCTCAAAGTAGCTTAGACTAATTTTTAGCAATTTTGAATTCAGTTTTCCTTCTCCTAGACTGGTTGTCATACTAAGATTAAAGAGTCCAGTCTTCCTTACTATTTACCCATAGCTGGACGGAGAATAGTTGGATTTGTATCTTTCCCAATGCAAACAGCCATGTCCAGGATTTGAAGTCATCTCACTGTGTTTATTTCCTACGATGGTAACCATTAAATGAACCTCCACAATACCACAGTAACACTACATTGTAACAAAGAAAATGTCACTATGTATATTGGAGGTGTGTGGTGTAATGGTTAGTGTCATAGAAAATTGATTCATCGGCCCGAGCTCAAATCCTGGACGAGGCTGTTTACATTTCACATAGCACTAATATCCTTGGAAAAGGTGTGCATCCAACTACTCTCCTTCCAGCTATGGTTAAATAGCTGGGCAGACTGGCCCCTTTAACCTTGGGTAGGTAACCAGTCTAGGAGAAGGAAAACTGAATTCAAACCTGCTAAACTCTGCTTAAGAAATTGACCTTGATCGTCTCACTCAGATGGTATGTGAGATAGGGGGCAAGTGGCCGTACAGCTGCTTCCTTGAGGGGTGTTGTTTCCACGACTTGTTCAAGATCCCACGCAGCATTCTTGTGCAGCTCTCATCTAGCTTATTCTCCAGGTACCTGGTTAGGGTCCAAGTGGTGCAGCCATACAACAGCACAGACACAACCACAGCTTGGAAGAATTGTCATTTTAAGTTGTCAGTGAGATCGGATTTAAAACTGTTAATTCTAACTTTTAACCTGCCAAGATGATTATCATAATACTTAAAAAATCAAGCTGTTGAATAACTATCCAGACCCCATACATAGATAATGTCAGATTTTACTTTATCTAATATATCTAATATTATTTGTTAGCAGCTTCAATCTGTTTCTTCTTTCATCTTCCTATTCATCTTGTACTGAAGAATTTCTACCTGACATTTTTTATCATTGTTGTATAAGTAGTGATATCCCCCTGTGTGTTGTCTGAATGGACTGGTCTGCCCTGGGAAGAATGGGCATAAATAAAGAGCCGAGAGACGGCCATTTGCAATCGGTCGACCGACGTTCGAACAACTTACAAAGTCTTATGTACTTTATAATTGTATTTGTTGTTTTTGCATACAAATAAAATACAGAACACTGAATGAAAATGCAAGACCAGATTGTTGGAAATTAACAAGGTTTTATTTAACACAGGGTAGAGAAATGCTTCTACCTTAAAAGTGACTTAAGAGCTCAACTTGCATGTGTGACCAGCTAGCTTGAATACCAATCCATGAGTATCATAACGGAAGCCCCATTTCTGGTTCTAGCCTCCCACAATGCAACTTTCAAGGGAGGCAACTTTTCCTTACTGATCAAAGGGATTAACTCAAGAATTTTGTTAGGTCTGGACCTAAAAGTATTCTTTCTCCTTTTACATTTGTTTGAAATCATCATGGCTTGGGAACAAAGATTAAGAAGGAGGTGGTCCACGTTGTGGGGGGGGGGTCCCTGTGGTGTAGTGGCTAATGTTCTGGACTGTGTCATTGTAATGAATTCAAACTCCAATCATGCTATTACATTCACTTTTGGACTAACACCTTTGGGAAAGGTATGAACGCCCTGATCCTCTCAGCTATAGGTTAAATAGTACTACTACTATTCTTCTACAAGGATGGCTTTGGCATACATTTGTTTGAAATCATTATAGCTTGGCTTCATGAACAAAGATTAAGAAGGGAGTAGTCCACATTGACTGAGGAGAGTCCCCGTATTATAGGGGCTAACATGCTGGACTATGACATTGTACTTAGCAAATTCACATTCCAGTTGTGCTATTACATTCATGTTGAAATATTTTTGTTATATAAGGTGTACTGATGTCCACCACTTAAACTTATAGACTCTGCATGGGCATGTGGATTAAAGCCAGCCAATCAATGTGCTCAAATACGTGGTTAGTTAACTATTTAATCACTGATCGTATTCGACACAGACAAACAGATTTGCAACTAAGGACTCTGCTCAACCAAAGCATTCTACTCAACACTAAGGAACACCAAGGAACAACCAAAGGATTCTACCCAACACTAAGAAACAACCCAGGATTCTTCACTAAGGAAAACAAGGGATTTCCACAGTAAAGTGCTCTCGCAGCCTAAAAATGGCAGCAAAAATCATAATACTCCATCTCATAGATTTGATGGGGGCTGTATCATAGATTGGCGGGGAGATGAGATCCTAGCACTAGCCCTGATTCTTTTGGAATTTTTTTCCATATATTTTTGTAAATTATTCCATGTTTTTGGAATTTTTTTCCCTATATTTTTCTTAATTATTCCATGTTTTTGGAATTTTTTCTCTATATTCTTAAAAATTATTCCATGTTTTTGGAATTCGTTTAAACACCATCTTGGCAAAACATGTTTTTTAGTCTTCCTGGCATTTAGTCTTTAAAATTTTTCTTTCCTTTTCATTCTCCTTTTTTATGTTTTCAGCTTGCAAATTCCAGACTTAGAGAATCACAGGACTGAGTATTAAGGTCTTCTCTGATTGTTGGAAGTATCAACAGGCTCTCAGTATTAAGAATTCAAAGTGCCTTTACTGATATTTAAAAAAAAATCTTACATTGATTTTTGATTGAGGAATTTTATTCTAAAAGATACATAGGCTTTTTTTCACAAAAAATACTTGCACTTTGCCACAGATGTCAAGGTGTACTCCAGGCTTTACCCAAACGGAAAATGCTATCTAGGAAATGAACCTGTAGGAATTACATTCCTTACTTACCGCAGCTTTCCCTATTTGACATTAAAGGACACAAGAAGTAATTATCTCCTGTGTCTGTCAGTAGGCACTAGGTGGCATAGCGAGCAGTGGTATAAAAATGGAAGCACCAAAGACAAAGGTCCCTTTTTTGCCTTCTATCCACAAGAGAAGAACATGTACCATTTGTGTCTCTTGTATACAGGACAGGGGGACTTAAAGCCTCCTAGCATTCCGGGTCGTATTGCACACAGTAACTTGTTTAATGCTTTACTCTTTTACCAGCAGCTTAAGACTACTATCCTATTAGGACATTTCTCTTATACAACTATGCATAAGCTTTTCTTTTATTCTCCTGTCACGTTTTGTATTCTTCTAAGCTGGTCGCTTGGTTGGTTGGATTTTACATGTCAATTCTTGTTGGATATTCAAATTTCTTTAAACACTTTTTTTAAAACTCATTTTTATCTATTTAACCCATAGATGGAACCTTGACAAGTACTATCACTATGGGTAAGAGGGGACCTGGGAGTAATGGCAATGAAGGGGTACTCCACACTCCCCATAGCTTAAGAATTGGAAGTGAGAGAACAACAAAGAAAGTAATGCTTTCAATCAAATTCTTACTGATAAAGTTGACTAAAAAGAAAGCCTTTTTCAAACCCATCTATTGCTTAATAGCCTTATTTTTTAGGGCATAACAATTTACTGAACACCACTCTAAAGTGATAAATGAAAGTGAAATGGTCAAGAATTTTCAAAAGTGCTGAATTATCAAGATGAAGGAAAGAATAGAATGGTGCTAAAAAAAAACAGTTTATTGACTGATTGAGTTTAATGGCATGTCAACCCATCTAAGGTTATTTTATGCATAGAGGTTAGGGAATCACATTTATTGTACATTCATATTTACATTTTTTGTGCTGTTGTTTATTATAAGGTTTTTATTTTTTTGCACACAGTCTTATCAGATATGAATAATTTCTTAAACAGTTTGATAAGTTTGAATTCTAGAGTTTTTCTTCTTGCCTGGTTGTCATACCAAGGCTAAAAAGCACAGTCTGTCCTACTATTTAGATGGAAGAAGAATAGTTGGATTCATACCTTTCCCAAGGGTATTAGTGCTATGTGAAATGCAAACAACCTCATCCAGGATTTGAACTTGTCTCAATGTGTCCATTTCCTTCAACAGTAATCATTACACCACACACCTTTACTGAATATATAATGGAGATTAAAAGCCAGGCAGAGAAAAAAAAAAGATTATTATGATTATGTTAGGGATGGACAAGAGTCCAATAGGGTTATCTTGCCTTAGGTGGCTAGAGTATTTAAGTAGTAGCCCGGGGAATTTTTCTCAGGCCAGCAATGAGTGACATTCCTTCAGAAACTCTGTATCACTTCCCTAGGACGTAAGTCCTACATTCTTAATATATATGTTTATGTATCTGTTCTCTATATATTTCTGTACCTTTGTCATGAGTATGTATACATGAGTATGTATACCTGTCTTGTATGTATTTCTCTATGTGCTCACGAATTAAAGTCTATGTTTGTTATTATGTTATAACTTCTTTGTTGGAGTAATTTATGTACACATATATACCTATGTTGGAAGGTTACTTTGAACCTTCCAACGTATTATAAGAACTTTATATCTTATAATTACATTACACTCCATTTGACACTTTTTGGTTTGGAACCAAACACAGCCAGTTTAGATAACAATATCCATATAACCTCGTCGACCCAAAATCACAAATCACTGAGAAAATGATCAAAGGTTTAAGGTAGATGATTTAATACGGGTGGGATGTGACACAAGTAAGAGGTATCCAGTGAGTATCAAACTCACTATTCAGTAGTAATGGATCAGAAGACTAGCTTTCTAACCATTACAGCATGATGGGATGCCCGATTGATAGCTCAAGGTAGAATGTATTGTGTTTTTTATAGAAATTTAGTTTAAAAAAGAAAAAATGAGGGCTGTCTGTCAAAGATACTCTTATGGAATGGGATCAAATTGTAATATATTGCACCTGGAGACTGGGCTGTATGCAGGAAGTGCGTGGGTGTCAAGTGCGGGCCTGGAAACAAAAACAGGATATGGCATTGAACTGACCTTTGGCACCTAAACCTTTGGCACCTCACAAACCATCTGAGTAAGACGAACAAGACGAGCTGGGCACTGATGGAGAAGTAGGGAGGAACTCATAAGTGATGTTCTCCGATGGACTCCTACACATGGACACACTAGTGTTGGTCAACCTGGAACATATGCAGAGTCAAGGGAATCCGTGCAGTCAGCACGACTTGATGATGATGATGATGATGATGATGATGATGATGATGATGATCTTTGGGTTAGAAGAAAATTAACTTTTTATAAAAGTTATTAAGGGTGTGTCCAACATATGGATGATACCATATGTTGGATCCACCCTTACCCACAGAAGTGTCATAAAGTACATGACATTAGACCCTGAAAAATCAACTTCAGCAGTGCAATGTATCTGTTTCCTCTTCTTGGTGAGACTAATCTGACTAATCTTAGTATAAATTAAAAACATTCTAATATCACTTATCAGTAGAATATTGGGTAATTTTCACCTTTAGTTCTTAAAATTCCTAGCAAATAAGGCAATTAGAGTAACCTCCCTTGACTTTCACTTTGAAATAAGCCAGTAGCTATTTTGAAAGTCTCCGTGTGAAATAAACAAATCATAGAAACTTTTTCGAAAGCAATACAACTGCATGCTTTAACACAAAAATATCATAAAATGTGTTCTTAATAACAATTAAGTTCATTTCAGATAATTTTATGCTAGGAATTTAGCCAACTGACTTTCACTTTGAAACAAGCCGGTAGCCATTTTGAAAGTTTTCGTTCGAAATACACAAATCTTAGAAACTTTTCGAAAACAATACAACTGCATGCTTTAACACAAAAAATATCATAAAATGTGTTCTTAATAACAATTATGTTCATTTCAGATAATGCGCACGCACAATTTTATGCTAGGAATTTAAACAACTAAAGGTGAAAATTGCTGAATATTTTACTTCTTGACATCTAAAATGTGGCCTTCAAGTATCATTAATTTTTAACTAGTATTTCTTTTATCTTATTTCTGCTGCTTTTTTTTTTTTTCTTTTTTATTCCAACTTCAAGGTCATTAAGTAAACATGGACTGGAGATTTTTAAAAAGAAGGAAAATTAACTTCTTGTAAGATCTGAATTCATATCAATATCTGTTATATTGATATACTAGAAGCGGCTACCCAGCATTGCCTGGGTAGAGGGGGATACTAAAAATTTAGTCTCACAGATCCATTGATTGTTTTTCTTACATAATTGATTTATGTTTTAATCATGAATGCAACCAATGACTTCTTCTCTTACTATTCAAATCCTATTTTTCAAATATCTTCCCAGATATAAATAAAATCTTCATTATTTTTGCACTAAATCAAGCTCTGGTGATAGTGAATGTGTATTATATTTACTTTGTCATTAACTGTTTTATTTTGTAGTTTCCTCCGGACATACATACAGACAAACTGCCCTTTATATATGTATAGATTAGCATTAATCATATATCATCATATTAAATACACTAATTATATATATCATATCATCTATTATTATACTAAAGATGAAACAATGTTTGTCTCCTAAAGTCTTTTTTACTGTTTAGTTTAATGACACAAAAGTTATACAAAATTATTCCTTAGTTCTAGGATTGAGTTATGTTTGAAAAAAATTCCATTTTAATTGGTTCTAATTAGTCGTAATTTGCAAATAAGTAAAAAAAATTACCCATCTCTTGCCCCACATTCTACCAGTCACTTTCCCCCTCTCTATGTATATCTTGATTACCTCCTCATTATATATTATATTCTCAGTGAGAATAGAGAGAGAGAGAGAGAGAGAGAGAGAGAGAGAGAGAGAGAGAGAGTTTGTATGTTAAGTTTCATAACATCTTGGCTCTTAATAAATTTAAATCAGGTGAAACGTTCCTTTTCTTAGAAATCTTACAAAATGATTTTAATGTTGTTTTTCTTTAATTTTCTGTTCGAATTTATTTTTTTAGAAATTTAATTCACTTTGCAAAAACACTTTTCCTGAAACCCAATTATCTACCCAGAACTCAATAGATGACCCAACGTGTCACGTTTTCTCTAGTATGATATATATTAAAAATTTATACATATATATATATATATATATATAAGATTTAAAAATATGAGTGAACCGCGTATGCTTCAGGTATCAAATGATAGATATAAAAAAATTATCAAAGCATAGAAGAAAAATTACATATTCTAAAATAGACATTTTAAGATATGACGTTGGAAATGACATTTACTTACCCCAACCATTTACATCAGATTTGGAATATGAAATCTTCCAATTTCCTGTTAAGAATATTCTATGAACCCTAGCTATTTAAAAAGTTTAATGTTTGAAACTTTAAATCATATATATATATATATATATATATATATATATATATGTTGTAGAAAAAGTTTTTCTCTCTAACACTGTTTCAGTGTTGAAGTTCCTAAGGATGGTATACTTGAACACCGAAACTGTGGGAGAGAAAAACTTTTTTCTACAACTATAAATGCTCTATATTTTATTAAATATATTGAGACCTTTTGGATTAACTATTTATGCTACTACAATGAAAACATGGTAGTAACTTTTTTGGTAATATATATATATATATACTGCAGTTACCATTAAATCCACCAAGCAAATAAGTATACAATCATATTTACTTTGGGATTTTTTCACTAAAATCGATTAAAAAATGCTCAATATAAAGAGCTAAATAGACGATTAAAATTGAATGGTTTAAAATATACTGACTCAAGTTTCTCACAATAGCATGAATCTTACTCTAAAGATTTGCTCTATTGCGAGAAATGAGTCAGTATATTTTAAACCATTCAATTCTAATCGTATATATATATATATATATATATATATATATATATATATATATATATTTATTTATTTATTTATTCATTCATATTTATATATATATAAATTCATGCATAACATAATATCATATAATACATAAATCATATATCATTATATAAACATTATTATATTAATATATTGACATTAATATCTGTTATATTCAGAAGTTTGTCCTACGTCAGTGCCATTAGCTATGAGAACTAACCAACCAGATTCATTAAAATGTAGTCATATAACTACGTTATTTTTTTTCTGCTTTTTTTTTTTTTTTGCAACTCTGTGTTGCATAATGAATAGGCATAGTCTATCATTTTTATAATGCACTGTAGGATTTTAAATTTAGTGGTTACTGGAAAATCACACATTACCAGATAAAAGTTCATAGAATTTGATTGACAGGCTTTTATGCAAAGCTTTCGTTTGAGTGAACCCCTCTGATTGGCTAAGGAAGTTGGATAGACTCGGGAAAGTTAACAGTTACAGTTAGTTAACTGAAAATTGAGCAAACAGCCATAGTGGACAGATGAATGTGTTCTGTGCTGTTCTCTACACACTTGTGTTGAAGATGGAATCGAGTAATAAAAACTATGCGTACATACAATTAATTCCTAATTTATAAGAACTAAGATGGAAGTGGAGAGAGACACTTTCAATAAAGAAGAACCCAAAGAGAACCCTACATGGCCAGCAGAAGACAAGTTAAAAAGATAGAAGACAGCAAAGAACGTAAGAAAGTAATAACATCAAGTCAATAATCTACAATCATTAAGTAAATATGGACCAGAAATGAAATTTTAAAAAAAAACCTTTGATAAGATTTGAACTCACATCCATTATCTTTGCAATCTCTGTCATTGCCTAACCAGCTGGTCAATGAAAGATAACCAACAAGATTCATTCAAGTTTAGCAATATATATATATATATATAACGGGGTCCATAGAAAAGTTACCAACGGTTGATCTCTTGAATGATTGGGAGCCATGAAAATAAGTTTTAGTACTTAGTCAGTTTCGAACTGGCTTTCAAGGAGCGTAGACGTTGTTGTCAGCTCCCGGGGTCCATCTCCCCCATGACAGAATCAAATGGGCTGGGGAAATAAAGCTTTATTGATCAAGAAACAACAAGTCTTGTTGTTAATTAATTATCAAAACAAGCAATGTCCAGCCCTGCAGAAGAAAGAAGGCCAACCCTTAAAAGAAGCCCAACAGACCAACTAGACAAGATGTTGGCCGAAGTAGAAGCAGAGTAATCAAGTAAGATCACCTATCATCAACTATCACCTCTAAACTATCTCTCTGTCTCTCTCTCGATTATATATATATGCAGGTGTATATGAGTATACAACAGTTGCCAAAGCAAGTTTAAAGAGCCCAGTCTGCCCTACTATTTATCCATAGCTGGAGGGAGAATATTTGGAATCATACCTTTCCCAAGGTATTAGCACTATGTGAAATACAAATAGCCATGTCCAGGATTTGAACTCAGGTCAACAATCCATTTCTTATGATGATAACTATTATACCCCACACCTACAAATTTAGCAATATAGTGTAGGGGCTAAAACTATTCTGTGTCCAGGGGACAGGAAGTAACGTCCCTTGTCAGGTGGGAAGAACGGCCTCTTAATTAGTATCGGCACACGAGGAGTAAACCTCGAAAATCAAGCTCTCGCCACTCAGTCAACGTGACTGAAGAAAACCCCTCAGTGAGGGAGCATAACTGACTACACCACCTGAGCACCTCCTCAGCAAGGGAGATAAGTAACTGTAAGTACTGCCTTTAAGTACTCGTTATATTGTAGTGTCTAGTTGTGTTAATAAAATTGGTTAAAAGTACATGTGCTTTTCCCTTGTTACTTTGTGTACCTGTATATTATTCCTCATAGTCTGAATACAGCTATTCGTACAATAGCTATATTCTTTTTTTCTGTTTCTCACTACATCATCCTCATATTTTGTTTATTTATATAAGTTGTATATATATATTTACCAGGATGCGACACAAGGTCAATTTCTTAAGTGGAGTTCAGCTGGTTTGAATTCAGAGTTTTCCTTCTCCTAGACCGGTTGTCTAACCAAGGTTAAAGAGCTCAGTCTGCCCTACTATTTACCCATGGCTGGAGGGAGAGTAGGATTCATACCTTTCCCAAGGATATTAGCGCTAAATGAAATGCAATTACCACGTCCAGGATTTGAACTCGGGGCGACAAGTCCATTTCCCATGACTTTAACCATTACACCACGCGCTTCCTATATATATAAGTTGTATATAGATCATATATGGTTTTCTTGAGGAATCATTGCCTGCCAAGACCAAACTGTATAGCAAACTCTCTACTGGCCATCATGACAGAGAGATACCAAAAAGTTATACAAGGATTGCTTGAAAAAATCCCTTGCTGCCTGTTACATCAATCATCGCTAATGGTTCACCCTAGCTGAGAACCAACCTGGAGTGGTAGCACCTGTTAGGGTCCCATCTGTGGGTTAAACAGAAAAATGCGTTTATAAAAAAAAATGAGTATTCATTAAGAATGAATTTATTTCAAAACTTTATTGGCATTAAATAACCCACTGAGGTTGATATGCTGTTAAACACAACAAACTAGCTGAGAACCATGAAACCTGGCTTCTCACCACTGACCCTGTTGTCTCCTCCTTTAAAAACATCCACAGGGCAACCCTCAAAGGCACAAGCTGGTCGCTTGGATTTTATGGCATGGAACCCTTGCTGGGTTATTTTATGCCAAAGACGTTTTGATTTATTCATTCTTATTGGTATTCAAATTTATTTAAATACCATCAAGTATGAATAAAACAAAATGTCTTCAGCATAAAATAACCCAACAAGGGTTGACATGTCACAAAAAAAAACCAACCAACCAACCAACCATCTTTCTTATAGATTGACCTGTCATTTCATCCGACCAACCAATTAGCAAGCACCATAACAGGTCAAACTAGGGCCAGAGCCTGTCAGTCATACTATATGATTCTTTATTTGGTTCTGTATGATTTCCCAGTAACCATCTATTCTAAATTCTACATTACAACACAAAAATGATAAGGTAATACTTATTCATTATGTAGCAATCACCTGGACATTAATGATGATCAATGACTTTTGAGATCTGTTATTCTATGTTTCTTTTCTTTTTTTTCTGCTATCACTATCAATGGAAATTCATACTTGGTAGGTGATATAATTGCATATTTCCATTGGTGCCAGCGGTCTGGGTTCAAGCCCAGATATAATCTATATTTTCAAATACAGTGGTACCTTGACTAATGAGTTTAATTTGTTCCATTCTTTGTATATCAAATTATTTTTCTAAATAAACTGAAATGCAATTAATCCATTCCAGCCACCCAAAAAACCACCCCTAATTATTTTTGTTACATTTTTTTATAAGAAAAATAGCACTATATTGTATAAAAATATAATAAAATATCATGTGCTAGCACTAGACCAGGAAGATTGTTTTTGGTTCTAAGGTGGAGCGCCACACCTACTATCAGGTCCTCACTTTACTGCAGAGATCCAACTTATCTATCAATGCACTGATTTGGAGAGGGGGCCAGTATTGAACCCAGAATCTTGTGGTTCATCTTGCGGATGCTCTAATGACTGAGCTATATGTGCAGTAATATGTTTTAATTTTTTTTTTTTTTTTAAATAATATTTTCCTTTGGCATAGTAAATTTGTAAACTTAGATGTTTTTAGTGAATTTATTAACATAAGCATATCTGAAGCTTGCTCCAACCTCAACTTTTATCTCTCAACACAAAGTTAAAAATTGATCAAGTGACAGCTCAAAATTTGGAAAAATTGTTATTTGGGGAACTTGTGACTCAAAGTACCGTCATACGAATTTCTAAAGCAGTGTTATACTCCAGGTGCATGGTGTAATGGTTAGAGTTGTTGTTACGATTTTATGGGCCATCCTTTAGGCTTCAAGCAAGAGCACTTGTCCAGTGGAAATCCTTGGTAAAGAATCCTTTGGTTGTTCCTTGGTGCTCCTCAGTATTGCAAGTCCTTCGCCAATGATTGCAAGTGGACATCTCTCACTATCAGTGATTATGTAGTCAACCAGCTACGCAGTCAGGCTGTTGATTGTTTAAACCATGTGCCCTCGCTTAGTCTATAAATTTAAGTGGTGTATTGTAGCACACCTTATATACCAAAAAATTCCAACAGTTGTAGAAAATGGAATTGTTGATGCAAGTTCAAATCCTGGATGAGACTGTTTGCATAGTGCTTATACCCTTGGGATGAGTATGCATCCAACTACACACCTTCCAGCTATGGGTAAATAGTAGGGCAGACTGGGCTCTTTAACTTTGGCTAGGTAACTGATCTAGGAGAAGGAAAAATCTGAATTCAGACCTGTTAAACTCCGCTTAAGAAATTGACCTTGTGTTGCATCCTGCTTGTGCAGAGGGATTGGGAATACATATATATATACTTCCTATTTGATAGATTGGTGCAACACAATCTTTATATTGCCATCCCTCCCATCCAATTGGCTTTGTGTCATACTAAATTAAGCTTAGTAAACATCAGTAGCCATTTACACAAATCTGCCAATATATTGATCAAATTCATTCATAGCACAACTAGAAACTCTTTGGTTCTTGGCCCAAGTCAACCAAAATGACTAATAATAATACAACCAATAAAGATACCAGTTGACTAATGATACTTTCTAAAAAAGTAATCCATATCCTCATCCTTCATTTCTTGCTTGTCACAATGAACTATAATAGTATCCACTGTATTAGACCTTTTGCTGCCACATTTTCCAAATTTTCCGTGGGAGAGTTCCCTTGCTGGACTGTGACACCATAGTAAGCAACTTTGAACTCCATTCACACTCTTACATTGACTTTTGGATTTTTACCCTTGGGAAAGGTATGAATCCCCTCATCCTCCCAGTTATGGGTTAAATAGTACCACTACTGTTCTGCTACAAGGATGGATTTGACATTAAATAAACCACAAAGGTTGATATGTCATTAAACTAAGAAATCAACCAAACTAATTTTCTGCCATTTCAAGTGTAAAATTTTCAAGCAAAAAAACAACTGTTTCAAAACATATTACTTAAAAACTGATATCCTCTTCCATGGCAACAATATGAAATGGCAACGATATGAAATAAATATTGCAAAAATAGTTAGATTTGGTGTCAAAATAACAAAACAAAAACACCCCTAGCAAAATTTCCTGTTTTTGGAAAATATGAACCAGCAAAAATAGTTAGATTTGGTGTCTAAATAACAAAAAATATTCTTAGCAAAATTTCCTGTTTTGGAAAATATAGACCAGCAAAAAATAGTCAGATTTGGAGTCAAAAAAATAATAAAAACATTCCTAGCAAAATTTCCTGTTTTGGAAAATATGGACCAGCAAAAAATAGTCAGATTTGGTGTCAAAATAACAAAAAATATTCTTAGCATAGTTCCCTGTGTTGGAAAATATGGACCAGCAAAAAATAGTTAGATTTGGTGTCTAAATAACAAAAAATATTCTTAGCAAAATTTCCTGTTTTGGAAAATATGGACCAGCAAAAAATAGTCAGATTTAGAGTCAAAATAATAATAAAAACATTCCTAGCAAAATTTCCTGTTTTGGAAAATATGGACCAGCAAAAAATAGTCAGATTTGGTGTCAAAATAACAAAAAATATTCTTAGCATAGTTCCCTGTGTTGGAAAATATGGACCAGCAAAATATAGTTAGATATGGTGTCAAAATAACAAAAAATATTCTTAGCAAAATTTCCTGTTTTGGAAAATATGGACCAGCAAATGAAACATATTATCTCTTGACTAATAGGGGACACAAGAGGTAATTACCTCTTGTGTCTTCCAGTAGGTGCTCGGTGGTATTGTGAGCAGCCATATAAAACCAGAAGCGCCAAAGTCAAATTCTCTTAGATCATCTAGCCTTCAGAGAGGTAACATATACCAGATGTGTCTTCAGTCTGCAAGAAAAAGGGGGCTTTGTGCCCCTATCATTTTATGCCACATAGCACAAGAGAACATGCTCAAAATGTAAGTATTTATACTCTCCTCCTTTACCAGCAGCATCTAAAATTTTATCTACTAAAAGTCTATTTTCCAATTTGGACATTTCTCTTACAACTGTGTTCTTCTTTGCATTTTCTGTCATGCCAGTATTTTCCTCTATTTAGTTTGCTTAGGCAATAAAATATCTTTGTTATCATATTGTCATGAATGTTTCTTATATTTGGGGGTACATGCTGTAATGGCTACTGTCGTTGGAAATGGACATGGCAAGACAAGTTCAAACCCTGAACAAGGCTGTTTACATTTTACATAGCACTAATACCCTTGGAAAACATACAAATCCAACTATTCTCCCTCCAGGTATGAGTAAATAGTAGGGCAGACTGGACTCTTTACCCTTGGTATTACAACCAGTCTAGGAGAAGGAAAGCTCTGAATTCAAGCCAAAGGGGCTTTCTTCTCATTAGTTAAAACTACTTTGAGAGCTCCTCCTCTCCCCTCTTCCTTCTATTATATCAATCAATTGAACTATTTATACCATATAAGGAAACAATATTCAACTATCATTCTTCAACAGTGTAGAATATCAACAATGAAACAATTGTAGTAGCAGTATTAACACTAAGTTACTTAGTATATAGCATGAATAAGACTTCCCAGACCTATATAAAGCCAGGCTCTTATATACTATAGGAGGAGGTAACTTCTATAGTTTAGTGCTTCTTGAAGAAGCCCTCATTACTTATAGGGACACTCCATTTCTACTCTAGAGACAGTATGAAAGTTTATTACATTTGCACATTGTACAGCACTAGAAATTTAACTATATTCACACATAGCAATGAAAGGGTTAAAAGGCCAATGGATAACTATGAGTTCCACTGCAAATCTTTTTTTCATTTCTAAAAGTACACATTCTTAAAGGCAGAAATCTACTTCCCAGTTTGCTTTGAAATTTGCTGATGAGAACACTTCACTATAAAATTTTGCTGATGAAAACACTTCACTATAAAATAGTTTTGAAAATTGTCTAACTTGAAGAAGCAAAATTATACAGAATTATTATATAGAAATATTTTCACATCTCTAGTTTTCAAAACAAGAACACTTCATTTTAAAATGTATTTTCAGATTGCTCTGCTTGGAGTGGAATCTTATTCCAACAAATATGATATACACATTTCTTCAATATTTATGCATAGCATTGATGCCAGTATAACACAATGATTTGTTGCTTTGACCAGCTGTGTCTTGTGTTCTTCCTCTGTCATCACTCACCTGTTATCACAGATTTCTCTGTTGCCATGTCTTCATTTCTGAAGGGGGAAAAACTGCTTGTTTTTGTAGTGTCCAACATCTGAATCCCAGAATTGACTGAAATTGCAATATTGACCAATTTCTATCTTTTCAGTTACCAATTTCTCGATAAAGTTTCAAACTGGGCTGGAAATTGCTTTATTCTGAGAGTGTATTGTACTATCATAGTGTCCAATATCTGAATCCCAGAAATGACTGAAATTATAATACTGACCATTTTCTATCTTCTCTGACACCTATTTCCTGATAAATTTTCAAACTGGACTTGAAATTGCTTTATTCTCACAGTGTATTGTGCTATCATAGTGTCCAACATCTGAATCCCAGAAATGACTGTAATTACAATACTGGCCAATTTCTATCTTCTCTAACACCTATTTCCTAATAAATTTTCAAACTGGACTGGAAATTGCTTTATTCTCACAGTGTATTGTGCTATCATAGTGTCCAATATCTGAATCCCCAAAATTACTGTAATTACAATACTGACCAAATTTGATCTTCTCAGACACCAATTTCCCAATAAAGTTTCACACTGGACTGGAAGTTGCTTTATTCTCAAAGTGTATTGTGCTATCATAGTGTCCAACATCTGAATCCCAGAAATGACTGTAATTACAATACTGGCCAATTTCTATCTTCTCTAACACCTATTTCTAATAAATTTTCAAACTGGACTGGAAATTGCTTTATTCTCACAGTGTATTGTGCTATCATAGTGTCCAATATCTGAATCCCAAAAATTACTGTAATTACAATACTGACCAAATTTGATCTTCTCAGACACCAATTTCCCAATAAAGTTTCACACTGGACTTGAAATTGCTTTATTCTCAAAATGTATTGTGCTATTTCTTGAAAACATTTCAATTTATCCCTTTCTGGACCAGTATTCCATCCAGTTTTTCTTAACAAAAAAAACACACTTTCTCATATCATAAAAAATATAACCTTGTGCTTAAAATAATACTTTGAGATTTAATTAACAACTAGAAGCAGCTAACCAGCATCACCTGAGTAGAGGGGGAAAAAAACGTGGTGTAATGGATAGCAAGTTTGTTTTGCAGATCCGTTATTATTATCATGTATATTTTAATTTTGAGATATTTTCATAAATATAAATCCCATCTTCATAACTTTTGAACAAAAAACAAGAACTGTTGATATTTAATGTGCATATATATTTACTTTGTTGTTAATTGTTTTATTTTTATAGTTTCATCTGGATATACACACATACATACATACATACCCATCAACTGCTCTTTATATATGTACTAGAAGCAGCTACCCAGCATCGCCTGGGTAGAGGGGAGAGTTAGTCTCTCAGATCCATTATTATTGAATCATGAGTTGGACCAGGTTGTGCTGACAGCATGGATTCTTATGGCTCTCTCTCTCTCTCATCACCTGTTCCTATCAGTTATCACCCCTGGCAGGTCTTTTGCACAACATCCACTATCTGCTCAGGGTAGAGTAAGATTTTTCCTGGTCAGTCTATACTACTAGTGTGTCCATATGTAGGTGTCCACAGGAGAAAGTTACTTATGAGTTCATCCTTGCTTCTACAACAGTGTCCAGCATGTTTTATTCATCTTACTCAGATGGTTTGTGTGATAGGAGATAAGTGGCCATACAGCTGCTTTCTTGTGGGGTGCTGTGCTTCCAGAATTTGTTCAAGACAGCTTGCAGTATCCTCATGTAGTTCCCATCTAGCTTTTTCTCTAAGAATTTTGTTAGGGTCCAAGTGGTGCAGTCATACAGTAGCACTGACATTGCTAGATCTTAGAAGAACTCTAAACCTAAAAAATCCATTTTTTCCATTTAAATATATCATCCTCATCATCAATAACAAATCGTACTGATAGTACAGATTCACTTGACTCTCTCTTGCCATCCATCCCTATCAGCCTTGGTAGGTCCTCTGCATGACATCCAGTGTCCGTACAGAGCTGATGGGTGTAAGTTTTTGCTAGTCGGCCTACACTAGTTTGTCCATGTGTAGGAGTCCTTAGGATAATGTTGCTTATGAGTTCATCCTTACTTCTCCAGCAGTGCCTGACATGTCTTGCTTGACTTGGATGGTTTGTGAGATGGGAACCACCCAATTACCATTGAATGACTTTATGAAAATTAACTATTCTAACAAGATCTAGTGCTGTTTGCATGGTTATCATGTTTAAAGTGGAAGGCAAAAAGAAATGTACAAAAATTATTCAGCCCTGGCTTACTCCTCTGCAGAGGGGTAAGACACTCCCCCCAAATGGAGCCACCTATTGGCCATGAGTGAAACTCTGGTGGCTGAGCAGTCTATGACATGCAACACTCCCTTCTGGCTCCTTACTTATTCTAGACAGGCGGTCAGAGAAGCCCCCTCCAATCCATTGGCTAGTCACATCAAGCCTTAGCACCTATATGATTGTCCCAACCCTATTGCCCTTATGGCAAGCCCCAAACCTTTTTTATCATATATGTGCTAGAAGACAGTAGCTGAGGGTCTTAATGTTCTGGGTATGACGTTAAATTGTATCTGATGGTAATGTTCTAGTTTGGAGCTCTGGGGAATGTGGAGTACCCCTTGATCACCATTACTCTCAGATCCATTCTGACCTGAAGTGGTAGTACTTATTAGGGTAAAATCTATGGATTAAATAGAAAAAAAGTTTGGTTTTCTATCTTAGTCTCTTTTTTTAAAAAAAAGAAGGAAAACTCACATTATTAAAACCCTACAAATGCAATAATAGAGATGTATAACTGCACAAAAATAAAACTACAATCAAAGTGAAGACGTCAAAATCTGCGACAAGCAAACAAGTGGCCTCCATAATCATTCAGTCATCTTGCTTCGGCTTATCACTGCATATGAGATTTTGGAGGGGAGCTGAGTGTGTTACATAAGTCATACAAGCACGTACCATTATAAAACCAGGGGATGCAACATATAATAATTCAGCATATAAGCAATACCAGATAATTAGGATTTACATTTTTGCATTTCATTTTGGATGATTTGGATGGTCTGATTTTTAACCAGAGTGTGTTGCAAGATAGCAACAATTAAGGAACACGAGTATTAATATATAGATAATCTAACTGTGCTTTTGAGTTATGTAGGTAGGTGTATGTTTGTAGTTTTCCCTTCCTTTTCTGAAATTTAGTGTTAAGGTGTGCAAGCCTGTTTTTGAGAGAAAACTCAGCTAGGTGTTCACTATTTCTGTTTCGAGAGTTGTTGAGAAATGAGCAAGAGTGAAAAATACAAAAACCAAGGATGATTTATCGATATTTGGCAAAATGTACCGACACTAAATGTTTCGGTTAAGATTCACAGTATAGAAATACTTATTTAAGATAAACACAGTTTATAAAGTTGTATAAACAAAAATGAATACCCATACTGGCTGGACGTTGCCCAGAATAAAAATTAGTGGGGCTGTTGTATGAGACAATTGTTGTACTGGGGTTGCCATTAAATGTAGCACACATTATTCTCAGTTAGATTTTCTCTATACTGTTTAGTGATTTTAAAGAACAAGTACTGGTAAACATCCATGAACCACCAATGGTGGCATTGACAGTTTTTCATGCAGATGCTGTCACAAACATCCATCTATTACAGATTTATAGTATTTTAGTTCTAGCACACTATGGTGATATCTATTTTCCTGTACACATATGAGATCTATATTCTTTTGGGTGCAGATGCAGTAAGCTTGAATAGTTGGTTTATTGCATCTAATCTGAAAGATATGTTGTTGAAATTGTTCTTGCTCTAAATAAGTTTAATTTAGGCTCTATAGCTGATTTTTTAAACCCTGGAGCCAGAGCTCCTACCTCATTAGAATGCATCGCCCTGTTGACCTGCATGAAGGGTAGCATGGGTTGAATGCTTGGTTTGAGTTTGAGTCATGGTAATCTTTTGGTGGCTATTTTTCTCATCAATAGACACCACCACACTGACTGAACTATTTGATCCTGACCATTGAACTATAAGGCTCCTCGACCCAGCATCAGATAAAGCATGCCATTAACTTGCTTATGTGTTCATTCGCCTGGCTTCTCATTAACTATGCACCCTGTCAGCAGGGGTTGTAGAATACACTGACTACACCTCTGAAGAGGGGTAAAATCCCCCAATCAGGCCATAAAAAAAACAATAAACATCAATATGCAAAAACTTCTGAAAGTTAAGAAAGAATTATCTAAAACATACCAAAAAAAAAAAGCTCAAATCAATAAAATCAGAAATTCTGAAGAAGATAAACAATCCCAATTAGCATGACAGTAAGTTAGTAGAAGAAAAAGCACCTAGAGATCGAAACTAAAATCAACCAGTCAAGAAGAAAGACTTCAGAAGTGGAAAGAACATGCCAATAATCTGCTTGGAAATGCTCCTGAAATCACTAATAAACCTACTGAAAAAATTATTAATTACCAATTAGACATCAAACTTGGACACTTTACAGAGGATGAACTTAGCGCAGTACTGAAAACAATAAAAAACAGAAAAGCTGCAGGTCTCGATAAAATAGCTCCAGAAATATGGAAGACAAGGAAATTTGCAATTATGCAATGCCATGTATAAAAATAACACAATAGACAAATGGATGAAAGGCTGCATCCTTCTCTTCCCAAAGAATCACTACAGACGGTAGAGCACACAACTAGGAATTACAAGGTTCCGAGTTTGATACCAGTCCCCCCCAAACTCAGCATATGAGTAGCACAGATTAGGTAATCTGATCTATGCAGTAAAATGGGGAGCTGACGGTAAAGCAAAGAAACAATCTCCCTGGTCTAGCACTAGTGAAAAGAGGATAGACTCCCTCACTGCCTGGCTGATACCAACATTAGCCACCCCGATGACTTTACTCTTTACATAAAAAGCCGCACAAATCAAAACCATACTATTCAAGGTATGATAGTAAAAAAAGAAAAAAAAAAGAAGAAAGAAAGAAAGCAGATGTAAGGGTAAGAAATTGGGTGGGAAAGAGTGCATATATAATTGTGAGTGTGTGTGTGAGTGTGAGGAAAAGTGAAAATGGCATAGACTCCCTTATAGCTGACTATAAAAAAAAAAATAATATTATATATATATATAGCTGACTGACACTGACAATAGACCACTCTGCCAACTCTACTTTTTTGTTTCTCACTCATATCCGACCTGAAGATGAAAAAATTCACAATCGATTCACAAACGTCTCAGATCCTGACTATTTGTCGAATCATTGAAGGAGTATGTGCAAAAAATCTTGAGGTAATACTCTTATTTGCAGATTTATCCAAGTCATATGATTCCATACACAGAGGAAAGATGGATCAAATACATCTTGCATACTATCTCTCCAAAGAAACTGTTACTGCTATAAGGATGCTGTACAAAAACATGAAAGTAATGGTTCACTCACCCAATACTGATACTGATTTCTTTGACATTGTTGCTGGAGTCTTACAAGGAGATAGATTAGCTCCATTTAGGGCCGACTGAGCTCTTTAACCTTAGCTAGGTAATCAGTCTACGAGAAGGAAAATTCAAAATTGTAAAACTCCACTTAAGAAATTGACCTTGTGTCACATTGTTATGGTAATTTACCATGCACGCATGCATTCTTCCAACTATAAATAGCAGCAAGTTCAGCTCTTAAGGGATAGTCAATATATCAGTAGACAGTTGATAAGACTGCCTCACGAGTAACCTTCTCATTTGTATATGTACTATTGTTCTTTGTTAATATATTTGTTTAACTCATTTCCTCTCTTGTGTTTTTATTCTGGCCCCTAACCAGGCCACAACATACATCCTGCTTGTGCAGAGAGGTTGGTAAATATATATAAGTAACTAAAGTCGTCGGGTGGCCTAATGTTGGTATCAGCCATGCAGCGAGGGAGTCTATCCCCTTTTCACTAGCGCTAGACCAAGGAGATTATTTTAGCGTCTGAGGTGGAGCACCACACCTACCATCAGCTCCTTACTTTACCGCACAGATCCCTGTGCTACTCATACGCTGAGTTGGCGAGGGCGGGTATCGAACTAGGAACCTTGTGGTTTCTAGCCGAACGCTCTACCGACTGAGCTATCAACACCATTTTGTTTATAATCTGCCTAGATTACATACTAAGAATTTCAGTAGATTCAATGAAAGAAAATGGTTTCACACTAAAAAGAGCAAGAAGCGGATGATATCCTGCAGAAACTATTATGAATGTAGACTACACAGATGATTAGCACTTCTTGAAAATGCAGTGCTCAAGCTGAATGTCTGCTGCATTGCTTATAGCAGACAGCAAGAGGCATTGGTCTCTACATTGTAAGTTGGTGGAGTGGCATGTTGTCAGTATCACCCAGACTGTAAAGAAGTCTATCCTAGCACTAGACCAGGGAGATTGGTTTTGCTGAGGTGGAGCGCAACACCAACCGTCAGCTCCTCACTTTGCCACACAGAACAGAATACCCAATCTGTACTACTCATGTGCTGAGTTCACAGGGACTGGTATTGAACCAGGAACCTTACGATTCCTAGGCAAGTGCTCTACTGACTGTGTTAAATTGGCCTCTATATAAAATTAGATAAAACAGAGTTCATGTGTTTTAAACAAGATTGTGCCATCTCCACAATAAATGACAAGTTCACATACCTTGGTAGCAAAATCTCATCTACAGAAAGCGATGTCAACATATTCATAGAAAAGATATTGACTGCTATCAACAGTTTATCGACCATATGAAAATCTGATCCTTCTGATAGCTAAAAATGGAATCCTTCCAAGCTGTGAAATTAGTAGACCAGTTCATATACCTCGTTAGCAATATCTCATCTATAGGAAAGGCTATTGACAGGCTATCGATCCTATAAAAATCTGATAAAATAAAATGGGAATTCATCTGAGCTGTAGCCATGTCAGTACTACTATATGGCATCATCACTTGGACTTTATTGTGAAACACTTGGAGAAAAGGTAGATGGGAACTACATAAGGATGCTGCATGCTGTCTTGAACAAATCCTGGAACAGTACCCCCCCCAAAAAAAAAGCAGTTGTACAGCCACTTATCTCCCATCGCACAAACCATCTAAGTAAGACGGACAGGATATATTGGGGGGCACTGCTGGAGAAGTACTGACAAACTCATTAGCAATGTTCTCCCGTGGACCTCTACACATGTACACACCAGTGCTAGCAGACAAGCAAAAACTTACATTTATCAGCTCTGTATGGACACTGGATGCCATCTCAAGGACACTCCAAAAGAGAGTCAAGGGAATCTGTGTGACTATCAGCGTGACTTGATGATGATGATGATGATGGTGATGATGATGATGATGATCTTAATTTGCTAAAAGATATATCATCTGCTATTTCTTCTCTTTACTTCATGAATACATTATATATTTGTATTCCGGTGTTATCTATATATCCTTGTTTGTATTGACCTATGCACCTGCTTGTACAGTGTGTACAATAATTACTGAAAAACACTGACACACTAAGTTACCTGGAGGCCGTGGTGTAATGGTTAGAGTTGTAGGGAATGGACTCGTCGACCTGAGTTCAAATCCTGGACGAAGCTACTGTTCACATAGCGCTAATACCCTTGGGAAAGGTATGAATCCAACTACTCTCCCTCCAGCTATGGGTAAATAGTAGGGCAGACTGGGCTCTTTAACCTTGGTTAGGCAACCAGTCTAGGAGAAGAAAAACTCTGAATTGAAACCAATTAAATTGGGGTGGTCACTACTAAAATAGGCTCAGTCCTAATTAGTGATCTATTTCACTAATATTAAGATCTATTAAAGTTCTATTGCTAGGAAAAAATAAAAGCAAACAATTTTGTTTTTACATTCTAGGCTAGCCACAACCAGTATTTAGCTACAACTTATTCTACAGTCCAGCCGTGTCAGCTGGGTTTTTCGAATACACCGACTGCACCTCTGCATGGGGTCACCTGTTAGTCATGGGGGTTGACCTACAATGCTTAAGGAGCAAACCCAGGTGACTGAGCAGTTCATGACATGCAACTCTACTTTGGCCCTTTATTAGGCTAGACGGGTGGTCAGAGAGGGGGCCTCTGATCAATCGGCTGGTCACGTCAAGCTCTAGCACCTATATGTCCCAACCCTATTGCCCTTATTGCAAGCCCCAACCCTTTTTATCATATATTGTTACATAATCTATGCATAGATTATTGTCAACCCCCTGTATTTCTGAAGGGATGGCCCCTTTTCATATCACGGGTGGGACTTTCCATGGAATATTACAGAAAGCCCGCGAAATACGTGAAGTCACGTGGGACCTGGTTGGCTCTCAGTTTCAGCTTGGACGTCAGGTAGAGGTCTTTCTGCCTTAGCTGAAGCTCACTGCACACGCGCGTTATGTTAGTTACATGAAATGTTTAGTTAAGTAAATAAAAGCTTACATAAATAATATGGTTTTGTGGTTGATGAATGTCTTGGCAACAAGACTGATCTAGAAGAAGAAATAAATCAAGAACGACCAACCAGCAAGAACAGAGAAATAGAAGCATAGAGAAGTCCAGACGCTAGAAGAATGTAAGATACCAAAGATGAGCAGAAGAATAATAGAAGTAAGAAAAGAAAGGGTATACAACAATATGTGCTAGAAGGGGATGGCTGAGGGTCTTCGTGTCCTGGGTATGACGTTAAACTCTATCTGATGGTGAGGTTACAGTTCTGGAGTGCTGGGGAATGTGGAGCACCCACCATTGCTCCCAGGTCCACTCTGACCTGGAGTGGTAGTACCTGTTAGGGTCCCATCTATAGGATAAATAGAAAAAAATATGTTTAAAACAAATTGAGTAACCATCAAGAATGAATAAAACAAAAATGTCTTTGGCATAAAATGACCCAACAAGGGTTGACATGCCATAAAATCCAAAAAAATTGAGTACCCATCAAGAATGAATAAAACAAAAATGTCTTTGGCATAAAATGACCCAACAAGGGTTGACATGCCATAAAATCCAAAAAAAATGAGTACCCATCAAGAATGAATAAAACAAAAACGTCTTTGGCATAAAATGACCCACTGAGGTTGACATGCCGTAAAATGCAACAAACCCACCAACCAACTTATTCTACAGTCAAAGAAATACAAAATTAAATTGGTTAAATTAAAAGGGTTGAACTAAGAATTTCAAAAGTGAAAAGAAATAGTTTTCACAAAGAATATTGTCTTTAGCAAAGTTTCTGAAAATTTCTGGTATTGTATGCAGATGTATCAACCACTTTTTTATGAATTGTAAAAATGTATTTATATATATTTACCAACACCTCCTAACGAGTAGGATGTGACACATGGTCAATTTCTGAATAGGTTTGAATTCAAAGTTTTCTTTCTCCTAGACTAGTTGCCTAACCAAGATCAAAGAGCCCAGGCCACCCTTCTATTTCACCATAGCTGGGGGAAAATAGTTGGATGCATACCTTCCACAAGGGTATTAGCACTATGCGAAATGAAAACAGCCTCGTCCACGGTTTAAACTAATGTTGCCGAAACCATTTCCTATAACAATATTCAGAGTGGTATTACCTGTTAGGGTCCCATCTATGGGTTAAATAGAAAAAAATGTGTTTAAAAAAATTGAGTTTTTAAAAAAAATTTTGAATACCCATCAAGAATGAATTAAAAAAATGTCTTCAGCATAAAATAACCCAGCAAGAGTTGACATGCCGTAAAATCCAACCAACCAACCAACCAACCTACAACAATAACCATTAAACTATGAGCGTCCAGTGTAAAAATATATCAATCAATTGATATTCTATCTTAAAATTGCAAAGATACATTTTTGTATTTCCAAGAGTCTTTTTATTTTTTTTTTTTTTTTATAAATGGAAATAGATCACTAAGTAGGACTGAGCCTATTCTAGTAGCAACCACCCCAAGGGGAGATTTAAGAGGTTTGAATTCAGAGTTTTCCTTTTCTCCTAAACTGCTTGTCTAACCAATGTTAAAGAGCCCAGTCTGCCCTACTATTGGTTGGTATCAGACAGCGAGGGTGTCTATCCTCTTTTCACTTGTGCTAGACCGACCAGGGAAATTGTTTTTGCATCATCTCTCTACTTTACCGAGCAGATCCCTGTACTACTCATATGTTGAGTTGGTGAGGGCCGGTATTGAACCCGGAACCTTGTGGTTCCAAGCCGGATGCTCTAACGACTGAGCTAACCGAGTTCTAAATAAATTAAAAGTTTAGCTTCGTTTTTTTTTTCTTAATTTTTCTTGCTTATATTGCAAAATTTTAAGCTGGTATTTCTACCTGCAATGTGAACTTCTTTATTAAATTGGTGGCTTATTGTTTGTTTTTTTTGGTTTTTTTTTTATTCATTTATTTGTGGTATATCATCACTTAATATCATTGTTTTATTTATTTATCAATTTATTCCACTTTATACCTTTTAATCTATGAGATTTTATCATAAAGATATTGGTTGAACACAATTTCCAAAAAATTTAATATTTTAAAAGTTCATTCATTACTTTTTTTTTTTTTTTTAATCAAATTCTCTCATTTAAACTCACTGGTTTATTTCACATCTTATTTACTTACTTATTTTTGAAAAAGATAAAATAAATAACCCAGTTATCATCATCATCATTATTCTTAAGATTCTTAAACAATCCAAGAATAAGTAAGAATAAGTAAAGGAAGTTCCAAATGACAATAAAAACAACACAACGATAACTATGACAACGATGCTGCTGCTGCTGATGCGAATGACAATGAAAATAATTATTATAATTTTAAAAAAATTATAATTATTTAAAAGCCGATTAAAATTATTCATTGAATCAGTAATGTTAATCCTGCTAGTTATTAATTGAAAGAGAGTGTTAAAAAAAAGTTAATGTTTTTATTATTATTTGGACTTGAGTCTGTTCTAACCAGCATGCCGCTGTTGCACGCCCCGTGATGCTCTAGCGACATCTGGCGGTCACATGATCAACATTCAAAGCAAATGGCGGCGTTATGCGGTCGAATAAATGGCGGGAATCTTGTCTCTAAACTATTATTCAGGGAGGTAAGACTAATTGTTATTACTGTCTGTGTTCCTCCCTTCAGTTGGATATGAATGTAAATTTTCATAAAAATGGTTCCGGCAGGTCCCGAGAAGATAACTAAATGGCCAGACAGATGTACAAGAAAGAGCGAATGAATAGGAAGAAATGAGAGAAAATGTGTGGCCCGGCCGGCCGACTTCTCTTGTCTGATTCTTTCCTCTTTCTTCCCTTGCTTGCTATTTTTTCTGTGTGTCTGGTCAAATTTAAAAAGAAAAAAATGACTTTATTCTTATCAATATATTTATTTACATCCTCTCCTTATGCCGTTGTATCTTTGTCTTTTTTCCTTGTGTGTTTTTCTTCTGAAATAAACGAAGCCCAACCCCGGATAACTTGGCCACTGACTTCGAAAATGTCTCTTTGGATTCTTTCCTCTTTTTTCTTATTTTCTCTCATTTAAAACCGTTTGTCTTTTCTCTTGATATTGTCTTATTCTACTCGAATATTTTTCGGATGTCTTATTTTTATTTCTCTGCTTCTAATACCAGTTTTAGCTTAATATTTCCCTCAGTTAAACTATCAGAAAGACTGAAGCGTTTATTTTTCACTTTTCTTCTTTGTCACTTCGCTGTAAACGAAGCAATAGATTCACTACCTTTTATTTACGGTTGAGATTTTTTAAAGAAAACAACACTTTTTTACTTATTTTCTTTGTCTTGTCTAATGAATTAAGCTTTCATTATTAAACTTAAAACGTTTAATATTGCTAATTTTTATTCAAATAATGAAGGTCATTTATTTCTATTGCAACTTGACTTGTGTGTAGTTTTTCGCCACAGCCATTTTAAAATTCTTACTAGGAATTCTTTTCGTAAAATCATTTATTGGATTTAAATATTTATTTCTAAATAAAAAAGGAAAATGTGCATTTGACCGAAAAATATTTTTAAAGGAAGTTTATAAAAATGCAAAATTTTTAGTAATGTAATTTTTATTAATTAAAAATAATACCATGCAAAAAATTATATTTTTGCTGTATCTTTTGTATTGTTTATTTTTTATTTGTCTTGAATCTTAGTGTAGAAAAATGTTTTTCTTTTACCCTTGTCTTTTTTCTTTCTTGTTTTTAGATTTTATTTTTGTTGTGTTATTTATATTAGAAAATAATTAATTCGGAAATGATAACTTCATCTTCCATGTCTTTTATCTTAGTCTGCGTCTCGCGTTTTATATTTTATTTAGAGCAGATATTTTGGGGATTGGATTTTTCTGTTTTCTTTAAAGACATACTATTAAATTTTTGTCTCATTTCTTTCCCAAGACTGTCTTTTAACTTTCTTCTTGATTTATTTCCATTTCTAAGCCTAACTTGGACCTTTTTTGCCTGGAAATTGCAATGAGACTTTAACATTGTTTATTTGGCATCCATGGCATTCCTTGTAGCACACACACACATAAACGTACAAATGTTTTTCTTTTTCAATTTCATTTTTAAACCTTAAACTGCTTGTATTTCTGTTTTGGTTTAAAATTCAAAACCAGGAAATAACTTTGTTAATGTTGAAGGTTTATTTATTATATTGTTAATGTCCTAAAAGGGTTTCTTTTTGTGAAATGCTATATTATGAAAAAAAGAAAAAGGAAAATCCCCTCTTCTATGGCGATATTTTCATTTTTATCATTTCTATAAAACATCTTTTTTGCTTTTCATGTCTCGTCTTTGTTGTCGTTAACTTGAAAATTAAGAAAATAAATCTTATATTTTAATCTTTATTCTGAATATCCTTTAAATATTCAAATATAAATTCAGTTATATTTTATTTTTTTTAAAAATTCAAATCTTAAAAACAACGCCGTTTTTGGTTTTTATTTAAAATTTCCACATTTTAATCATTTTTTTTTTCACTTGAATTAATTTTCAAAATTAATAAACATCAAATTAATTACAATTTAGAATATACAATATTTACACTTACATAAATAATGAAACGTATCTTCAAATATAACCATGTCTATTTTTGAATGCACAATTCATTATAATTTTTAAAAACTTTTTTAGTCAAATTTTAAAATTTGCTTTCAGATATTTTTACATCGTTAAAAACAATGTCAATTTTAATTCGTAAATTCTCATTTTCAACAAAATTGTAGATCATTTACTACTAACATCGTTATATCCACATGTGTTGCTTTTTGTACTAGTTGACTAAAATTATTTTTTTTTTAAAGAGGGTTTATAAATATATACGTGACACTTATTTTATTTGTTTTTAAACCCTTAAAATATTTCATTTTTCTCTATTCTCTTATACTTTCCTTGTAATATTTCTCTTATTTTTGGAGAAAATGATTCGTGAACAATTAGAATAGGGAATATCGTTTTTACTCCTGGTTTACTACTGCCACTAACAACAATGATAGTTACTTAAATTTATTATAGTTCAGTTCATTCATTATATTTTTTTCTTTTTAATTCAAATAATATATACTATTTAGGGAAGAGAAAGGTTGTGATAAAAATGTATCTAGGTTATCTTTATTATATTTATCATATCCGAGATGTGAACACGTTTTTATTATGAAAAAGACACCATATTTTAAAAATAATGGACATGAGGTCCTTCGTTTTGCTCTAAATTTGTTGTTGCCATTTCTCTGCTCTCTCCCTCATTGCGTGTGTGTATGTCTTTTGCTTCTTGGTGCTTGTCTCTTCGAGTTCTTCCTTTCCCAAAGCAGGGACGGTAGTAAATTATTTTCAAATAATAGATATGAGGTGTATATACAGACCTGCCCCCTACATATTGAAGACTTATTATGATAATACCTGATTTTTAGAAAAAAAATGTTTTGTTTTTTTTTTCGTTTTTTCTCTTTCTCCCTTATTTATTTGACACGGTCAAACTTTCTTGTTCCCCTCGATGTAAACGAACCCCTACCACCTATTGTGTCACTACTACCACCACAACCCCCCACTCTCTATCCCGTATGTGTGGTTGAGTGTCATTTTACCAGAGAGATGGTAGCATGTGCTCTACATTCATACAAACCACTCATTATTTAAACACCACCACCACTACTACGACGACAATAGCAAATGAAATTTGCTTGGCATTTAGACCTTTAAGTTGTATATTGTTTCAGAAACCCATTATTTACATTTATTTTCACTTAAAAACTAGTATAGAATAAAAGTAATAAAGAAAGTTAATACATTTTATTGTTGTTACTGTTAAGACATTGAAGTCACTTCCGAAATAAATAAAATGTCTTTTTTTTCTCTTAGAATTATTAAAGTTGTTGAATAATGATAAAGATGATATTTATCTTGTTTTGTTTTTTTTATGAACATCTTTTATATAAAACATGTTTTAATTTTTACTGTCATAAACTAATTTCGAATGGGGCAGCTGATGGTGATAATTTATTTACTTTTTTTCTTTCTTTTTTTTTTTTAAGTCAAAGGATTTGAATTATTATTGTCTGGAATAATTATCCTATTTGATGTTGTTTTACCTATGGAATCTCTTGAATTTAAAAGGTTTATTGGAAATTCATTTTGTGGGTTTGTTCTCCCTACTAATCTCAGGTGGTCTCTCTAAAAAATAAAAAAAAAAAAACACCCTAGTTGTCTTTGTGTATTGTCAAACTACAACCCCCACGAATCAAGTCTTTTTCTCACTCCATTCATATTTCCAATTCTTTCAGATTTTTTCTTTTTGTTTCCTGTAAAATAATACAAATCTAATCGCCACTTAAAGAATAGATTTTTAAAAAAAATTTTTATTGTTTCTGCTTAATCAATTTTCATTGATTCAAATCAAAATTTAAAATATGGTCATCTTGTGATTTTGATTTAACATAAGCTAGGCATCAATATATCTTCAATAAAATAATTGAATTTCTTCTAGTTGTCAATTTTGATTTCATAATTGTTTTCTATTTAGGCATTTTTGTCTCTTGTCATCCCCCCTGGAATGTTTAACCCCCACAACAGTTAATTTTGTCAATCTTGATTTTTCCTTTTCTTTTTTCCTTCATTACACTGATTGGTTTTCTAGTTGAATCAAGCTCTTTTTGAACTTAAACACTTGCTCCTTTCTATTCTGTAAAAAAACAAAAAACTGTTTTATTTGTCCCTAGTTTTAGGGGCACATTGTTTTCCAATACCACATTTTGTTGTAGTTCTCTTTCCTGGCAGTCATACCCCAATTACCTCCCTTGTCATATATGATCAGTTGGCACACACGCACCAAAAAAAAAACATCTTTGCATTTTGAAAAATTACATTTTTATGGCAAAAAAATTTAGAATGAATTTCAATTTCTGAATTTCCACTTTCAGCTGTATCTCAATTTTTTTTTCTAATTCACTTTACATATGCCTTTTCTCTCTGATGAGGTTTTAAAGTTCTAGAAAATTACTATTTATTTGAAGGGGGAAAATCTCTACATTTTATTTCATTGTGCTCATAAATGTTCATTTATTATTCTAATTGATTTCTAAATTTCTATTTATTTAAACACTAATACAAAGAACAGTGGTTTCTTTGTTGTTACTTGAGATATATTTTATCTTCCTTTTATGACCATTTGTGCAAAGAGATGTTATCTTCTTAAAATGTCTGATTTGAAGTATTTTAAATTGTGTGCATCATAATTATCCTTGCAATGATGATTCAAGATCTTGTAATCCATTAGTTTTTCCACATTGGATGGTCTATAATTTAAGAAAAAGAAACAATTTTCTCACAACAGCTTTTTTTTTCTCTTTTTTTATGAAATGGAAAACAAAATGTAAGGAAAATGAGGAAACTATTTGTTTAATTAGTCATAAATAAACTACAAAGAATATTTTACAATGATAAGATTATTAATTTTATATAAATTATTTTTCAATTTAGATACAGGGCTTCAAAAACATTTTTCATATTTCTTTGTTTGATCTACAATCTTTTAAAACAAATTAATTCATTTCTTACTTTGAATAAATCATATTCATGGGAAAGTGAATTAAAAAGAACTTATTTTAATTAAGTTAAAAATAATGTTTGATTTAACATTAAAAGGTTTTAGCTAATGTTGTTAACCAAGGGTTTTATTCTGAATTTATCAGTGGTTATTTATTTCATTACTGATGAGATTCATTTAAAACTAATGAAGTGAATGAGTAAGCAAAATTTCATGTCTTATTCTTTTATCATGTGAGTTTAAAAACCTCACTGCAAATTTTCATATTTTATAAAATGTTAACTGTGAATTCTTTATTCATTATTTATAAGTCCTTTTAAGTGATATTTGATGTTTTCATTTCATGAAATATCATTTTATTTAAAGGTGCTGATGAGTGTTGTTATATACATTTTTATTTATTTTTTTTTTTTTTGTCATATATTGCTTTTTTCATCACAATTCTGTGGAAGTGTCTAGTGATCATTTAAGGGTTTCAATATGCTAAAATGGTCACAGTAGGCAATAATATATTTACTGATTTGGAGCTAAAATCAGTTTTGATCTTATTCAATAGTGATGCTCAATATCTTTGGTTTTGCAATGATGATAAAGTTATGAATTGACATGATTTCTTGATGTCTTCCATAATTTTCCTCTTACCTAACATGATTATTTTTCATTCTCATTACAGAATAACCTCACCTTAAAATGATAAAATAACATTAACTAAATACTCTGCACATAATCTTAAATCACAAAATATGGCTTTACTATAACTCTGGCAAAAATTATAGAACCATCATACTTAGAGAATATTCATCAAATAATTTGTTTTAATAGCTGAACATTCTGGCTTCATGATAAATGCAATTGTTTTAACTTATAGGATGTTTTTCGAGATTAAAAAGTGGGAATGAAAAAAAAGTATTACTTGCTTCTCTTTTGGTTTTTATGGCTACCTGAATGCTTTAAGACTTTATTAATGAAAAACTATTCTCCATAAGCTGATTGTATCTTTCTCTAATGAGATGAGCCTTGTTATAGACCTTCTTCTTTCTTTTTTTTTCCAAACCTATTTTGTATCAATGGAATAATAAATGTGACCAAATAATGTACAACTTTACTGTTGAAGCAATGATTGCCATTTACCCTCGTCTTGTACCTCATATAAAACCCCATATCATAAATGAGTGGGGAAATTTGATTTTCTTCAATCATTTTTAGGTTTCATTGGAACAGCATCAAACAAGTTTTTTTTTGTTTTTGTTTTGTTTTGTTTTTTTTAGCCCACCGTAACCTTGTTTTGTGCTGCTTTTGATTTGGCTTTTCTCTTAGTAAATCCAATTTTATTAAGATATTTCTTTACAATTCTGTCACAAACGTTGACTTTGTTTTCCATGAATTTTGTTTTCAAGACATATTGCTTTGGCTTTTTGTTCTTGGTTCTTTGCTGTCTTCCATGATTTACTCATGTTTTCCTTTTTTAATATCTTTCTATTATATTTATACTTGCACCAAATTTTAGATATGGTTGACTAGGAATAGCAAACCTCTTTTTGCCACACTCCAAAGGAATTTTAAAATCCTTTCCATCTTTTACATGTATTAATAGTTTTCTTGTTGGAGCCATGTATTTTTTCAATTAGCCAAGTCTAACAATTTGGTAATATCTGTAAGCACTCTCTTTTAATGACAGAATAATTTGCATAAATAGACAGTTTTAAAAATGAAAATTATAAGGGTATTTATTCTCTCAATCAATATTAAGTGATTCTATAATTTCTCCTCTACTTGATCTGAAAAAAAATATGGCATTAAATAATTTAATCCAATTTGTTCAATGTAAGTTCCATGAAGATACAATGTTCAGTTATTGGATGAAAATTGTTATCTGATTTGTTTATTTGCTGCGAAATAAAAAGAAATCTGCTTAAACAAATGTTAATAATACTTGACTATTATTTCTTGGAAAGTAGACTGAAATTCAAGTATCATTTCCAAAAATATAAATTTCTTTTGGCAATTTATGTAAATTTGATTATCGATAGTGCCATCTATCCAAATTTTCAAATTCACAGCTCATTTTGGTTGGGGCATATATTTTTCATAACCTGTTCACTTAGCTATTGATTTATCAAATTAATCTTATTTACCTTTCGTCTACAACTGTATGTACTTTAACTCTGGTTTTCCATCATTTTTCCTGTGTGTTTTAATTTGTAAATGGTTAGATGCTACATTAGTTATTTCATATGAATTGTTAGGATATAACAAGCATCACCTCAAAACAAAGGATAATGTAAATATGAATTCTTCACAAAGAATTCCATATAAACAAAAATATTGTTTGTAAACAAGTGACACTACCTAGTTAATTTTTTCTTTCTTTCTTAGGCAAATTTCAAACTGTCATTATCAGTCTGTGTAAATGAAACTTTAAATCAAGACAGCTTGTCTATTGGTTTCAATAGGAGATCTTTGTGGTTTATTAAGCCAAATAGATCTTTTTCATTGTTTGATATTGATTTATAATCCCTGAAAAGAGTGGATCATAAAGGATTTGAAGTAAGACAATTGTTAGAGTAAAATATTTTACTACACTCAATTAGAAATATTGCTCAATCACTAATTTCTTATTCAGAATTCCCAAAACCAAGTCTTTTTTAATTATTTTTTTTTATCTTGGGAGCCATTAGCATGTCAAATTTTACATTTGGTGCCAAATGTTGATCTGATACACAACCTATACTTGAACTCATTGTTGAGTCAGTTATTTCTGAGCTCTTACCAGTTTTTCTTTTCTTTTTTTTTCTCAATTTTGAGTGCTAATGTCAAAAAGAGCCTTGTGAGTAATGGGAAAAGCACAAGTTGAAGCATCATTATCCATATTTTGAGTAAAGTTTGATGATGGTGTATCTGTGCATTATCTTGTTGAAATTTACAGTGCCAGAATCATAGTGTATCACTTAAAGAAACAGAAAGATAAGTTGTTGAAGTTTTAGTGACAACCAACAATTAAGGAAACATGGTTCAAAAAATGAAAATCTTGAACATGTCCTGATAGGGATTAGGTGAGATAAAGAAGTAATTTTATTGTCTGCCATTACCTACTTTATTTACCACTTTATTATTCTATAAATAAACTGTAATATTATTAGACTTTATCAAAATTCACTGCAGAAATTTCGGAAAGAATTTACTCCTAAGTTTTTTCTTATTTTGTGAAGTTTGTATTATATCAGTTTAAACAAGAAAATCATTTTCTAACCTGTAAGCAGATAATTTAATTGGCCATCTTAAGTTAGTCATAAGTTAGTGTTGTATAACTGCAGAGCCTGAAAAAGTATTTATCTTCTGCTGAAATGAAACTCATTGTTATTAATAGCTAATATTGTTGATCCTATTGGTATGTTTCTACAGCAGAGATTCAATTCCCCAATGATTCTAAACTTTGGCCTTCAGCCTTTTTAACTCTCATCCAGCCTGTTAATTAATAATTACTGGTCTTTTTAACCTATTGTTTTTGTTCTATTAGTTATACATTTTTGTCTATTTATTAGGATAATTATTGACTTACTTATTCTTTGCACTTTCTCAGCTAATTTGGCTTCCTTACTTTTTTTTTTTTTTTTTTTTTTTTTTTTTCAGATTTTATCATCTCTGTATTGTTAGACTCCGTTATACTTGAGCTTTTAAGTGCTCTTCATGTTGCTTTGGTAATTTTATCAGATTATACTGAATCTATTAGAACAAAAGTTCTTTCTCAATAAATTCTTGGTTTCTTACCATTGGAAGAAAATCCTTTTAATTTTTCTTTTCCTAATATTTGATTGTATTTCTTTTTTCTTAAGGTTCGTGGGTCATTACAGGCACATCGGCATCAGAGAAAAGAAAAAGTGTTCAAAAAAATTCCTGGAAGACTCTGTTTCAAATTGACATCTCTTGTTCCTCGCATTCTCTTGGATGAAGGGTAAGTACTTTTCAATCAAATTCTCTTCTGTGTTATGCATTTTATTTGATTTGTCCATTTTTATTTTTTATTATTTTAAGAAAGAAAAGGATAAAGATTTCTTTTTTCCACAAGCACCTTTTTTTCTTTTTCTGTAGGTATTCATTTTCTGGAAATTACTCTTGAACTTTAGTTTTCCTCCAAGGAATAAGTTTTTAAAACACTTAGTTTCCTTATCTTTTAGGGTGAAAAACTAGAAAACTGTATTCTAAATTTGAAATTTTGGGGGATTAAACTATTTATTTCTTAAACCATTTTCATCTTTGCTTAGGCTGTTTTTTAATAGGATGTTAAAATGATCCTTTCATTATGATAAAAGGGATCACTTTAACATCCTTCTCACCTAATTTATATGGAAGGGTTTTTAAAATCATTATTAGATCCTCTGCTTGTGGATGTGACAACATTTGTAGTATTTATTTTGTTCTTCAGGAAGAATGACCAGGTTTAAAAATTTAAAAAGTTTCTTGTCTTCACTTGAAAATTTTAAAAAAATCATTGCTAAATGTTTTGGCTTACAACTTAAGTGCTTTATATAACATGAATTCATTTCAGAATAATAATTTTTCACAAAAGTTTGTCAAGAAGTTGAAAATGCCACATGACAATTTTATCAAAATTGCAAGACAATTCCATCTGCTTGTCATGATTTAAAAAAAAGGGGGGGGGGGTTGATACAATGTGTTTAGCATTAATTTATGTAAATGAATTGCTATAAAATCTAAAAAAAATTTCTGAAAGTTTCAGGGTGGGGAAGTTGAATTCCCATCTCCAATTTTTAATTAAATTTCAAGAAATGTCCTCTATACTTAAGAAAAACATTAGAAATGCATCCTTTAATTCAAATTCTTATTGACATCAAGTATGTGTATCACTTTGTCTGATGTGTTTGGAAATTTGTTCTTATTCTTCAACATTTCTCACAGCTTTCATAACCTTTATTAATTATATCATAGCTACATTTATTTATTATATTTAAAGCAATATGTGTTATTTAACACACAAAAGCTTTTATGACTAAACTGTCTCTCCCCATGTGTAAATTAAATCTTATTAATCATATTAATTATATTTACAGGTATGTGTTTCTTGGATTTACAAAGGATGGTCAGTTTGTCATCTCCTATTCCCTCCAAGTTGATACAGATGAGAATACTGGTTTTCTTCCAGTTTATGTATACAATCTACAATGGTGGTGGTTCATACCATATAAACCTTTAAAGAAGGTAACTGGCTTTCAACATTCTTTCTTTTAATACTCACTATTATTAAAAATTAATGCTTACTATTATTAAAAATGAATGCCTACATTTTTAGAAATATCAAATAGATAATCCTTTTACTAAAAAGGAAATAAAAGGATTTGATTAATAATAGATTTTATAATGAATACTTTTCTTTATACTTAGTCCATTAGATTGATTGAACAATATTTGTCTTTAGCTCTACATTAATTTGAAATTGCTGATTTAATAATTTTGGAAACAGTCCTTGAAACAATTTTTCTCTATATTATTAATTTTATGTTTATTTGAAAAAGTATCCTAAGTTATGGACATGTAAACAAATATATTGCTACATTATGTAGACATAACAAAGTTCATGGTTGATAAGAGATTTTAAATGTTTGCAATTCTTCCTAAAAAAATGATTTTTTTTTTTTTTTTTTTTTTGTTGTACAGGTTTCAGAGGTGCGCCTTTTTGAAGATGGAATTGAACCTGATATCTTCATTGCAGTTTGTGAATGGCCTACTGACAGGTCAAAAATTCTTGTCTATGGTCACTGGTAAGTTCTTTTCTTTTTTTCATCAACCCTTTTGGTTTGTAATTAAATCTTGATTCAACTTATTGATGATGCCTTGGATTAGTGCAAATAATAATTCAGTCATTTTGTGCTATGTAATGACTTGACATCTGCTGTAATTTAAAATTTATATTATATAGTCATTTCTTTGTGTTGCCATGACAAAAAGATATAATTTTATGTTCATAGAAATTTTAAATTTTTCTAATGGTTGTATTGATTTAAGTTGCCTTAGTAGTTTTAATATACTGGTAGTGCTATATTATGATTGACTTGGATATTATGATTATAACAAGGTATTAATTTTATCCTAAAAATAAATAAAAAGTTAACATTGACTTACTGCTGGAAAAAAACATCACTATTTAATTTGTAAAAAGCAAGGGAAAAAATGAATCCAATCCAAATTATTCATTGTTTAAGACGGTATTCCTGGTGCAGGGGTTATCATAGGAAGAATACTCTGCTACCCTAGTTCTGTTTGCAATTCACATAACACTAATATCCTTGAGAAAGTAGACAGGTGGTTGGAGAGGCCCTCCGATCAATCAGCTAGTCATGTCGACCTATATGATTGTCTCGACTGTATTGCAAACTCACAAACCTTTTTATATATGTGCTAGAAGGCAGTGTCTGGGGGTCTTAGTGTCTTAAGTATCTAGTGGTGAGGTTTGAATTGTGGGGGTAGCGTACCCCTTCATTGCCATTACTCCCAGGTCCACTCTGACCTGGAGTGGTAGTAGCTGTTAGGGTCCCATCTATGGGTTCAATAGATCAAAAAATGGGTTTTTAAAAATTTGGATGCCCAACAAGAATGAATAAAAAAAAAAAATAAAAATAACCCAAGGTTTGATATGCCATAAAATCCAGCAAATCAACCTTGGAAAGGTATATATTTTCCAGGCCTCTCACCTGACAGTCATGCAAAAACCACAACGCATGCAATGGCCAGTGTAAAAAAAAAAAAAAAAAAAAATAAATAATACATGGTCCTGTTGACCTTCTCCTTAAGGGGAGCCTCAGTCACCAGGCAATAAATACAGCCCTTACCTCTTTTAGATGGGGAAGCAGGTACTGTGTGTTGGTGATGACACCCTGGGACCATGAGATTTATTTTACCTCACTCACCTGATAGGAGATGTGGACCCTAAACTATCTTGGAAACTATGAATCCAATTGTTCTCCCTCAAGCTATGGGTAAATATTAGTGCAGACTGGGCTCTTTAACCTTGTCATGGCAACTGGTCTTTAAGGAAAACTCTGAATTCAAACCAGCTGTACACCTTTCCTGCCCAAGACATGCTATATGAGTAGCAACCCCATAACCAGACCCAATTATGGGATGTACACACACACATATATATATATATATATATATACACACACACACACACAGGATAACTCTTCTTTGTGTCCTTTTAGGGTCCTTTCCAGTAATTGTTTTTGTCAATATGAAGTAACAATGTTGTTAGAATGAGTTGAAGTAATGGCTGGTGTGCTCTCTCTCTGCTATCACTTCTATTCACTGTGAAGAATAGCAACTTGGCTTTGTATCTTTGTCAGTTTGACTAAAAGTAATCTACTTATATAATGTGACTATATAATCAATCATGCAACTTGTTCTCACTACAGAATGAGAAAGTTAATTGTTATGGTAACATAAGGCATTATATTATTGATTCTTGGTGATACTATATGTATTAGTTTAAATTTGATAAAATTGTATAATTCATTTGTGAATAGAATGTGGGGTGGGGGAAGAAGATTTTTTTATTTGAGAAGCCAACAGGTGTGTATACGAATGTTAAAGGAACTTTTAAATTGCTGATTGACTTGGTTGATAAACTTTTAAAGTAATATTTAAATATAAGCCTATTAAAAATTAGTTCATTATAATTTCATTTACAACAAGAGGATAAAGCAACGGATCAGTTTTTATCTTGACTTAATTTTACCTTTTTAGTTCAATATTAAGAAAGTATTAAACACAACCAGCAAGAAAATATTGCCAACATTTTAATGATGGTATGGGTAAATAAAAGTACAAAGAACTTTTTTTTAAAAGCTTGTCTTTTTATTATTGCATTTTAAATTATCAATCTTAAAATTAAATATAGAAATTACTTTTTAAAACAGATTTTACTACTCAGTGGTATTTTTATTTTATTTTCTGTTTATGATTAATTACTTTATCACTTTCTTTATATAACAGTGTACCAAGGAGTAGAGAAGAAGGAACTCAATGCTTCATTACCATAACTGCAGTGCCACCTCTCAGTTCTTGCAAAGATTGTTATGTTGCAGAAACCAATTTTCCCTGTAAGTCCATTTTAGTGAAATATTGAACTTTTCAGTTTATCCAAGTCATATTTTAACTTTGTAAAATACTTACCTTTGTATATAAATTAAGAGAATATTATTTTGTGATCATTATGTATAACCATTTGGGAATCCAAAAATTTTTACATTTTTCTCTCAAAATATTTTTCAGCACAATAGGTTTTCATTAAATTATTTATGAAGGTGTTAGTGGGTCAGATTTGGTTTGAGTTCCTTACATGGGATGGAAATTTGCCTGTCATTATAGTAACTCATGTCTTCCAGAAATTGGTTTAATGGCTGACAGGTTGGTCCATGACAACTGGCAATGGACTTTGAGGGGGAGGGGGGTCTCGTTTGTAGAATTTTGGATGATTTCAGCTGTTTGCATGTTTTCTTTTTTGCAAGATTTTTGACTGCTTCAATTTGGTACTTTGATGGTTCTTCAGTTTACAGTATCTGCCATTCCCTATTTGATAAATTTTGTTTGTAGTCTAGTTTGTCCATAAAAATTGTGGCATTGCCTTTGTCATGCCTTAGGAAAGGTACAAATCCAATTGTTCTTCCTCCAGCTATAATGTTGGTATGGCAATCGGTTTAGATGGAAAACTGAATTCAAACCAAAGGGGCTCTCATCTCATTGGTCAAAACTACTTTGAGAGCTCCCATTCCTGTCTCTTAACCATCTGGAGTACTATGATGAAGGCTGGACTTCATAACTAGAGAAATTAACTGGAAATAATACTGGAGTTGGGTTTTTATAGCCATTTTCTCATCTCTACTGATGGAAGTTTGGCTATCTCCTGCATTTACTTTACTTTCAACTTTAGCTACACCTACTAGTCGTTTAGAAATCTTCATGCCAGTTTCTTCTATTGGGACTATTATGTCCAGGTGCGACGCTTGTTTAGCTTGCAGCCCTTTATTTAGTACTCCCTCTTTTTTGGCCGTTACCATTTGTTGGTTTTATGTAACTTCTATGATAGGTGATGACTGGAGACTGGTTTACTGTTTTTGGTCATCCCTCAGTTTCTCTAATCTATATATAATTTTTTTTTTGGGGGGGGGTACTATGTATTCTTTTTGGATTCTATTCTGCATATGTGTAGGAATACCAGTTGATTGGACATATGCAAAATCTTCCTGCAGAGTTTTTCTATGCATCTATATTTTCATGTTGGGTCTGTACTGTTCTGACATTTCTTGTCTAAATTTTGTTAGTTTGTTTTTTATTAAATTGACTATTTTCCTTGTATGTATGTTCTTTGTTCACAATGTTTCCACAGTAAACACACCAGAGGATACACGGTCAACATATTGTGGACAAAGAACCATATAGACGAGGAAAATAGTCTAATGAATGAAATAGATTTCATTTAATGTTTTTGAATTTCTTTTATAGGTGTGAAGCATAAAAACAAGGTGATGTGCTTGAAACACAGTTTCTGTATTTACTGCAAATATGAACTGGCCCCACCGTTTCCTTCTTTCATTCCTCAAATCCAGCTCAAAATGGATGGTGTGGTTGTCCTCAACACTGGAGACTCTCTTGTGGCGCTGGACTTCCGCATCAACCAACCCACAACCACTTGTGGTCGGACAGGTAGTCACACAGATGAAACGAAGAGACTTTTCAGTTGTGGCAATACAAACCCTGCTAACTCAGGGAGTGGCATTAATGTCAACAACCATGTTGTCAATGGATATTATAATTTCAGGGGATCCCCAACAGGCTCTGACTCTGCAGCAGAGTCAGATGAGGAGGGCTGGGGTCGGAATGATACAAAACCCACCTGCACACCAATGACAAGTACTTCATCTTCTTGTACAACAACAACAACCACAACAACAACCAGTAGTTCCACTCCTGTGAATAGCAGCAGTGGTAGTGGCAGCAGTAGCAGCACAAGCATGACCAGCAGTGTGTCTCGGTGTTGCCAAAGGACTAAATTCCACCCAGTCAATCCCTCCAACACTGACCAAATGGAACAACAACAACAACAATACCTGTGCTGTTCAGCCTGTTGTAGTGAGTCGTCAGCCACGGCCTGCTGCCGGCACAGCAAGACCACTGGTCACTGCCGGAATTGTAACTGTGAGAACTCTTGTCCACTATCTTTGAACAACTCCAACAACAGCACTGGTGGGGGTGGGGGGGATGAAGCCCTTAACAACCGAAGTCTGAAGCAACCTTGCTGTACTGTCTGTGATAGAACTCTGACCTCTGCCTCATCGGCACCCTGTCTGCATCATCATCACCACCATCACCACCACCACCATCATCACAACAACCACAGCCACCACCATCATGTCGGCACAAACTTCTCTCCGGCTCCACCTTCTCCTACCAGCTGCTGCTGTGATAATCATGCTAACAGACTGAGCGACAACAACAGTCGTTGGTGCCGTGCTGTCAAGCAACGTAACGGTTGCACTAGCCCGTGTTGCTGCACGTGTGCCGCCGATGCTGCCAAGACTGACTCTGCATCCTCACTACCATCACCCCTTCCTCCCTCTGCTGTCTTTCAGCACAACACAAAGCTGAATGTCTTGGAGGAATGTCGATGTCCAAAGAGGAATGGTGCTGCTCCTGGAGTTGGTACCCATCACTCAAAATGTTTTTGCAGCTCAGTCGGTGACCCCGACTCCAAAGAGAACATGGTCGAGTCAACCAGTCAGCATCCCAATAATAATAATGGTTTGTCTGAGCAATCTTTTTTCTCTCCCAGCAACAGCAGTAGTGGAAGTACCACAACAAACAGCAACGAAAACCTACCTGATTATTTACATCCTAATAAGTCTCGCTCCATGTCTTTCTCTTTGAAGAAATTTACATATCTAACTGAGGAGTCTAATGTTGACTCCATTTTTCTTAATGAAGGTATGTTTGAAACCTTTTTTTTTTTTTTCTAATATATTATTATTATTATGTGTGTTCTGAAAGAAAATTTACATTTCTAAAACTGCTTCTTTGAATGAGATCAAATTGTGGAGTCTGATTTTTAATGACAAAAAGTTGATTATAATTCAATATTTTGAAATGGCTGTTTAAAACATTTCTCATGATTCATAAGTTTATATGCAAAATTTTCCAAAGAACTGTAGCCACTGACTGTATCCTCTGCAGAGAGGTATCTCATATTTGTATGGTGGGTCTTGGGTAGGACACTAAATTGCATCCATGTATGGGGCAAGTAGATGTGTTTGAAAATTATTTATATTAGATAGGAGTACTTGATATATAACTGCAAGCGAATCATTATGATTAAATAAAATTATTAATGCTGGCTAGAAATACTTGAAACCATTTAAATGTATGTAAATTATTTGTATTAAGAATATTTACTTGAAGCTATAATTGTTTACTAAGGATTATTATTAGCTACTTGAAACCATGTAATTTTTTGCAGATTATTGGTGTTAGTAAGCAACCCCAGCACTTTCATTGATTGTGGTGGACATTGCCAAATTCCAACCTTAATCGGTTTAAATCACAAATTCTCGTGTATTTCTGGTCCAAACTTTAAAATATTTATATGGTTGGAAAGAAAATGAAATAATCTTTCTTAATATGTAATTTTATATGTGCTTTTATCCATTTAATTAGTTTTTATGGCGGGTTAGAACGGTATTTTGCTTTGAACAGCCAAAAACACGAAATAGGTTTGTTTTTTGTTTGTTTTTTTTGTTTTTTTTCAAAGACTAAAATTTACACTGTAATTTCTTTTCAAAGAAGCTAATCTTTATCAATACTCTTGATATTTTACACTTAACTCCATTTACACACCTTAAAATACAAGCAGGAACTTTTTCTTTTTTCTTTTCCAACCTTTGGAAGCAAAAATATAACAAAACTTGATGGAGATTTCTTCAAAAAGTATAAGATCAGTAAAAAACAAAAATCACTAATATAAAATAGTCTCAGAATTATTTTCGTATATAACGTGACATTTGAATGAGGGTTAACTGTTAAGGTTTTTTCATCAAACTTTCAAGTTTGGAAAAAAAAAACATTTAAAATTACGAGAAATGTAAACAAAACTCGGCACACACCAGACCAGCTTTGTTTAAAAACATATGTAAATGGGTATTCTATTGTATGTAATTCAACATAGGTATTTAAAAATCTATTTTTAATGCTATATATTTAAATTAATACTATATATGTGTATACATGCAGTATTAAAATGAAAATGATTAATAATCTTGTGGTAAACTTAAACAAAAAAACAACCTGTTATCCATACCTCTTATTCTCTAAGTAATGGGTTACAACATAGAGATAGATACTACTTGAGTACAGAATCGGAAAGAACATACAATTTTACATAAGAATGCCAAGTTTTATCAAAATTGCCCCAAAAATAAAGAAATGGTGAAGAAATTACTGAATTTCTTGTATTGAGTTTGTCCGTGATTTGACTTTCTTTTTTTTTTAACAAAATCATGTCCACTTTTGTACCCCCAATTCTCATAACTTTTGAACCACTGGGGATATTTGCATAATTCTAACAGTTTTGAACTCCATTTACACAACTTTATTTAAATAAAAAAATCAACTGGGAATGCTAATGTCAGATAGGAATACTTTAAATCCTAGCTCAGTGCAAATAAGTTATTATTTAATTGAAATAGTTTAAACCATATGAGTTGAAACCATACAATTGCAAATTATTTGTTGTGGGTACAAATACTTGATATATTATTTTATAAAGCCCAAAAGCTTAATGTTTGTTGGGGAAAGGGGGGGGGGAGAAAGAGAATTAGGGTTTTATTTTTTTTAATTTATTTTTCCAATTTCAATTTGCTAACGTCTTCTTTTTTTCTTTCAGATGATTTTGATTTTGATTTAGCTTACCGCAGCATTTTACCTCTTGAAGTCCGTGGCACTGATCAAAAAATGATGACAGCTACAAAGTCCAATACAGATTCAAATCAGGTAAATGTGCTCTCTCGCTCACAAGGAAGGTTTCCAAATGTATTTAAGTTTTCTCTTGATTGTAGAAGTAATGTAAAACAATTTGTGAACCAGGTGCACAATTTTGGTTTTATAGCAGAAATGGCTTGAAGATAAAAAAGGAATTTTCTCTTGAAAATTCTGTGTGCCGCACGCACGTGCGCACACAATCCTCAGGAACTGATTAGGATGCTTGGTTATATTCAGTTATCTCCCTTTGAAACTTTTCTTATGGATTATCTCCCTTACATTATACAACCTTATTGTAAAAGATAGACAGTAACTCCAAGGCCAATATAGAACGTTGACATTTAAACCATTTATTACCAAAAAGACAAAAGCATTTAAGATGGATTAACTTTGTTTAGTCTGTGTGGAGAATTTTCTTTTTTCACTCTTTCTCCATGTTAATACCAAGTACATTTTTATTAGTGTAATACCCTTTAAAAAAATTATGTATTATATATAACTAGTTTCTCTGATGCCTATTCTCCAAGATTTTTCTTTTACAAAATTTTTAATCAAAATACAGAACAGCTTGAAACTGCAAACTTATATTTGAAAAGCAAATCTAGCAAAACATTTCTTTCCTACTTGTTCTAAAGCCAAAAAGGAAAAAGCTGGTTAAAAACTTTATTTTTGAAAAGAAATCCTTTAAACTTTTGGATTAGAAAATGATTTAAAAGATGATTTGTTCAAATAATGATGGTGCAATAAAGGTTTCTTAAAACCTGTAGAAATTGGAATCTGTTTTATAACACATTTGTGTGCTCTTAAGAATCCCGGTGTTAATTTTATATAACTATTTATTCATAGCGTGATAAATTTAACTGAGCAGACAAACTTATTAATCTGATGTTATAAGGGCATTTATGAATTAATGATTTATTTGTAAAATAGAACAAATCTATCAAAGTTCTTATTCTCTGTACAATTGACTTTTCTTTAAATGTATTGATAATCAATGGAAGGTGAATTCCTTTCCCTGTTTAAATTTAATATGTAATGAAACATTTTTAGATTTATGTAATTTATTACATTTAAAAATATTTCTCATAGTTTTGTTTCTTTTAAGTAAAGCTAAATAGATTAACATATATTACAATGTTAATGTCTTTATATTCTTGATGTAAAGCAAATTACAAAAATCTTAGTAATTAATTGAAAATAAGTTAATAACTGCTCTATTGTTATGGGGTGCTGCTGTTGGGGGGGGGGGGTCTCATCTTTTGAATAAGTAATAAAGGAAAGGCTAAAGTTCCTCTTCTGTAGGGACTAATAAACTGGCCAATTATATCAGTATATCATTTTAGTATGATTTGCATTAAACTTGAGTGTATATGGGATATGGGAAATTTTTTTTTTTTTCTCTTGACACCTTATTTCAGTTACTGAAAACACACTTACACTCATCATCTATATTTAGAAAGTAATGTAGGAGAAATAATTGAGATTTTTTTTTTCTTTCTTTTTTCCATGTTATGTATATAATGTTTTCTTTTTATCTTAAGCCTGATCATATCACAGTCTGTCAGTTAATGTTGGACATAGAACATTTTTTGGAAGAGGTCATTCACAATGTGGCAGAATGGGGTCACAGATATATTGCATTTCTTAATTATGACCTGCAGCTTCTTGATGTAAGTATCATCAAATTCCTCAGTTTCTAAATCCTTTCTTGCTTGCACTGTCAACATAAATGAATGTGATGCTTATTCATATACACTAGATTATTTCTTTATGCTTCAATCTACCTAACATACTGATAACTTGGCTATCAGATTTGTCACCTCTTAAAACCATTGCTTATTGTCACTTGACATTCATTCTTTTTCGTCAATTAATTAGTAGCTTGGGAGTAGGGGTTTTTTTTTGGGGGGGTTGGTGGTGGTGGTGGTTGACAGCTCCAATTTTTCAAAATACCAGAATATTTCATACTGATCCTGTTTAAACTTGTATATTCCTCATTGATGTGAAGATAGAACAAAACAAATGTTGATTTGTTTATTTGTTTTTTTTTATACTTTGGTGTAAGGTTATTTATTTATTTAAACAAATGTTTCCTATTTTATTTTATTTTTCAGGTGAATGCTGAAAGTGGTGAGGTTCTTGCCAAAGTTTTTGCTTTAGTCCAAGCAAGAAAAGAATTCAATGAACGGAAAGATCTCAAAAGAAGGTAAGTTTTTAATGGTGATATCTTGTCAAGTGTTTTAGCAACATTTTCAGCATATGTATTTTAATTTTAAAAAAGGTAAAAATATAACTTTGCTGTGAATAATGAAATGTGTAAAAAGTGATTTTTCTCTGAATGGTGCTTCATGATTGTGAGTAGACCAGTTGAATGTTTATCATATGAAGATTTTATTTGAGAATAATCAAGAGTTATACAACATTAAAAAATATTCAAATTTGTGCCAGATTGGTTAGTCACTTTGATGTGTGACTTGTGAATGGGTTTAATGGAACTGCTGGACACTATTTGTGTTTCATTTCTGAAAAACAAATTTTGACAAAAACTTACATATTGTAAGATTTAAAAAAAAAAAAAAATTGTCTGAATTACCATTATCTGTATGAAAAGATTTCCATGTATCTAACACATACATGTGCATGTTTACAAAGTCATAAAACAGCATAGCTCCCCTGACTTTTGGAAACAGTTTTTCATGCACAGAGTTGCTGAAACCGTAATTAAACAACACTCTACCTCCCTCTCTCCACATACACGCATGCATACACCTATATACTGTTCATTTCCTGGACATTTGTACATTCTATATACTATGCATGCACTTTTAATGAGTTGTGCACCAGAGCACTACGCAATTATTTTATTATTATTTTAAAAGTGATACTTGACAATATATGGAGGCATTGGAAATTTCAGGAGAACATGTATTAATCCCAATTATATAAATGAAAAGTGTCTAAAACCAATTGAAAGAAAAGGACATGATGTTCCTATCCAAACAATTGTAGATGTTTGAACATAATTTTTTGCCTGATCACCAATCATTCACCATATTCATTTCATTCTCAGTCCTATTAGTGGGGGGTTGAGATTATCCCCACTTTATCCTCTGCAGAGAGGGTTAAGACTCCCTCTCCATCCCCATTACCAAAAAAAAGTATGTCCTTAGTATGAGACTAAAATGCATCTGGTGGTGGGGCTCCACTTTTGATATTGCAATTATTCCCAGGTTCACTGTGACCGTTAGGATTCCATTTATGGGTCAAATAGCTCTGTTTTAGAATTATTTGTATTGATAGTAATACTCATAACTGAGTGCAAACAAATTATAAATAGGAACTAGAAGGGCTACCTAGTATTGCCCAGATAGAGGTAATAACATTGCATATAACAATATAGTTAGAAATGTTCTATAATATATTTCTTCTGAATTTATTATTACTTTAAAGTGGATTCTTAGTATATCTTAAAGGGAAGTAACTGCATGTGTAAATGTATCTACTGTTTTTTTTGGGGGGGGGGGTTAAAACTCTTGAATAGGAGAGTAAAGTTGGACAAAAGTCCTTTATGAATGTTTCCAATGAAGGATTGTTTTTAATTAACAGTTGATGCAATTAAGAAAATACAATTAGAAGTAATTATGCAAGTTATTACAATTTTTGGCAATTTTAGAAAAACAAGAATTTTAAGATTACTCCTCACCACCACCCCTTTTTTTTTAAATTTTTTATTTCATTTATATATATCCACCTCAGATGCAAAAATAATCGCCCTGCTCTAGTTGTCTAGGGATAAACTCCCTCACCATCTGGCTGATACTGACAATAGGCCATATATAATGTGAAAACCAATTTGCCATTCTTTTGGCAACACATCGTTAATGTACTAATTGTAGATTTGATTTCAAGAGTGGAAGACTTGTGGTGATGTGCATGAGATTTGAAAATATTCCATATTATGATTCTTAAAGATAAAGGAACCCATAAGTAGGTTTCTGGTAATTGAATCTAATCAAAACTAATTTAACTTATATCATTTTTATCTAGAAGTGTTAAAATGTCCCATTTTCTCAGTAATTTAGTTACAAACTCCCAGAGATTTAATAAATTATAATAAGTAGTTACTTGAAAGCATATTGTGTACAAATTATTAGTATTAAAGTATAGTTACTTGAAGCTAAGATTGTTTAGAATGATTATCATTGTTAACTGAAACCATATTGATAAAAAAAAATAATTTTGTTTGTGTGTGTCCACTAGATATTGCACGTTCAAACTATCTATTAACTTTTAATGTTTTTTTTTGGGGGGGGGGGGGTCTCAATTTCTTTGAAAACTGTAAACGGATCACAGCAATTATTTGGCGAGAATTTTTTATTTTTATTAATCTGAAAATATAGAATTATAAAGTTGCTATAAGACAGTAGCACAAAATGGTAAAATAGGTGGAAACAAAATTGATTCTTAATTTTTGTTCTTTCAGTAATCGGCCAAAGCAGTACTATCAAACAGCATCACTTTCAGCTGGAGTTTATTAACTGGTAAGTTTGTTTGTTTTTTTTTTTTTGTTTTTTTTTTTTAAATCTCTCTCTCTATCCCTTAATATGAGAATGATGGAGTATAGATAGTATTTGAAATTCTGTGTGGATTGTCTGTCAACAAATATTTGTACTTCTGAATTTAGGGTAGGTTCCTTTCTGTTAAAAAAATGGATCTTCCCCTTTCGTGTTCTTCACATTGCATCTTTTTTCTTTATTTAAAAATCACAAATACTTTTACATTGGTAGTTATTTTTCCTCTTATATTGTTTCTTTTAATAGGCAATTATGAAACTTTTCACATTGAAGATCTTTCTGAAGTGAATGAATCAGATCTCTTAAGGTAAGAACTGTGATTTGAAACTAATTTTGGTTATCTAAAATATTGTTAAACATGTGTGACCAACAAGTGGAATTCAAAATGTATCTTTTGCATAAATTTTTATTTATTTTAATGTTCTTTTTATGAGAATAACTTTAAATGCCTTTTGCTTGTTTTCTTATTCAGGAAAGAATGGAACCCTGGAAATGGTGAAGTTACAAAGCTTCAACAAAGTTTGGCTATTCCTCAGTCTTTTTATAATAGGGTCTATACTTTAACTAATGAGGCTGTTCTCAAAGGTAAGCATGAACCTATTTTTTTTTTTTTTTTTTACACTTTTCCTTCTCTTGTCTATTCACAACATTAAAAGAAAACAATTCCCATATAGATGTCATTTTGTTCTTATTCCGATTTCATATTATTTTCCTCATTCCTAACCAAATGTTTATTTTACATTCAGAATCAGCCTGCAAAATTTATCCATTCAAATTATGCTATCAAAACATTTGTAAAGGAATAATGATAATTGGGAGAAAAAAACCTTTTCCCCCGTTTAGTTATAAGCAAACTCTCACTCCTCCACCTTTTTATTGGTTGGGAGAGGTGCGTTGTAGCTGCTAAAATTTTGCAATCAATTCTTTATTTCATTCATTATTTACTTATTATTATTATTAGCAGTAGGAGCCTTATATTATTATATACATTGGCCCTTTATCCATTTATTTCATTATCAACAAAATATCTGGATTGTTATTATAACTAATATTACTGTTAAAATAATAAATCTCTAAAGTGACCTCTTTTCTCCTTCCCAATGATTTTTATTGCATTTTGTATTGATATGAAAAATCTTTATATATTGGGCAATTCAAACTTGATTAATTTAATTAATGTATTTATTTTTCTGTTTAGGTGAACATATTTTGGGGAATATCCTGTATATTTTTTTAGATTTAAAGGATTTATTTTACTCAAATTGGTTTTCATAAGATTTAGTGTGGGGATCCTGATAACCAGAATTTAACAATCTAAAATTTGTTTCCAAAAGTAACTTTTATTCTATTTTTATTCTATCATCTCTCTAAATAAGTAAAATGTTGATTTTCTGTCTTTTGATTTCAGGTCATTCTTTGACTACCATTGTGGCACCTCACCATTTTGTTGCAATAAGCCGATGAATTTGATTGTGTTGTTCATCACTGTGTCTTTCATTCCTCAATTGTCGACCATGCAACATTTTTTAATATTTTTTTTTAAAATAGTGCCTTTGTGAAAACAAGGATATTCTTAAAATAAAGGGAAAAAAAGCCAAAGTATTTCTGTTTTGTTGTCAACAGTTTTTTTTTTTTTTGTCTTTTTTTCTCTCCTTTCTCTCCTTCATGCCAGCTTAGCTGTTTAATGTAGAAAAATTTTTTTTTTTTTTTTTGCTTTTCATTTTTTCCATTCAGACATTAACCACTTTTTAACCTGGGAAGATGTAAATATGGAACTAAAGCCTCTTTGATGTCATTTTTGAAATTTTTCTTTTTCAAAAATTATATTTAAACTTTTTTTTTTTTTTTTTTTTTCTTTTGCTCATTGAAAATAAAATTTGGCCTTTAGCCTCAAAGAAACAAAAACACTATAAAAATGATTTTGTACATTTTTGATTAAAATTTGTCTTGTCTTATTAATTTCAAAACTTTTAGTCTGCATTTAAAATAACCTGACATTTTTAAGTGGTTAAACATCTGAATTTTATGCACTTTTTTTTGTCTTCACTGGCTTTTTTTTTTTTCCCCCCTCTCTTCCCTCTGCAATAGTAAATGTTCATATCACTATAGGACAATATTTTACTAGTATTGGAAAGTTGTCAATCCGAGTTGTGGTAGCTTTTTTTTTTTTTTTTTTTTTAACTTTTGGGTTGGTGCAGGAGATAAGATTTGATACACTTTCTGTGTTTTTTTTTCTCTCTATCTAGGCTTAAATTAGTTTTTGGTTCAAGAGACTTTGTTCTCAAGTCTGTTTTGTTTTTATTGTAATATTAAGGGAAAGCAAATATTTGTCGGGTTTGTTTTTTTTTTTTGTTTTTTTTTTTTAACTGATTGCATATTTTAGAAATAGAAATGACACCAACTATATTCAAATTTTTAAAAATATCCACACAGAAAGGATTTTTTAGCATTTTATTTTTGAAAGAAAGTTTTTAAAAAAACAAAAAAAACAAAGTGTCATTTAATAACTGGTTTATTTTTTTCTTCATCCCAAAAAAACCAAATGTGTTGGTCAAGTCTGCAAAAAGAAACATTTCCAACAGAAAATGAAAAGATGAGACAATAAAATTGCAGCCTAATCCTTAAACATTTGTAAATTTTTTTTTTTTCTTTTAAAATCCCGGAAAAAATTTGAAATGGTTGAGGGTAAAAAAAACAAACTGCCATTGATGGTTCAACAGGTAAAAAAAAGCTTCTGGCACAACCATTTGACATGGGAGTTAGAATACTCTACTGGCAACTGAGAGGGCTTTTGGTTTAATGCATTTCTTGAACCCTTTATAAAAGAATTATAAAAACTAGATGGGGTAGGGGTAACAAGTAAATTGAATTTTATGCAATGGCTAAAATGTTTCCTATTTTAGTGTGAATTTGTACAGTTTGATTAAAAAATATTCCCTTCTGAAATGACTTTATACAAAAACAAACTTGTTTGAATAAATTGATAGAATTTTAATTTTGGGCAGGGTGAAAATTAAGTTGGGGGGGGGGTTAAAAATGTTTTCTCCAATCACCCACATATATATATATATATATATATTACCAATTCCTCTGCATGAGCAGGATGTGACACATTGTCAATTTCTTAAGCAGGGCTTAGGTTTGAATTCAGAGTTTTCCTTCTCCTAGACTGGTTACCTATCCAAGATTAAAGAGCCCAGTCTGCCCTAGTATTTACCCATAGCTGGAGGGAGAATATATGGATTAATATCTTTCCCAAAGGTATTAGCGCTATGAAATGCAAATAGCCTTGGGTCAACAATCCATTTCCTACGACTAACCATTACACCATGCACCTCCCTATCACCCACATATAACATTTGATTTAATCAAAATATGCATTCTATAGGCAAATTCATTAAAACAAGTTTTAGATGAAAATGAATACTGACGTTGGTTTTGGGTTTTTTTTTTCTTCTTTTCAACATAACATGGCCTCTCTAAGTTGATGTAACTTGGGAATAAAAAGACACCAGATGGAAAATATCAAATGATAGAAAAATAGATATGAAGGGAAGAATTTAGAAAAATCAAGCCCCCACCCAATGAAATCTTACTATAAAACTAAACATTAAAATTACAGATAAAGAATCCTCACTGTCTTTAATATCACTTCCCACATCAAAAAGATGGTTATAACCATTTCAAACTGAATGGAAGAAAAATGTAATATGTAGTGTCTGGTCTATATTTTCTAATCTAATAATCTCTTGACTTGCTGGTATCATCAGTCTTTTTTTTTTTTAAGGAAGGATTAATTAAACAGTAAAGGTAAAATTTGATTTGTCGCTTGTAAAAGCTTGTGGCTTTAGATCAGTTGAATGATTAATAAGGCTTCCTGAAGTAATGGGGGGGGGTAGCAGTCTCACCAGGAGCTTATTTTTTTTCTTTTGTGCCACTATGGTGGCCATAGACTAACAGTTTGAGTATTTGCAATAAAGATGAACAAAAGTTTTTTTTTTTTTTAAATGATAATGGTTCATCTTAAATATGTAAATTAGTTGAAAAAGGCCATTGGAAAACAATTTTTTCTTTCTCGGATGGAAACAATTTAAGGCAAAAAAATAACTACACAATTTATAAACCAGTAGTTAAAATCTTTTACATATAAAAATTAATAACAATGGCATAAAATTCAATAGAATTAAACCTAAAATAATATAATCAGAAAACAATGAAGATTTGCATTCTATTATTCAATGTTTTGGCTGTAAAGTTATCCCCCCACATTGCTGAAAAAGCCAACAACAAAAAAAAAAGTTGGCATTTCCTAATTTTATTTGAAAATTAGTCGCATTGAACAGTAATTTGATTAATTCCTATTATTAAACAATTTGTCACCATTTGAAAGGAAAATGGTTTTCTTTAACAATTGAAAAGATTTGAATTAAGATGGGTTTTTTTTTCTTTCTAATTTTGTGTTAAATTATTGATAGAAAACTGTTCATCCAAAAATTGATTTCTGGATTATTTTTCAATTAGAAATTTTAATTGTTCGTATCAAAAGCCAAATTGATCTCTAAGAAAAAAATCTTTTTAATTGTGCTACCCTAATAGAATGGCAACAGTTAACTCGTTTAATAAAAACAAAGTAAAAGATGTTTCTTTTAATAATTTCAATTTTATGAAGCAAAGTTATACATCTTGTGTTGGATGGAAATTTTTTTTTTCTTTATGGTAATATTTTCCTAAAATTAAGAAAGGGAGTGGATTTCTATAAAATATCCTCATTCTGAAAAACTTGTTTGCTACACATTCCTCTCAGCTGCACCAGACTCACAATTTGATTTGGGTGGAGAATTTTTGATTTCTGAACAAAATTCAACAGCCAATCTTAAAAACATGGAGGCCAGATATTCTCATTTGGGGGGGGAGAAAAAACAAACTTTTACACATTTCACACATCAATTAGATTGACATCCAACTTTGTCCTATGTTGTGACTCATCTACAATCTAATAAGTGACTGTATAAATGGATAGGAAGATAGGCATTTATGAAAGTATGGATATATTTGGTAATATTTACAATTTTTTAACTGACCTCAATTTACACTAACCTTTTTGCATATGATCTCATTTTGGTCATGTCAGTTATTTACCTATCAACCTACTAAACTTTTCTTTTTTAATACATGTTAGATTTTTAAAAAATCTTTTTATTTAACTATTGGTCCCTTTTTTTTTTTTTTAACATCAATAATAATCAAATTGCATTGTTGATATGGGGGAAGAAAAAAAAATCAAAAAGGAAAAGTTATAGCAATTCAATACTTCAGAAACTATTCATACTATTTTATATCAAATTAAATTTTTTTTTTTTAAAGTTGATTTAAATTAAAACTTGATAATCAAAAACTATAGAACCAGATTCTTTAGCTTTTTATCAAGAGAAGAATAACAAATGCAGTGCAAATTCCACAAAGAAAAGGACATTTTATTCTTTCAGGGCAGCACCCCTTTAAACAACTGGCCATACAAAGCAAAATGCTTTTAGTAATCACCACCACTCAACATCCATTTATTTTTGTAAGAGGGACATTGTAATAACCAAGACTGAAATTTATATCACTGGCCTTGGATTGTTACAATCACATCTTGAAGGGATCAATTTTGAAAAACAAAAATGATTAATTTCAACCCGTTACTTTTGAATTTTATGCCAACATCAAGCATTTAAATATTTCAAGTTTAAGATATTTAGCTCTTGAATGCTGAAAAGTCCTTATGTTCTTTTTAAACAAATCATTTAAGAAAAATTAAATGAAGTTTTGAAGGTTAGTGTTCAAATACTAATTTTTTTTTTTTTAAATAAGGCTCATCTCTGTAAGAACGCACGCACACATAATAAATATTGACAAAATCAATGTCTGTTTTAACAACATCTTTGGAAAAGTTTTATGGGGAGAATCGTGTTAGCACATATCTTTCTAAATCAAAACGTACAAGTAGATACCAGCCTAATAAAGGAAATTTAAATGATCCTCACTCAAACTTCTATGGAACAAAAAAAGTTTGAAGAAATGAAGTTTTTATTAATTTTATGCTAAGTCAAAAATGTGAGTGAGTGAGTCTCGATATATCAAGAGGTAAACACTTTCCAATGAAAAGCCAAGACCATCATTAGAGTTTTTTTTCAAATAATGATTCAAACAATTGAAATAGCCAGCAAATCAACTGAATCCAATAAATATTAAAATGCATCTTGCAATTTCATTTCTAAGCAAAGAAAAGTCAAATTATTATTTTTTTATCAAATGGAAACCTTTTTCATTGACAATTTTAAGTAATTCTGTGGAAAATTGAACTTCAAACTCATCAGTTTCTTTTTTAAAATTAATTATAGATAGAGGAGAACTGACAAACAGATAAAATATATTGGAAAGAAATACTTTAAGGTGTCCAACTTAATTTTAGTTTGGAAATGTTAAAAGGAGAGAATAGAAGAAGAAAAAATTACTCCAAGATCAAACCAATTTTTTGCTTGAACCAGGTAAAAACCCTACACAACATAAAATAGAAATCAGAAATTTTACAAAAAAAAAAAAAAAGTAATCCTAACTCAAATTAGCAGGAGGAGAAAAAAAGTGTTACTACAGAGAAAGCTAGACTGACAAATGGACAACTATTTTTATGCCACTTTTTGACAAGACTGAGCACGGGGCATAGAGTGACATTTACCAAAATGTCTATACTGAGTATGCAATTTTTTTTTATTAAACACTTAAAAGTGAAGTGCACATTGCTGATGTTATTAAAAGTTGCTTTGGGGGATTTCTCTCATCTATGAAAATAGAAGTACTGAATTGCTATGGAAAGAAAAAGACTGAAAAGACTTTTTTTAAATAAAAAAAAGTTCTTTCACAAATTTTCACTTAAAAATAAGGTTTACAGGGAAAAAACCCAAAAAAAAACATTAATTTTGGGATGTCAGATTTTCGTACACAAAAAATTAGAATTTGAATAATTTTTAGTGATTTGGTTTTTACAATTTGCAATAAATAAACAGAAAAAAGAAAATGATAACCCAATTTGTTTTAAAAAAAAAACCTTGAAAACATTTGAAGTGACTAGAAAAATGTCCAATCAAACATTCAATTCATTGAGACAGGATCACAAATACATCAAACTTGCATTCACTAGAGAAAAAAACCCATCCCCACTCCAATGCAAGAACCAACAAAATTCAAAATTTTAAATACAAAAGAGATAATTTCAAGTAAAACAATCATTAAACTGATTGAAATTATTTCAAAATATACACAATAGAAATTTACAGTTTCTTTGAGAAATCCCACACCCCACACCCGCTTTTATTTTTGCAGGAGGAACGCACCCACCAGTAAGATGATTAACAAGCTGGTCATCAGCTTTTTTTTTTTTATAGTTAATCCTGATTTTTCAAGTGACCTTACACAGACTAAGCTAAAAGCTTAATAAACATCAAAATTCACATTTGATATATTTTACATTGATAAATAAGGTCTCCAATCTTATAAAAATTGTTTTAAATCAGATAGAAGAATGAAACAAACAATTTATTTCTCTTCAAAATTAATAATTTTAATTAAATTAACAATTTATTTCTCTTTAAAATTAAAGATTTATTTTTTCAACATGGTCGCCAGTTAGTGCTGCACATTTTTCCAAACATTTCATCTACCCTTTCGTTCGGTACGCAAAGAAAATTTCTGGTTTACTTTCGATCTAATAGTATACAACTTTTGACATCTGCTAAAAGAAACGTTCAATTTTCAACACTTCTTTAAATTTTGGAAATAACCAGAACTGCGATGGTGTCATTTTTCTTTACTGAATGTGTGTGTGTGCAACTAGTAATATAGTTGACATAAGCATTTAAAAAAGAAAAGAAAAAAAAAAGCTTTTCATCTAATGCCAAAGTTGAAATTGCTGTAAGCAATCATAAAAAAAAAATTCTTTTAATGGATGGAATGAAGAAGTGGATAAGAAAGTTTAGAAAAAATGTGTAGCACTAAACAGACTGATGGAAACTAAGCTCATCATTTTGTAGAGACATAAATTATTTTGATAGCAATTTCATTTTTCTATTTGCCCAAAAACTTGTCTTATAGGATTGAAGACGTTATTCATCAATCAACACTGTATATTGCAGTATCATATAGCAGGTCAGATGAAAGGGAAAATGGATTTTCGGTTTGATGAAAGGAACTGAAAATTCACAGGAATTTTGGAAGCAGACAAAATTATGATTGAACAGAAAAAAGAAAAAAAGTGGTTATCAAAACATTCATTGCCCAAAAGTGAAAAGCTAATCTGCATGGTTTGAATCAAAAGTCATTAATTTATTCATACCATCTTCATTGTCTGTGTCATGACAACATTACTACAACTTATAATTGTCATCAACTTGTGGTGATCGTCTGATAAATTATTTATGGAGATTTTAAATTGAACCCTTTCTTGTTCTGGATCAGAGAGATTTTAATTTAGTGAGAATTGAATTTGCTTCTTTGGGGGGAAAACAACAAAGTCCTAATGATTAGAGGAAAATCTTTGTTAAATAATTAAGTGATGATTTTGGGGAGAGAAAAATTTAATTCTGTGGTGGAATTTCAATGAAATACAATGAAAGGTTGTTTATGTTAGTCACAAAGCTGACCAACTGTGGCATGTTAAAGACCTCAAGAAAATTTTTTTTAAATAATAAAACAGGGTTTTCCACTTGTACCAATCGAAATTGCTGGTAAAAGTGAAGAAAAAGAAAAAAGTTTTTATAAATAGTTTATCATGATTAAAGATAAGGTTAGAGAAAAATGGTTTTGATTTAAGAAATTCATTTCTTTTATTTATTTATATATATATATTTTTTTTTAATATTTATTTATCTATTTTAACTTTTTCTGGTCACTATTCATGTGAAATAAAGAAAAAAAATGACAATTTTGTCTCATTTTTCTTTCACTTATATTATGATTCACTTATCATTTTTAGATTTTTCAGATTTGTACAAAACAAAGAGAAATTTAATAATACACGTGTGTGTATGCGTGTGCACATCATTTCAGCTGAATAATGACTTTAACAAAAGAAATAATAATAAAAGAATTCAATAAATCAATATATTTAAATATTGTTGATTATAATTAAAAGATTAAATCTTTATAAATTCATGTGTGATATTTACCTTATATATATATATATATATATAAGAAATAATATTGTAGTCAGGTACATTTTGGCAACAACAAAATCTTTCTATTTTGGGGGGAGATTTTTTTTTTTTTTTTTCTAAATAAATTATTTTTTTAGTATTTACTAAGTTTTGCTTAGTCTGGGATATAGACCTTAAGGTGCTTACAGTACCTTACTTAAGTGGTCACCCATCTCAGAACTGAGCAGGCTTGATGCTGCTTAACTTCAGTGATCTAGCAGGAACTGGTAAAATGATTTTTTTAATTTTTTTTTTTATTTAAATTGTCATCCATCATCAAAGACAAAATAGGCAAATCACCTTAATGGCTGAAATATCTTTAAAATAAATTTTATTCAAACTAAAGAAAAAAAATACTTAAAAAAAAAAAATTGTTTCCTACTTAAAATGTTATGAACAAATTTAGACAATTTTTCTAATGGCCACCCTATCCTTCCCCCTGAACCCTGCCAATCAAAATGAAACAAAAATAAAATAAAATAAAAAAACTTTGGTCAAAATAGAAAGGTTCAAATGAGAAATAACAAAAGAAGTCCTTTCATATTATGATACAATTGGAATAGTGATTTGAAAAGTTTTTGTTTTTTTATGCACTAAAAATTATAGTTCAGACATAATGTTCACAAGTTTAATTGGTTTCATATTAGATGTTAATAAATATATCATTGATGAGACAATGCATGATGAGGATGGGAATAAAAACACTGAAATATCACAATTTCTCTTTTAGTTGTCTTGTTCCTTATTCTAAGTTCTGATTATAAAAGATGTTTAACCATTTCTGCATTAAGTGAGAAAAAAAAAAAATACAAAATACCCACCACACACATACACATGCACCTACACCCACACACAACTGACTGGGAAGAGGAGGGGCAGAATGTCAAGACTTTTTTTTTTGTTTTTAAAGACAAAGAAAAAAAAGAAGACAATTTAATCCGAGATCAACAAGTCTGAAGGAATAAACAGACAACAATAACAACAACAACATCTAACCTAATAGAGAGGGTGGGAGGAGGCAGAGAGGAGTAGATAGAGGCTTTGACCTCAGATATATATTTTTCTTATCATTATTTCAACACATGCAACTTTTGCAAAGTTTTGCACAGATTCCCAGTTGAAAAGGGTTGACACTGCAGCAGCTGCGCAAGGGGTTAACTGCCTCCCCGTCCCCCCCACACTTTTTGGCTCAGAAAACTTCTCCTGTCCAGCAGCTTGAAGCTCAGGTGTCGCTGCTCTCAAGCGGTGTGGGGCTGGCCGAAGTCTCGATGCTCGCATCTGCGTCGCCGTCGCCTTTCTCACTTCCGTTTGAAGTGTCCTCCTTCGAGGTAGACACGGGGGGTGAGGTCGGAGATGGGGGGCTTGGGGGTGGGAGAGGGTGAAGAGAAGGTGGGGCTTTCGGGTGATCACCGTCGGCATCAGCATCAGCATCGTTGGCGTCAGCTTCAGCATCAACCTTCATTATGTGTGACGGGGTCAGTTGTGGGGAGATGGAGTCACTCACTTCGGGAATGGTCTGAATCTCGTCCTCTGGGGGTTTGGCTAATTCTGGTTTGGCTTGCAGATTTCTAATGGCATCTTCCCACGCATGGAGACACTAGTGGAGAGACAAAAAGAAATATTACCCTCTTATGAGTATACAAATACATATGGTTGAATGTAAAGAAAATAATTTGGTCTTCCCATAGTGGAGAGACAAAAAAGAAAATAAATGGGACAAATTTAATGGCTTCAAAGTTAGAGAGAAAAAATAATTCTTTTACATAAACAGGAACAAAAAAAAACAAATGGTTGGTTAGCCTGTTGGTTGAGTTTAACGGCATGTCAAACCTTGATGGGTTATTTATGCCAAAGACGTGGCTATTTCCTATAAGTCTAGCATAAACAAAGGGGAACCACTCTCAACTGATAAATCATTTATTTATTTTCCCATTAAATTAACCCTAACCCCATCTTTTTTTTTCCTAGTAGATCAATAAAAAATAATTTATCAGTTAAGAGTGGTTCCCCTTTGTTTATGTTAGACTTATAGGAAATAACCTTTTCTATTTAACCTATAGATGGGACCCTTATAGGGTCAGAGTGGACCTGGGAGTAATGGTGATGAAAGGGTACTCCACACTCTCCCCCCCCAAAGCTCAAGAAGGGAAAATTCACCATTAGATTCAGTTTAACGTCATACTCGGGACACTAAGACCCTCAGCCACTGCCTTCTAGCACATATATGATAAAAAGAGTTGGAGGTTTGCCATAAGGGGAATAGGGTTGGGAGAATCATATAGGTGCTAGGGCTTGACATGACCAGCTGATTGATTGAAGGGGGCCTCTCCGACCACCCATCTAGCTTAAGTGATGGCTAAAGTGGAGTGTTGCATGTCATGGACTGCTCAGCTACAAGGAATTTGTCCTAATGCATCACAAGTCACCACCTATGGCTAACAGGTTACCCCACGCAGAGGTGCAGTTGGTGTATTCTAAAGCCCCAAGTAGAAAGGGCTGGATTGCTATGCTTGGATAGACAAGGTACATCTGAAGAAGGCTGAAGAGTACAACAAACATAACATTGTGTTTTTATATATATCACAATAAAGATGTGGACAACAGTCCCAAAAAATCAGATTAATGTATATCAAGTCTCATCTCAAACAATTCAGACAAATAAAGTCTGAATACAAAGTTAAAGTCGGAAAAATTGAGGAAAGGTTGACGATAAATCTCGAAATTTAATTTTATTTAAAAATAATTCATAATAATAATAATATAATAATATAATAATTTATAATAATGATAATAATAATAATTAATAATAATGATAATAATGATAATATTTATAATGATAATAGATAATGATAATATTGCTTGTATTTCTGTAACTAAAACTACGTTACAGCTTACGTCACAAGATTTTTGTGTTATTTCCACTCAAAATTTGAATGAGCAATTTTAAAAATTGTTTTTTTTACTCTCGTATTTATAATGAATAATTTTATTTAAAATAATTTCATCCTGACTTATCTCCCCTTGACCATTTAAACCAAAAAATTAAAAAAATCTCCATTTTGTTTTTCTTACCTTTTCATAACGTTCAATCTGTTTGTCAGCGAGTGCAATGAAAATCTCTCTCAAGTCTCTATGTTTGGTTTTATGCCATCGTTCCATGTCAGCCTTGAGGTCTGCATTTGCACAAACTGACTTGTCATTGAGAATTTCCACATTATGCGTCAACTAGAAAAAAAAAAATATAAAAAAAATCCAAAATAAACGCACCTTATTTTATAAAGACAGGGAAAAAAAAAAAATCACAATCATCTTTGTTTGACTTTCACTGTTACAGACTGCACATGTGCATCTTGTGTATTACCACAAATGCACACGTGGCCCATTCCATATTGAAGCCTTATGGCAAACATGCATATTTTGTTGTTGTGTAGATATCCAAGTTAGCAGTGAACATTTTATTAGGTAGATCATGAAAATGATAAGACGACAAGAACTGCTAAGTTGCATATCAATTGCTGCTGGGTGGGTGAGCTTCGCTGCCAGCTGATTTGTCCAAAAGAATCAGATATTCTGGTTACAAACCTTGTGAAACGCACAAAAAATAATTTTAGTTATAAAGGAATTTCAATTAGTGGGGTAAAGGATGGTTCCATTTGACTAAATAAAGCAGAATAGATAGTACCTTATTTGATGGCATATAAAACCCCTACAGCCCACCCTATGTCAACTAATAATATATATATATATATATATATATATATATATTACACACACACACACACAATTAGTGGAGGTGCGTGGTGTAATGGCTAGTGTCGTAGGAAATGAACTCATCAACCAGAGTTCAAATCCTGGATGAGGCTGTTTGCATTTCACAGTGCTAATACCCTTGGGAAAGGTGTGCATCCAACTACTCTCCCTCCAGCTATGACTGGGCTCTTTAACCTTGGCTTAAAATTGGTAAAGTCAAAGTTGAGAGCTCAATTTACAACAGTTTTTGAATTATATACAGAGCAATATACTTATCAAAGAAAAAGGTTTAAACACTGGTCATATTAGTAGTTATAAATTCATTTTCACCAACATATATATGCAGAGATGCTGATAGGTACAAGTCCTGTGTCTCTAACGCACAAAAATCTAAAAGGACACAGCAAAATTATATCCATGCGTCCAGTGTTTTTCTTTTTTCTTCCCCCATCATTTCAAGCTAACTGTAAATACATTTCAATAGTTTCTTAGAAATGAATTACACAGGATAGATTACAAGGTAGAAGTTAGATGGCTTTAGTTAGGACCCATAAATTTTCCCAGAGACTCATTTAAAGCAGATATGTGTGTCCCGGGATGCACTCAATCAAAAAGCTATCAGCATCACTGTATATATATATATATATATATATATATATATATATATATATATATATATATATATGCTCCCATAAATTTGGTAATGAGCTCTCTAATTGGTAATTTAAATTAACTTTAACTACTAAGCAAATAAGCAATGATCATTTCTCCGGAAATTTGATCTCTCAGTGACCGAATGATACATACATCCCTATGTATTTAATAGTTTAAAAAACACCAGTACCCCACATCAGCTGTCAGTGGGCGAATAAGATATCGGACTACCATGCGGTCGGTCTGAGTTCGAACCCTACCCAAGGATAGTTGTGTCTAGCCACACTGAAGAGGCATGATATGCCGAAACACGTGTCTGTGGATGACTATCAGACTGCAAATTTTATTGAAAATCTATATGTATATATGTCGGTGGAAATAAATTTATAATTGCTAAATTGACTGGTATTCAAACCTTTTTTTTAAATTATATATATATATATAACAGGGATGGGGCTAGGGATGATACACCATCAAATACAGTAATAATCTAAGAAGCAAATAAGCACAAGCAACAGTAGCATAACATGAGCAGCTCTAAGTAGTACATGTCACAAATTAACGATTGCAATTTAAATCAAACTAACATGCAAGTACGTGTCTATATAAACGATCCTCAATCCCCTACCCCCCCAAAAAAAAACATAAGGAATTATCAACATCTTCCTCAAAAGAAAAAGAACTTGGTAACTAGATATTTGGCGGGGGGGGGGAGATGAATTATTAATGTCTATTATTTCTTTATCATCTTTTTTTCTTTCTAAAAAAAAAAAAAAAAAAAAAAAAAAAAAAAAAAAAAAAAAAACAGTAAATTTTAGGACTTTTGACTAACGGTTCAAAAACCAAGAGACTATATAACTTGTTACCATACACTTAAAGTCTGTGCGCACTTCAAAAAAATTTTTATAACTTTATTTGTACTAGCAAAATTATCTAAATTTTAATGTAATAAAATGTATTAAATTAGAAAGAATAATGAAACTAAATAAGAACGAATATAAAAATGTGTAAATTCATGTTATCTTAATTGATTTCTATATAAAAACTATATATATGATTGCTTTTTATACGTTTGAGAATAACATGATAGTTATTAGAAATCAGTAACAACAAATGAGTATCTATTAAACCCAGTTTTGTTAAAACCATTATGCAAATTATTCCCACCATATGCTATGTAAATCTTAATTTCTTAGGGATGTATAACACATATATAAGGATTTCAAATGCATTAATGATATGGACAGTTTTTGGAGCAAATATAACTCAGCTAGACTTTAATAGACATCATTAATAAATAAGATGCTAATTAAGATTGAATAATGACTTTCATAGTCATTGAGAATATAACTTAAATAACTAAGGAAATCGTGATGTCAGTGGTGACGTAGTTTCAGTTACAGCCAGTTACATAATCTCCATTATAATAAGATTATAAATTCTTTAAAGTGCACACGGATTTTATGGATATGCTTTATTATTTACTAAGCCTCTTGCTTAGTTGTGGCACAAGGCCATATGTACGGGGCACCCAAGTGAGACTCAAACTCAACCTCACAAGTAAAGGTTTGCTAGTCTAGCTTGTTAACCATTACACCATGCGAGGTGCCCAAAGCGAGGAAGGTAATCAACCATTTTTCTCATATGAATCAAATTCTTTCTTAATTTGTTGAATATCATTCTCATTTCGTACTTATCGTTAGACAAAACTTGCCTTTGCGATCAAGATAAGTGTTCATTGTCCACTGGTGACAGAAGCTAACAGCTACACTTTTGAAGGCTGATTTTCAAAGCCGATGCACTCCCCCCCACCACCACAGTCGGAAGATACCCCCCTGTAACCATAATCTAGATTGAAAGAAAACAAAAAAAAAAAAATATGTATATATATATATATATATATATATATATATATATACATACACACACACAACATAATAATACCTCTTTAATAGTTTCTATAACAACATACCCACCCCCCTGCAACCATAAGCTAAATTAAAAGAAAACGAAAAATATATATATATATTATATATATATACATACACAACATAATAATAACATAATAATACCTCTTCAATAGTTTTTTCCAACTTCTCTTTTTTCTGATGTTTCACATCATCTGGATCTTTGCCCAGAAATGCTCCAAGAGAGAATGATTGGTCTGATACCATCACCTGGCGGACAGCAGAGAAACAAGAAACCATACAACAATAACAAGAAATGCCTTACATGAATGATTCAACTTGTTATTCTTCTTCTTCTTCTTCTTTGAGTCATCGAACTTATTACAATTCATTTATCACAAAATGTACATTCCTTTTTTATTCTCATCAAGTCATTTTTGTATTGGACGGACTTAATTACTTTAGTAAAACTAAACTTATCAACACGCATGAATTCCCTCACTGATCAAATATAATGTAGACGGCATTAGAAAAGTTACGGTTAAGTGAAATTAATTAACTTATATATATATATATATATATATATATATATATATATATATATATATATATATATAATGGTTCGATAAAGAGTCCCATAGAATGTGAAAAGGGTTATTTCTATTAATGACCTCTCTCAAAAGTTATTTTAATTTGGGAGAGGTCCCCCGGAAAATATCTTTTTCAACTATTCTATTCATTTTTTATGATATTCGTTGGTTCATGTTTGCATTAATTCTTAACTATCTATCTATCTATCTATCTAGATATAGATATAGATATAGATAGATAGATAGATAGATATAAAATAGTTTTATAATTTGCTTGAAGCATTGTTTATATTGGTTGCTTTTGAAGGCTATCACAATGCGAGTGTAAAGAAAAAATGAGGTAACTATGATGTTGTTGATCTACCTTTGATTTATTTTTTAAAATATATTTAGGGATAAAGATCCCTTTGTAAGAAGAATTCTGAAAGCTAAGTTCTGAGGCTTGTGGCTTGGATCTCTCAGTATGAACAGATTCCAGCCACAAGCTGAAAATATGTAGAGATCCAAGCCACAAGCTTCAGAACTTAGCTTTCAGAAATCTTCTGACAAAGGGATCTTTATCCCTAAATATATTTTTTAAAATAGATCAAAGGTAGATGAACAACATCATTGTTACCTTACTTTTTCTTTACACTTACATTGTGATAGCCTTCAAAATCAACCACCAAAGCATATATATATATATATATATATATATCCTGTAAATACATTGTGTGCTAAATTTTATTGCCAGTAAATTCATTGTATGGTGGGTTTGATACCGTCTCCTGCCAACTCAGTGTATGAGCAGCACAGCTTGGGTCATCTGATCTGTGCAGTAAAGCATCTGGGAGCTGACGATAGTTGTGATGCTTCACTTCAGCAATAATAGTCTCGCTGGTCTACCACAAGCGAAAAGGACATAAACTCACTTGCCGTTTGGCTGATACCAACAATGGCCCACTCCGTAGCCTTTACTTTTTTTATGGTAAATTAATCACAGGTAAATTATTTGTGGCTAAATTCAGAACTTAATCATTGCTTTTAAGAATTTAATAAAAAAAGCAAATGGTTTAAAAGGTAACCCTAATTAATCTGATACAATGAATTTACTGGCGATAAATTTACTACAATGAATTTACCTAAAATCCTATAGAGGCAATTTGGATATATATATAGAAAACAACTAGTCAAGAGTCGAATTATAATCAAGGGAGACAACTCTAAACTCAATTTGACTCAAATTCAAGTTTCCACCAAATTTACCAACCGTAAACAATTCAACTCTCGTCCGGACGTTTTAGTATAATCAATGAAAAGCAAGACTTATTTTATTTGCTGCTGTAAGTGTTGGAAAGGATAGAAAAATAGTGCATTTCGGATTTAATGTTAAAATGCAAAAAAAAAAGGTTTGTTGTTAGGTTGTTGTGGTTGTTAATAAAATGTCACCTGTTCTTTTTCGTCTTTCTTTTTGTTGAGCTCATCGACCGTCCAATCATATTCCGCTTGGATTGCATCTCGACGTCGAAGTACGATCTGTGATTAAAAGAAAGGGAGACAACTCTGTCAAGACAAATCACTTCACACCGAGTTATTAATAATAATAATAATAATAAAATTATTTGTACAGTGCTCAGATGCACTACAACTCATTAAAAGTGCATGTATAGTACATAGAAAATTTTTTTTCCCTTACAGATAGAATTAGTCATCAGTATAAGACATCCAGTGAGGATCAAATTCGCTTTTCAGTAGTAAAGGATTTGTGAGACTAGCTTGCTAACAATTATATTACAACAGTACGCCCAATGCATAGTACATAAAATAATGTACAAATGTCAGGAAAATTAACAGTGTATGATTCATGATATATATGTGTGCCTGTGTATGGAAGGGGTATATTAGATATAGTGTTGGCGAATTTCAGGAAGCATGGATGTTTTGAAGGATGCAGTATCTCAGCAGCTAACAACTGATGCAGGTAGTTTGTTCCATGCTTCAGCAACTCCGAGTGTGAAAAAGTGTTTCCAAACTCATGGAAGCTGTGCTGTTTTCTGATCACACGTATTAAACACATAGAAACTCAAGATGTTTTCTGGTTTGGTGTTTTTGAAAAGGTTGTTTGTTTGGTAGTAATTGGAATTAGTTTTTAGGAGACTACCACAGTTTAAGAGGATGTATTTGACAGTGAAAGGTACTTTGCATATTGGAGCATCTTCCTTTTTTAGAAGGTGTGAATGGGTGATATGGGTGTGCCTAATACGAAGAGAGAGAATATTACTTGTTCTTTTCTGTTAAACCCTGAAAAAAAAAATCAGGAGCCAGAGTCTCTAAGGTTATGTGATACTGTAATTCAGTGCTACCCAGCAACTCCTGCGACACTACCACTGCCAAACTGCATTGGGTTCTTGCCTTTCCTTTGGATCACAGCAGCAGTGTGGAAAGGGGGGGTGCTGCTTGGGTAACAGATCATCCTCCATATGAACCCGGCCAGGCTACATGGTTAAAAAATTATAAATGGAAACTACGCCATCGTCTCTTGCAGACAGAATGATATCAACAACAACAACATGACCTGCCACTCATTAATGGCATTTTGTAATGGTGGAGCTTATTGGGAATTTGATCGTCCCATGATTTTTTATATTTTTCATGTATGAATTTTCTAATAGTTGCTTTTAGATCAGTGTACGAGATTTTTATGTTGATGTACAATCGAGCTTCAGATACGGTTATATTAATAACTTCACTAAAAGGTTGCTTTTTTTTTCTTTTTTTTTTTTTAAAGATGTCCTCTGGTTTAATGTTTTTGAAAAGGTCCTTTAAGTTGTTTGTCTGGTAATAATTGGAATGATGTTGTATAAAAACTCCAACTTTTTAAGAGGATATATTTGATAATGAAGGGTACTTTGCATATCGGCCACTCACCAATGGTATCTTGTATATGGTGGAGCACGTTGCGCATTTGATCTCCCATGATTTTTGCCATTTGTCATGTATAAATTTGTTAATGGTTGGTTTTAGATCAGGGCCAAGGTGTCATTGACTGCTTAGCCAATAAGATGGCCCTATTTGGAAGGTCTTACCCCTCTGCAGAAATTCAGTCAGTGTATTTTACAGCCCCAGCTGGCAGGGTGGTTAATCTATTTGGGTGTAATACTGTGAAGGAATCATGTACATTTCCTAATGTAGCCTCATGTTTGAAACTGTAATATATTGCCTTGACCAGCAGTGAACCCAGTGGATGAAGTTAACAGATACATCTGGTTGTGGATAAAATCAACAAAGTGGCAACTGGAATAGAGGAAGTATGTGGATGTGATACCTGAGGCATAAAAACTAAAAATGCATGGGTGTAATGACCAATGAAAAACAAGCATTGCATGGGTGTGGCTGCAGAAAACTGTGTGGATGCCACAAGTCAAGGAGGCATGGCCATGTGAGAGTTTTAAGATTACATAAGGTCTAGAATTTTGGCTGAAATTCAGTTTTGCTGGCTCAGCTCCTCTGTATGTGTGTACTCTCTCAGATTATTCTCCAGCGCCACACAAGTGTCACTGTCAAAGAATAAAAATATAAGATTATATATATATATTATTATAGTGTGTACAGAAATAACCTACTCGTGTTTCACCATAAGGATCTTCAGGATGAAATCCACTGAATTAATTAAGACTACAGGAGTTCATGCTGTAATTATGACCGTTGAAAACAGTTTCAATGAGTAACACTTATACCAACCAAATATTGAGACCTACCAAATATTTTTACCAGTAAGTCATTCCTTATATATATATATATATATATATATATATATATATATATATATATGTGTGTGTGTGTGTGTGTGTGTGTGTGTGTGTTCCTCATTGTTTGTCAAGTTCAGCAACAGTATGCAACAGAAATAACTAATCAAGAACAATCAATTACTTAATTTAAAAAAAAACTTAATTGAATTTAAAATATAAGATTGTTAAAATTCTGGTTGCCATTCTAGGCGCTTAGTTCTTCTGTTGGTAAATCCAAGTTGGTATTGAGTTTGGATTCAGTTAGTTAATCCATGTTCAGTTCCTTGTAATCCTTGGTAGAAAAGAGTGTAGTTTCAGTAGATATTCCTTTTAGCAGAACGTCTGTAGTATTCCTTGAAATCCTTGGTAGAAAAGAGTGTAGTTTCAGTAGATACTCCTTTTAGCAGAACGTCTGTAGTATTCCTTGAAATCCTTGGTAGAAAAGAGTGTAGTTTCAGTAGATATTCCTTTTAGCAGAACGTCTGTATTATTCCTTGAAATCCTTGGTAGAAAAGAGTGTAGTTTCAGTAGATATTCCTTTTAGAAGAACGTCTGTAGTATTCCTTGAAATCCTTGGTAGAAAAGAGTGTAGTTTCAGTAGATATTCCTTTTAGCAGAACGTCTGTAGTATTCCTTGAAATCCTTGGTAGAAAAGAGTGTAGTTTCAGTAGATACTCCTTTTAGCAGAAAGTCTGTATTATTCCTTGTAATCCTTGGTAGAAAAGAGTGTATTTTTAGTAGATATTCCTTTTAGCAGAACGTCTGTATTATTCCTTGAAATCCTTGGTAGAAAAGAGTGTAGTTTCAGTAGATATTCCTTTTAGCAGAACGTCTGTATTATTCCTTGAAATCCTTGGTAGAAAAGAGTGTAGTTTCAGTAGATATTCCTTTTAGAAGAACGTCTGTAGTATTCCTTGAAATCCTTGGTAGAAAAGAGTGTAGTTCAGTAGATATTCCTTTTAGCAGAACGTCTGTATTATTCCTTGAAATCCTTGGTAGAAAAGAGTGTAGTTTCAGTAGATATTCCTTTTAGAAGAACGTCTGTAGTATTCCTTGAAATCCTTGGTAGAAAAGAGTGTAGTTTCAGTAGATATTCCTTTTAGAAGAACGTCTGTAGTATTCCTTGAAATCCTTGGTAGAAAAGAGTGTAGTTTCAGTAGATATTCCTTTTAGCAGAACGTCTGTAGTATTCCTTGAAATCCTTGGTAGAAAAGAGTGTAGTTTCAGTAGATATTCCTTTTAGCAGAACGTCTGTAGTATTCCTTGAAATCCTTGGTAGAAAAGAGTGTAGTTTCAGTAGATATTCCTTGTGGCAGAACGTCTGTATTATTCCTTGAAATACTTGGTAGAAAAGAGTGTAGTTTCAGTAGATATTCCTTTTAGCAGAACGTCTGTAGTATTCCTTGAAATAGAAAAGTGTAGTTTCAGTAGATATTCCTTGTGGAAGAACATCTGTAGTATTCCTTGAAATCCTTGGTAGAAAAGAGTGTAGTTTCAGTAGATATTCCTTTTAGCAGAACGTCTGTAGTATTCCTTGAAATCCTTGTAGAAAAGAGTGTAGTTTCAGTAGATACTCCTTGTGGCAGAACGTCTGTAGTATTCCTTGAAATCCTTGGTAGAAAAGAGTGTAGTTTCAGTAGATATTCCTTTTAGCAGAATGTCTGTAGTATTCCTTGAAATACTTGTGGCAGAACGTCTGTAGTATTCCTTGAAATCCTTGGTAGAAAATAGTGTAGTTTCAGTAGATACTCCTTGTGGCAGAACGTCTGTAGTATTCCTTGAAATACTTGGTAGAAAAGAGTGTAGTTTCAGTAGATATTCTTTTTAGCAGAACGTCTGTAGTATTCCTTGAAATCCTTGGTAGAAAAGAGTGTAGTTTCAGTAGATACTCCTTCTGGCAGAACGTCTGTAGTATTCCTTGAAATCCTTGGTAGAAAAGAGTGTAGTTTCAGTAGATATTCCTTTAGCACAACGTCTGTAGTATTCCTTGAAATCCTTGGTAGAAAAGAGGGTAGTTCCAGTAGATACTCCTTGTGGCAGAACGTCTGTAGTATTCCTTGAAATACTTGGTAGAAAAGAGTGTAGTTTCAGTAGATACTCCTTGTGGCAGAACGTCTGTAGTATTCCTTGAAATACTTGGTAGAAAAGAGTGTAGTTTCAGTAGATATTCCTTTTAGCAGAACGTCTGTAGTATTCCTTGAAATCCTTGGTAGAAAAGAGTGTAGTTTCAGTAGATATTTCTTTTAGCAGAACGTCTGTAGTATTCCTTGAAATCCTTGGTAGAAAAGAGTGTAGTTTCAGTAGATACTCCTTTTAGCAGAAAGTCTCTAATATTCCTTGTCATCCTCTTCTGTAGGTTTTGATCACAGAAAGTTAAATTTGCAACTGATTTCAGGACAAATACCAAACGACCTTAAATGCATTCTGTATCATTTCTCATTGGCTAATTTTTACTAGAAATGCCTGTTGCTGATGTTGTGAAATTTCATAAATATGAGTGGGAATTTGGCATAAATCTTATATCTTATAAATAATCCAACTAAACAAACAACATTTCTTTTTTTAAATCTTAATATAAAAAATTTAAAATAAATTTACCTTCACAGCTTCTGTGTACAACATATATTCTTTGAGTGGTTGGCAAAAGGCATCTTCAATTTCTTCAATCTGTTTTTTTTTTTTTTTTTTTTTAAGTAAAAAGAATAAACTGAAGATAAAAAGACTAGCAAGAATATGCGCCCTCTGGTCATGAGTATTTAAGTTTTAATGTAATAAAATATATTAAATTAGAAAGACTAACAAAATCGAATAAGAATGCATATAAAAAGATTACACTTATTTTAATTATATTCTAATTGGTTTATATATAAAAATCATTCATGAGGTTGATTTTAATACATTGTAGAATAAAACAAACATTACGGATCAATAATACCAAGTAATTATTAATTAAACCCGATTTTGATAAAACCAGTATGCAAATTAACCACACTATATATCATGTAAACCTTTTTTTCTTAGTGATATATAAGACACATTGCAGGATTTTAAACATATAACATGGGTTGTTTTGAGGTAAATCTAACTCCGATTTTCATAGAAACATTGTTAATAAAAAATATTTATTCTATTCTATGTATAGATGATTTTTACTATAAATTGAATACTCATTGAAAAACTTATGCAATTCCTGAGAGTATTATGATGTAAGCAGTGACGTAGTTACAGACGGACACCAAATCTCCATTATAATAAGATATTTAATATCTACAGGGCGATTGTAAAGTAACTCCCTATTCTAGATATGAGAAGAACACACATTACATGAAGTTTTATTTAAAATTCTATATGAACACCAGCATTCACCTCAAGCAACTCAGGAATCGCATTAACTGATCTTCCCAAAAACTCTTGTGGAATGGTAGAAATAAATTCTCATTTGTCCTTCAAGTTCTTCCAAAGTTTTGTGGAATAGACTTGCTCTTTCAACCAAACACAAAGAAAAAAGTTGTAAGGTGTTAAATCAGGGATTCTGTCCGGATACTGATGTGAACCATGTCTACCCATCCATCTCCCAGAAAAATGTTGATTGAGCCATTCATGAACAATAATAGCAAAATGTGGAGAAGCACCATCTTCGCTGGCTTGGTCATGTCAGAAGGATGGGTATTTGCCTCATACCCCACTTGTATGGGCTGGGCACAAGGCCTCGTTTTAATTTGGGCCCACCCACAAGCCGAAGCTCATGGGTGGGAAAGAACAAAAATTGCGTCATTGCCTGGGGGGATAGCCCCCTGGGATCAACGCTATTATTAAACTCTTGGCAAGTCCAGCGGCCGAAGCTCGCTGGACCCCCGGTATTAACCGGAAAACCGAATGTGCAATGAGTTTATATATAATTTTAAAAAAAGATGTCAGAAGGATGGAAAATGACTGCATCCCAAAAGATTTTGTGTATGGCAAATTAGTAAAAGGCTCCCAATCGGTAGGTAGACGACATCTACGCTTTAAAGAGGTCTGCGGGAGAGACATGAGGATATGCCACATTGAAACAAACACGTGGGAGGTAAATGCAGAAAATGGAGCAGTCTGGCCCCTTAATGTTAAACAAGGCACGAAGAAGAGTGAGGCGGAGAGGAGAGTTGCCTTGGCAGCAAAGAGAGCCAGAAAGAGGGAAAAAAACAGCAGCCCCAGAAAGCATCACAGTTTGTGTGCACTCAGGGATTGGCCTGCACAGCCACTTGCATAGATGCAGATGATTTTTTTTGGACACTACTCCATCACCCTTAGTGGATGGAAAGGTGCCAACAATCATCTTGCATAAAAATTCTTCAATATTCTCCCAAGTATTGACAACTGGCCAACTTGTAAAATTATAAATAGTTTAAATAGGGAAGTTATTTTTCAATCACCCTGTATAACAGATCAATAATATTGGGATAAGACGTGGGAGAAAGAACTTACCGATTCCCTGATAGACGCGCAAGTGGCTTCTATGGCTCTTGACATTGTTAACAGAGATGGAGTCAATTTATCTTCGGAATTTGACCACAATGTGTACACAGGACTCCATTCATTCAATTCTTCAACATATTCTAAAGAAAAAGAAAAAGAAAAAAATACTGTAAAGTCAAGAGTTATTATTCATAAACTTACATAGAAAAACAGACCCAGTCAGGTGGAAACCCAGCCAGATATGCACCCATTTGTAGGTACCGACCAAGCCAAATATGCACCCATTTGTATACCGACCAAGCCAGATATGCACCCATTTGTAGGTACCGACCCAGATATGCACCCATTTGTAGGTAACCGCCAAGCCAGATATGCACCCATTTGTAGGTACCGACCAAGCCAGATATGCACTCATTTGCAGGCAAAGACCATCGACCCCACACACACACACACACACATACTTACCTGTTTGTTCTTTGAGTATCCGCTGAGTGATCCGATCGATGGAAGCAAGTTTCTCCCCAAATGTATGTACATATTCATGCATGGCTGAAAATTCTGGCGGGCGGTTCTTCATCATGTATGAGGCACTCATGTTGTGCAAAGAGTTGGTCACACGACTAATCAACCCTTGACCTTGTTTCTTGTGGGCATTGAATTCCTGAAAAGACAAAACAAAATTTGCATTGGATTAGGAAGCACTCATGGTATAACGGTTATAGTCATAAATAATAGACATGGCAACCCAAGTTCAAATCCTGGACGAGGCTGTTTGCGTTTCATATAGCACTAATACACTTAGGAAAGGTATGCATCAAACTAATCTCCCTCCAGCTATGGGTAAATACCATGTTGTGCAAAGAGTTGATCACACAACTAATCAACCCTTGACCTTGTTTCTTGTGGGCATTGAATTCCTGGTTTGATTTGGCATATCAATTCCTGGTTTTATGGCATATCAAACTTTGTGGGTTATTTAATGCTAAAGCTATTCTTGTAGAAGAACAGTAGTTGTAATATTTGACCATGAGAACTTACTATATCAAGTGGCAATGCATCTACCATCATGTCTTGAGAGTGTGGCATATTAGGTGGGCAATGCTTCTACCATCTTGACTGAACATGCTGTGAGAGTATATCATGTAGCAATGCTTCTACCATCTTGGCTGCATATGCCGTGAGGGTGTAGCAGGTTAGGTGGCAGTTCTTCTAACATCTTGTCTACTAAAGTGACTGACAGCCACAGAAAGAGTTTTCCTTCTTAATTTAGCCCTTTTTTCTACTTACTCCATGGTATGTTTTTTTTTTTTTAGCAAAACACTAATCTAAGATGTTCTGATGTGGTTGGTTGGATCTTAGAGCATGTCAACAAGGGTTGACATGCTATAAATCTATGCCAAAGACGTTTTGTTTTATTCATTCGGGTTTTTTTTTCAATTAATTTTTTTTAAACACAGTTTTTTAAAACTTATTTTTTCTATTTAACCCAGAGATGGGATCCTAACAGGTCACTTGGGACTGAGGAGTAATGGCAATGAAGGAGTACTCCCCAGAGTTCAAGAATTGGAATTTCACCATTAGATGTAGTTTAACGTCATTCCCAGGACATGAAGATCCTTAGCCACTGCTTTCTAGCACATATATGATAAAAAGGGTTGGGGGTTTGCCATAAGGGTAATAGGGTCAGGACAATCATATAGGTGCTAGGGCTTGATGTGACCAGCTGACTGATGAGAGGGGGCCTCTCCGAATGCCCATCTAGCCTAAATAAGGGCCTAAGGGGAATACTGCAACTCATGAACAGTCAGTCATCAGGATTCTATCTGTAAGCATCACAGGTCACCACCCATACCTAACAGGTAGCCCCATTGGTGAGATTTTACCTCTCTGCAGAGGTGCAAAACATTCTACAGCCCCAGCCAACAGGGCAGTGTTCTGAGGCAATATTTCTCATTATTTCACATATACAAGAAAATAGCATTATTTTGGGGAGACAATATGTTATAAGTGGAGAATAAGGAAAAATATTTCCTCTCAAGACATCAGAGAATTTTTTTTAGTTTATAAAAACAAGTAAAAATGAAAGAATTAATGAAAGTTTACATAATGACATCTAAACAGTTCGAGAGTGACACACAATGTTGTATACAGTTATAGCAGAGATGAAAAGTTTAATAACTTACCCATGCCTTAGCTGTGAGGAACACCTGGAAATGTTTATCAAAAGACAACACAGGATGATCAGCGAGACGAGTGAGGAATTTCTGGAGAGCCTGTTGTCGAACCCGAAGGAACTCAGGACTGAAGCGATCCAATCGTCGCAAACTGTGCTTTGCTGGCAGGGGCTGAAAAGTAGTCAAATTGAAATTAAATTGTTTGAAACTAAAACGGAAATTAAACTTAATTAGTGAAAAGCAAGTAAAAAGATGGTGGGGTGGCCTTTTTTTGGTATCAGCCAGATAGAGAGGGAGTCTATCCCCCTTTCGCTAACGCTAGACCAGGGAGATTTTTTTTCTGACATTGAGTGCCACACCTACTGTCAGTTCCTCAGTTCACCATGTAGATCAGATTACCCAATCTGTGCTACTTATGCGCTGATTTAGCAGGGGACCAGTATTGAACCAAGAATATTGCGATTCCAAGGTGGGTGCTCTACCTACTGAGCAAAACACTGACACACCTAGTCATCGGGGTGGCCTAAAGTCGGTATCAACCAATCAGTGAGCGAGTCTATCCCCTTTTCACTAGCGCTAGACCAAGGAGATTGTTTTTGCATCTGGGGTGGAGCACCATCAGCTCCTTACTTTACCACACATATCCCTGTGCTACTCATACGCTGAGTTGGCGAGGGCCGGTATCAAACTAGGAACCTTGTGGTTTCTAGCTGAATGCTCTACCGACTGAGCTAACCCAGCCCTATACACACCTAGAGATAATCAATATTTGATAACAAACAAGAAATGGTCGACTGATTTTGTTTATATTTACAAGGTGTGTCAAAAAAGTATTGAGATTGAAGTTGTATTTACCAAGATAGGAATGAACAATAGATGTAATGTTAATTTTTTTCAGAATACAAGGTGTGTCAAAAGGTACAGATTTTAAAGTTGTATTTACCAAGATAGAAATGAAGAATGAATGGAACGTTATTTTTTTTCTGAATTATTATTATTATTATTACTTTCCAGGTCACAGACCGCTCAGCCACCTTCTTTCTTCTAGCATCTTGTCTACTAAAGTGACTGACAGCCACACATCACTCTCCTTTCCTTTAACTCTTAACATCCTATACCACCTCATTCCACCTGGCCGGAAATCACATTCATTTTTCTAATCTGCCCTAAATGATAGCCTTTGTTTAAATGTAATATCAAACATATTTAGCAGTCTTTGATTTATGGGAGATAACAGGTAACTTTAAATGAAAAGCCCATTTTTAGCCATTTATTGATAAATCCTTACAGGAATGGGGTTCAGGACTTAGAAAATTCTCAACAGGATGTTAAGAGTTAATTTACCTCTTTCTTTCTTTCTTTGTCACTTCCTATTCTATCTTTCTTTCCTTTATCTCCTTTTCTTTCTTTCTATACGTTTCACTTGCCATTCTCCCTTTCTTTCCTTTATCTAAGAGGTCACCACCCATAGCCAACAGGTGGCCCCTTTAAGGAGTGGGGTGTTACCACTTTACAGTGGTACAGTCGGCATATTTTACAGCCCCAGTCAACAGGGCAGAACAGTTCTTTGTTGAGAAAGATTTATTCTAGGAGAATAGAATTAGGAAACCGCCTGAAAAATGACGGATGAGATTGCAATGATTTGAAAAATATTTTGCTTATTTATGTTTAAGCTGGTTATTTCTAAAATTCTTGGGAATGGTAAAAATAGATTTCTCATTGATCTGTTGAAAAACAGAATTTCTGATTATCGTTATTGAATGATGGAATAGAAAAGCCAAGGATTAATCAGGATTAGATTAACAATATCCATGATTTAGCAAGGCTTTCCAACTGAATGTGTGTGTATAGGAGAGAGAATCAAGGTTATTTCTCAGAAAAATGAGAGACAGAGAAACACACATCTTGGCTAAACTTGAAAATCGGTCGGAAAATTAGGGTGACCCAGAAAAAACAGAACCCACAAATTTTGTAATAAAACTGTTAATTTTAACTAGGGCGGTTTAGGGTTAGGGTTGGGGTTTAGTGTTAGTTTAATGGGAAAATAAATAATTTGGGTTCTGTTTTTTCTGGGTCACCCTGTAATATGTTTTAATTTTCCAATCGATTTGCAAGTTCAGCCCACATCTTATGGAGATTATGTAACTACCTGTCTGTAACTGAAACTATGTCACCACTGACGTCACAATTCCTTACTTATTTAAGTTATATTCTCAATGATTATGAAATAGTACTTATTTAATCTTAATTAACATCTTATTTATTAACAATGTCTTTTTAAAAGTCTAGCCGAGTTAGATTTGCTGCAAAACTCCCCATATTATAAAGGCATTTAAAATCCTGAAATATTTCTAAGAAATAAAGAAATTTATAATACCATCATGTTATTCTGAAACGTATTTGTTGTAGAGTAGCTAACACCCCTTCAGCACTCTACCAGATGGACTGGCTCAGAGCCATAAAATAGCCTACAATTAAAGTAGATTAACTAGTTGAAAAATATTCAGACTGACTTTGTTGCATTGGCTATACCGAACTGACCCTCCTCTTTTAGTGTGAGTTTGTCTTGTTAATTGTTTGTACTTATTTGTTCTGTGTTTGTATGTATTCGTTTAGCACTAGATGCTGGTGCTTAATAAATGTGTTAAGCACACCATTCTTCTGCATATCTTTCCACCTCGCGATACAACAGTATTAAAAGCAATCCTATATATAATTTTATATAGAAATCAATTACAATAACATTAAAATAAATCTAATATTTTTATATTTGCAAATCTTATTTAGTTTTGCGAGTCTTTCTAATTTAATATGATATTTTATTACCTTGAAATTTAAATACTTGTGACCAGAGGATGTATACTTTTGCTAGTGATACAAAAAAATAAAATAAAATTAAAAAATTAATAAAAAATAAAAAACTTTTTACTCACTGGAATCAAATGTGTAGGATAACCATCTTCTAGTCTCTGTCGTAACCAAATGAAATCATTATAACGCCTCCTCACGCAGTACTCATGATTTTCATACTCTTCTCTAGTAGTCTACAAAAGAAAGCAAAAAGAAATATAATTTTTTTAACACATTGTAACATTGCAGGATCAATTGAATATGTGCATGTACGGTCATTACTTTCGATGTGTGACATGGCGTCTAATTGAAGGAGTATGCAGTTTCTATATTTGTCTTATACTATTCTACTTATCTCTGGGCTGAATCTGCTATTCTGGATGAAATACTTTGGTATCTCTCATTTGTAAACAATCTGTTGACACTCAGATTGTTTTCATTCCCAAAAATATTTTTCTTTATTTTCTCTTTCCTTCTGAATCCAAAACCTAAATCATAAATTACAAACTACTAAAATAATTGCTTGAGATCCATAATTACTTTACGCCATGTTGACACATGAACAAAAACATGGGTCAATAACTTCATACAACGACTGCAGTTTACACAGTAGCATTGCATCCAACAAAACCTTCATCAGATGATGACTCTGGGTTCAGGCATGGTTTCAAGGCCAAAGCATCATTAACACTAACCCAGAGCACCCCAACAGTATCTCATGATACCACCAGACTTTGTTGGTTTGTTGTCACAATGTAGGATTGCCATATCCACGCTGATGCAGTTAGAGCTTTATCCTGGATCTTTTTTATGTATTTCCTCTTGTCTGGAGTTGGTAATAAATCCTCTGCATCCGGCTTCGATAGGAAATACATCCATTATCCATCCATTTCTGATGCATTGTTCTCGTAGATCTTCATATTTTTCCAACTTATACTGTTGTACCCAGTCAAGTATTACCAAATGATATTTTTAATACATTTTTCTTTATATCAAATATCGCGTGTTACAATTGTTTTTAAAACTACAAAGATGAAAAGGGTAAAATAACACAATTGCAGAAAAAAAAACCCCCAAAACCCGAGACTCAATTGAAGTTTCTATGTTGTCTGCCAAGAAAAAACATGGAACAAACTCCCTGCTAACACTATACCTGATATTCCCCCTCCATACAAATGTATATCATGACTATTACACTGTTTATTTTTCTGAAATTTGTACATTCTAGTATTATCTGCATTATCCGGACTATTGTCCTCATCTTCATTGTTATCTGTACAACGTTTCGGCCGATATGCCCTCTGGCCTTCTTCAGATATTTCTTGTCGGACTCGGGAACTTTCTCCGAATAACGCAGATAATACTAATCATCAATCCTCATCTCAAACATTCAGAGAAATTGTACTATACATGCACCTTTAATGAGTTGTAGTGCACCTGAGCACTGTACACAATAATTTATTATTACTACTATCATTTCACTCCTTGTGTGTTCTTCACACCAGCATTAGCTGATGGTCTTTCACTGGAGTCTGAGTGACAACAAATGTCCTCAGGTCTCCAGGACTCGGAGTATTCTAGCTGATTTCAACAATGCTGTTGTCTGGATGGTCTCAATTCTTTCTCTAGTCTGTTTTCTAAACTTTTGGGGTCCATTCCACGTACACCAATTACAATTGGTATCACTTTTACCCTCATATTTCACAGCTTTTTCAATTCTCTAGCAAGGTCCAAATTATTATTATAACTATATATTATTATAACTAGGACAATGGAGATGCTAAGTCCTTTTCAGTTTTCACAATCTCCCATAGAAACCTGCACTTGTATAATCCCAGGTATCTGGAAACTTCCTAAAAATATTCCTTAATGTCTTTCCCAGTGGCATCAGTGTGAATTGAACATGGGCCTCCTCAACCAAAAATTTGAACTTTTTCCTCCATTTTCTGTTCCAATAAGTGTTGTGCCTCCATTTACAAATATACAGACAAGATGAAAATGATCATTTTGATAACATTGTATGGGATAAATTCATACAAGTAAATGAGCTGGCATGTATTCAGACAAATATGTTAGAGATAAACAAAATCACAATTAACAGAAAGAAAATTGGAACTTGGTAATCTGTGATCTTTTTAGATTAACACTGCAAAAGTGAGTTTTAGAGAGGGGGGATGAAGAGAGAGAAAGAGAAAGTAAGAGAGAGAGCAATGAGGGAGAGAGAGCAAGAGAGAGGGCAAGATGGGGAGGAGAGAGAGAGAGAGAGGCAAGATGGGGAGAGAGAGAGAGAGAGAGGGCAAGATGGGGAGGAGAGAGAGAGAGAGAGGGCAAGATGGGGGGGGAGAGAGAGAGAGAGAGAGAGAGAGAGAGAGAGAGAAGAGAGAGAGAGAGAGAAGAGATGGGGAGAGAGAGAGAGAGAGAGCAAGATGGGGAGAGAGAGAGGAGAGAGCAAGATGGGGAGAGAGAGAGAGAGAGAGCAAGATGGGAGAGAAGAGAGGAGAAGATGGGGAGAGAGAGAGAGAGAGAGCAAGATGGGAAGAGAGAGAGAGAGAGAAGAGAGAGAGAGAAGAGAGGAGAGAGAGAGAGAGAGAGAGCAAAGATGGGGAGAGAGAGAGAGAGCAAGATGGGGAGAGAGAGAGAGAGAGAGAGCAAGATGGAGAGAGAGAGAGAAGAGAGAGCAAGATGGAGAGAGAGAGAGAGAGAGCAAGATGGGGAGAGAGAGAGAGAGAGTGAAAGCAAGATGGGGAGAGAGAGAGAGTGAAAGCAAGATGGGGGGAGAGAGAGAGTGAAGAGCAAGATGGGGAGAGAGAGGGCAAGATGGGAGGAGGGGAAGATGTGGAGAGAGAGAGAGAGAGAACGATGGGGGGGAGATGGGGAGAGAGAGAGAGCAAAAGATGGGGGGAGCAAGATGAGGGGAGAGAGAGATGAGGAGAGAGAGAGATGAGGAGGGAGAGGAGGAGGGGAGAGATGAGGAGAGAGATGAGGGAGAGAGAGATGAGGGAGAGAGAGAGATGAGAGAGAGAGATGAAGGAGGAGAGAGAGATGAGGGAGAGAGAGATGAGGAGAGAGAGAGAGAGAGATGAAGGAGGAGAGATGAGGAGGGAGAGAGATGAGGAGAGAGAGAGATGAGAGAGAGATGAGGAGGGAGAGAGAGATGAGGAGAGAGATGAGGAGGAGAGAAGATGAGGAGAAGAGATGAGGAGAGAGATGAGGAGAGAGAGAGGAGGAGAGAGAGATGAGGAGGAGAGAGGAGAGAGAGATGAGGAGAGGAGAGGAGAGAGAGAGATGAGAGAGAGATAGGAGGAGAGAGAGAGAGAGATGAGGAGGGAGAGAGAGAGGAGAGAGGAGTGAAAAGGGAAAAGAGAGAACATTGGAGTTTATCCCCTTTTCGCTAGCGCTAGCCCAGGGAGATTTTGTTTGCTGAGGTTGGAGCGCCAGACCTACCGTCAGCTCCCCACTTTACCAAACAGATCAGATTACCCAATCTGTGCTACTCATGTGCTGAGTTGGCAGGGACCTTGTGATTCCTAGGTGGGTGCTCTACCGACTGAGGTAAAACAGCTTGTAAAAATATTAGAAAATGTAAATCTTTTAGAGAGACAGAGAAAAGTGTGCGATGAGGATAGAGGGAGTGAAAAAGGGATAGAGGGAGAGATATAGACAGAGAGAGAGAGAGAGAGAATATTGGAAAATCTAAGTCTTAAAGATCAAGAAAATATTAGAAAATGCAATTGAGAGAGGGGGAGAGGGGACATTGTAAAATTTAAGTCTTAGAGAGAGAGAGAAAGAAAACACTGGGAAAAGCAAGTCTGAGGAAAGAGAAAGAACATTGGAACAATCTAAGTCGGAAAGAGAGAAAAAACATTGGAAAATACAAGTCTTAAAAAGAAAGAATGAAATAAATACATTTCAAATTCTTTTGTGGATATTTTTTCAAGAAGAAAAAATATAAAACAGATAAAAAGAATTTTTTTTAAAAGAATCAATATTTTCACATTTCTATTTTGTCATTTCAAAATATTCAATATTTTTGATTTGCAAAAGTCTCTCAACTCTCTAAAGCTTTCAAAATAAAATAACTATTTTTTTTTCTTTCTATAACCATCGACTTTGTTATTTCAATTGAGTTTTAGAAACCAATTCTATAAACTGTGGATGTCTCAAAAAGACACTAACAGCTTGCCTAAAGGAGACCAGGAACTCCAATCAAAATGCCCAAACATGTATTTAATTTACTATTTAAAGGTGTTGATAAATTGTCGATCAATTGCTCGCTGGATATACAGACAAACTGACAAGGATTATACAACTCATCTAAGCATGGACAAACTGATGAGGATTATACAATTCTTTAACATGGATCAGCTGACAAGGATTAAAACTGATACTACATCTTTCTATTTCAAGAAAGGATCAAACTTTATGCCACAAGAGATCTCCACTGTAAAACAGCTTTCACCTACAGTTCTAAAAATGGCCACATAAATCGTAACACACCAAAAAAAAAAAATTTTTTTTAAATAAAAAAATAAAAAAAATAAAAAGTTACCTTTGTATTGATACGGAATGTGATGTATGATTCCATAGTGCCAGTGTGCTTCTCCGGGTTGTCGACCATAACAAACAGATCCCTCGTCTCTGAATCAAAGTCATCATCCAGCTTAAAATTTGCAATTAAACTGGAGCTGCAGGAGACAGTCATTTCTGACTTGGAGGAAGTGTCTAAGTCGAGGCTCTCAAGCTGAATAAGAAAGAAAGAAAAAAAGAATTGAAAATTTTGTCTCAGGTGGAAAAAGCAACATTTCTTATTTTCATCACAAAAGAAAAAAGAAAAGTGATTTGAAATTTGTAATCTGAAATTTTGTTTATCCCTTTGATCAGCATTTTCAATTCTGATTGATTGATTTTAATGGCACATCAAACCTTCAAGGAATATTTTATGTCTAGGGCGATGTGTTCATTGTACAGAAAGAATTGTCACCCCTAAGCTATGTAAATTTGAATTGAAATTTTTAAATTGAAATTAAATTTTGTTAAATTGAAAAATATATCACTAAGTACGCCTATTCTAGTAGTGACCAAGTTTGAATACAGAGTTTTCCTTCTCCTCAACTGGTTGCCTAACCAAGGTTAAAGAGCCCAGCTTGACCTACTATTTTGCCCATAGCTGGAGGGAGGATAGTTGGATTCATACCTTTCCCAAGGGTATTAGCGCTATGTGAACTGTAGCTTTGTCCAGGAATTGAACTCGGGTCAACGAGTCCATTTCCTACGATGTAATCAAAGGAAAAAATGGTACAAAAATATCTCTCTGCTTGATAACAATAACAAAAGATAATTTAAGCTTCCTTTTTATTTCATAGACATTAAATTCTTGAACCAGTTTCAGAAAAGGGAAAAGGAACTGTTAGGAACAGTCTTGACAAAATTTTAGAATTACTCCCTTGATCAGTGTGGGAGCTAAGATTGGAGAATGGGTCTTCCGCCAAGACACATGGAGTGGGACGTGAGCTAGCTGGTTGCATACAAGTGAGCTCTTAAATCACAATTTTGGGTAGAAGCATTTCTGTGTTGAATAAAACCTTGTTAATTTCCCAAAACCTGGTCTTGCATTTTCATTCAGTGCTCTGTATTTTATTTGTAAGTAAAAACATAACAGAAACTCACAGCACAAATTGTTTTTCTTTTACTTTATATATTTACCAACCCCTCTGCATGAGTAGATATTACCAAACTAAAATTTTTTTTTTTTTCAAACCCTCTTTTTTTTAAACTCATTTTTTCTATTTAACCGATAGATGGGACCCTAACACGTACTATCACACCTTTGCTATCTGGTGTGAATAATGTGTTAGTTAAAACTTGATTTAACAGGGAATACAAAAATTAATCAGGACTTCATTGTAGATTTGGAAATCTCAACACCTCCACCAGCCTCACCCACAGAATGGCCAAAGTTGAAAGGCCTGGATGGGAATTGATCCCACTTAAAATGTGCAAACAAACTTAGCTACTTTTCACTTTGAAGAATTTCAGCGTGCTCTAAAAAGTGTGGAAGTATCTGAAGAGATTTTGTAGTCTTGAAAAGCTGACAATGAGGAGCAGCAGCAGCAGGAGAGGGAAGAGAGAGAAAAAGAGGGGGAGAGAGAGGGGAAAAAGAGGGGGAGAGAGAGGGGATAAAGATTTTAAATCTATAAAATGTTTAGTGATGTGCAGATGTTTATATCAAGTTCTGATCTTATCTGACAACACACATTCAAAATAACTGAACAGGAACAAAGGAAGAATACACACACATGCAGATAGATAGATAGATAGATGCAACACTCTCCTATAATATGGATGGAGCACTTTCTGGTGGCCTTTACATATCTACATATGTCTGTATTTATCAGTTGAAATTCTCTTCACAATCTGTAAGTGCTGATGATAGCCAAGTGGTAAGGAGCCTGACTGATGATAAATCAACCAGGTTTCCATCCCAGCTGGAGGTAGCCGGCAAATGTCTAGCCACACTGAAGAGATGTGATATGTCAAAACATGGTGTCTGTAGATATCTATCTATCTATATATATATATTATATATATATTAGTCAAGTCATCCACAAACACCGTGTTTTGACTTATCACATCTCCTTAGTGTTGCTAGGCTACATCCAGCCAGGATCAAAACCCAACTGATTTATCAGTCAGGGTTCTTAACCACCTGGCCATCAGCAAACAAACTGGAGTGAGAATTTAACTGATAAATATATACATATGTATATATGTAAACACCATCAGAGATCCTTCCGTTTTATAGGAGAGCATTGTCTTTAAGCATAATCAGCAGCTGTCAGTGAAATCCCTCCAAAGATTATATATATATATATATATACATACATATATATACACACACACACACACACACACATACTTACCAACCCCTCCACACAAGTAGGATGTGACACAATATCAATTTCTTAAACAGAGTTTAGCAGGTTTGAATTCAGAGTTTTTCCTTCTCTTAGACTGGTTGCCTAACCAAGGTCAGATGCATAGTCTGCCCTACTATTTACCCATAGCGGTGGTGGGGAAACAGTTGGATTCATACCTTTCCCAAGGATATTAGCACTATGTGAAATACAAACACCCTCATCCATTTGAACTTGTCTTGCCATGTCCATTTCCTACAACAGTAAACATAATACCACGCACCTCCTACATACATTATATATATATATATATATATATATATATATATACACACACACACACACACACACATATATACATACATACATACAGAAGGTAGTGAGATGGAGGTATCCCCATAGCACAGTGGCTAACATGCTAGACTGCGACATTGTATTAAGTGAGTTCAAACTATTTGCATTATCACATTCACTTTCAGACTAATACCCTTGGGAAAGGTAGGAGCTACGTGTGAAATAGTATCACAACTGTTATTCAAGGATGGCAAACACTTTGTATAGTGATTAAGTTTAGTTTTTGGGGGCACAAGGTTACAACAATGAAGCACCTAATAGGGATTGAACTCCACAAGACTGCACACTGTAGATAATTACTAGCTTAGCTTACTGGGGCACTCATTGAGGATCAAACTCCGTATAATGAGAATGATTAGCTAACTGCTGTCCTCATCTCTAAGAAATATATACATATGTATATATATATATATATATATATATATATATATATATGCAGTTAGGATAGCGTAGACAGAGCTAGTGGTACTTAGTTTCTCATATGTGATATATATATTCAAAAGACCAGGTGAGATGTATGATAATTAATTTCATACAGAGCAATATTTACACTTCCAATAAGTGAGAAAACTCAAACCACCTGGCTATATATATATAATATATATATATATATATATATATATATATATATATATATATATATATATAATAGCCAGGTGGTTTGAGTTTTCTCACTTATTGGAAGTGTAAATATTGCTCTGTATGAAATATATATAAGAATACACTGGGTATCACAATTTTCATTGAGTTGGATCTGTCACTTATTTTTTACTATTTTTTTAACCTCTGAATCCAAAAATGACCCCAGTTTTTCTATATAACATCAACTTTTTGAGCTACAGGATATCCTCAATTTTTCTCAAAACCCATAAAAACACTGCATCTAACAAATTTGTGCTTATTCTATGAAATATTTTTAAAATTTACATATAATGGAAAATAAAAAAAACATTATAATCAATGAAAAGGGAAAATATCAGATAAACCAGAAAAAGAAACTGTGTTTGATAATCTATATTCACAAGATGAAGGATAAAAGATAAGTTATTTAGGTTGCTAAACAATTAAAAAGAGAATAAGAATAACCAAGAAAAAATAGATCATTACAATTTTAGATCACCTGACCATTCATGGTTTTCAAATAAGAGAAAGATAATGAGATACTAAGGTCAGTGAACAATGACTTTATAAAAATATTTTTTTTTTAAATTGTCCTTTTTCAGTCACAATGTAAATTACCTTTACTGACAAATATATGCGCCCTCCTGGTGCAAGTATTTAAGTTTTGATGTAATAAAATATTATATCAAATTAGAAAGGCTAATTAAGCTAAATAAGAATGCAGATAAAATGATTTAAAACAGAGGGGGGTAAAATAAAAAATAGAACAACTGAAACTTACTCTTCCATCACTCCCATCTTTTATGGCTAAATTTTCTTAATTTAACTATTTAGTTAAATAAGGAAGTAAAGAATAAAATTACAGTTATTTCTTCTTATTAATGGATTTCTTTTAAGATGCTCATATTTATTAAGATAAAACCAAACAATTAGAAATCAATAATACTAAGCACATATTTATTAAAATCAAATTTTTCATATCAATATGCAAATTAGCCTTCCCGTTAACACTGTAAGCCGCTATTTTGTTGTATATATATATAACAGTTGCATGTTATTAGCATGTAAATAAGGCCAACAGTATTAATAATGTAAAACAATTTTATTAATAATTGAGGTTTAAATAAAAATACAATCATGGAGAATGTGACGTAAATAACAAAGGGAATTGTGACTTGAGTAGTGATATAGTTTCGGTTACAGACAAACACAAAATCTCCATTATAATAAGATATCAGAGTATTTTATCTTAAGCAAAGTTTAACAGATTTGAAGTTCTCCTTCTCTGGTTACCTAGCAAAGGTTAAAGAGCCCAGTCTGCCCTACTATTTACCCATAGCTGGTGGGAGAGTAGTTAAATGCATACCTTTCCTAAGAGTATTAGCGCTATGTGAAAAGCAAACAGCCTCATCCAGGATTTGAATTCAGGTTTACAATTCCATTTCCTATGACTATAACCATGACACCACACGCCTCCAACATGTTCTGTATATATTTGATAAATTTGGATGTTTATCAAAATATGGTCACATTGATTTTTTTAATGTCATATACACTCAAAGAGGTGCTCATGGAGTAATGGTTATCATAGGAAGTGGACTGGCTGCCTGAGTTAAAATCCTGAACAATTCTGTATTTTACACGAGATTAATACCCTTGGAAAAGGTATGATTTCAACTATTCTGCTTCCACGTATGGGTAAATAGTAGGGCAGACTTGGCTCTTTAACCACGGTATGGCAACTGGTATAGAAGTAAAACTGAATTCAAACCAGACCTGGAGGAGGAGGGGCTCTGCCAGGCTATTCCTGACCAAGACATGTTAAATAAGTAGTGACCTCATGACCAAAACAGGTTACAGGATAAGTCTTTCTTTTTTGAATAATATGTTTAACCTAATGTACCCAAGAGATTACAGAAATAATTGCAAATGGGTCTCCTCATATCCTTGAGCAGAATTTAAAAATAATACAATAATTATATAACAATATAAAAATTATTAGAATTTTTATTTATTTTTTTTTAATAATTATTCAAATTTTTGCTTTAAAATATTTCATCTATCAAAATCAGATCACAAAGAAAAAAAATTATTTTCTTTTCTCAAGGATTTCTTTCTGATCTTTTTCTACTTCAGTGTTGTGTGTGTGTATGTGTGTGTGTGTGTGTGTGTGTGTGTGTGTGTGTGTGTGCCCCCTCAAATTTATCAGAATGAAGGAAGGAAGGAAGGAAGAATGAAGGAAGAATAGTGTCAAGAAAATCTGGTCCTTTATCAAAATAATTGCTCTTTGATTTTTTTTTTTCCTTTTCTTCTGTGATTCTCCCAAGATTTCTCAATAGAATCAAATCACAATACATTAGTTTCTTTTTTTTCTTCTTTTTTTTTCTAAACTTTTTTTCCATTGTGCAATCAGCTCGATCAACATCCCAAGACAATTCCTCAAACCAACATCCAACGCCACTTCCATCCTTTTTACCAACTTACATTGCAGTGTTCGTTTTTTTTTCTTTTCTTTTTTTTTTCTTCAGTCAATTCTTTCTCTATGCAAAAAAAAAAAAAAAAAAAAAGAAAGAAAAGAAAAAAAGTGGCGGTGTGGTGAGGGTGAGGGTGGTAGGGTGTCTGGAATCATTCCGCTTTTTCCAATACCATTTTCTTCCGACTCTTAAAGAATGTCAGCGCAATTCAAGCTTTCGAGTGTTTGAGCGCGTGTGTCACTTACACAAAACGACATCAGCTGAGTTGAGTCAGGCTATTCATTCAGTAGAAGACTTTCATACTTTTCCAAAAACATTAGGCATGGGGGGGGGTAGAGCAGGAAGGGAAGGGGGGGACTGAAAGCACCATCACTACCACTACTTGATTGGCTTGGATGCCAGAATAATTCATTTGGAAAGGAGAGACAGAGATAGACATAGAGATAGACAGAGACAGAGATTGGCACTGGCGGAAACTCTCTAATTAGTATGTCATGATCTTTCCGCAGACAATATTGACAAGGTGACCAAATCAAATGAACCATCGAGAGCCAATTTTATTCCGGCCAATTATAACGGAGAAAGAAAATAATAAATAAATAAAATGAAATAAAATAAAAATTTGATCTCACATACACACAAACATACAAGGCTTGTTCAAAAAGTTCTGACCCTTACTCAGATAGAACAGCTGCCACTTATAATAGTAAATAGTGAAATAGATCACTAATTAGAACTGAGCTTATTCTAGTAGTGACCACCCCAAGCAGAGTTTTAACTGATTTGAATTCAGAGTTTTCCTTCTCCTAGACTGCTTGCCTAACCAAGGTTAAAGAGCCCAGTCAGCCCTATTTATCCATAGCTGGAGGGAGAGTAGTTGGATCCATACCTTTCCCAAGAGTATTAGCACTATGTGAACTGTAGTTTCGTCAAGGATTTGAACTTGGGTCAACGAGTCCATTTCCTACGACCATGGTCTCCAACAACTTATAAAACTAAAAAGACTAATTCAGATTTCTGTCTTAATTTCTATGCAGATAAGGCCATTTCAAAACGTAAAAGGTGTGTGACAAATCTAAAATTGAATAAAAAAAGAGGCCTGGGCGGTCATAAAGGATCAGGATGAAGCTTAGAACTTTTTGGTTTGGTTTGGTTTGGTTTGGTTAGTTTTATGGCATATCAACCTTGGTGGGTCATTTAATGCCGACTAAGTTTTGAAATAAATTCATTCTTAATGGATGCTCAATTTTTTTTATAAACACATTTTACTATTTAACCCATAGATAGGACCCTAACAGGTACTACCACTGCGGGTCAGAGTGGACCTGAGAGCAATGGTGATGAAGGGGTGCTCCACATTCGCCTGACCTCCAGAACTGGAACCTCACCATCAGATAGTTTAATGTCATTCCCAGGACATGAGTACCCTCAGCCACCATCTTCAAGCACATATATGATAAAAAGGGTTAGGGATTGCCATAAGGGCAATAGGGTCAGGACAATCATATAGGTGCTAGGGCTTGACATGGCCATCCGATTGATCGGAAGGGACATCTCCAATCACCCATCCAGCCTAAGTAAGGTTCAAAGTACAGTGTTGCAATTCATGTGCTGCTCAGCCACCAGGATTCCATTCTAAAGTATCACGTGTCGGGTCACCACACATGGCCAACAGGTGACCCCATGGGGGGGTCTTACCCCTATAGATAGGTGCAGTCAGTGTATTCTAAAGTTCCACAGTCAGGGCTCAGAACTTTTTGAACAACAAACACCCGCCTAGGAATCACAGTGTTCCAGATTTGATACTGGTCCCCACCAACTCAGTGCATGAGTAGCACAGCTTAGGTAATCTGACCTGTGCAGTAAAGTGGAGAGCTGATGGTAGGTGTGGTGCTCCACCTCAGTATATATATATATATATATATATATATATATATGTATATAAATAAATGATAGTAAAGTCTGCAGAGAGGCCTACTGTTGGTATTAGCTGAAGAGTGAGGGAGTTTATCCCCTTTTCACTTGCGCTAGACCAAGGTTTTTTTTTGGGGGGGGTTATGAGGTGGAGTGCCACCTTTACCACCAGCTCCTAGATGCTTTACTGTACATAATCAGATTACCCAAACTATGCTACTTATGTGCTGATTTGGCAAGGACCTGCATCAAACCCAAAACCTTGTGATTCCTAGGTGAATGCTCTACCAAGTGAGTTTTTGTAGGCATATTTTTTTTTTTTCATAAATAATTTATTATTATGATTTTAACTAATTGTGCAATTAGCTAATCTATATTGGAGAAATTGTGAGGAAAGAAAAAAGAAATATTAGGTGTTTACTAATAAGTACTAAAAAAATCACTCATTCTAATTGCCCCAAATTATTATTGCTTAACTTCAGGTGTTAAACAAGAATCAGCATTAAACAATTTTTGATGATAATATTTCAATAAATTTAACTTACATATGCTTTTATATCCTCTCTGGTAAAACGCAATTACTTTCCGAACACCCTTATTACATTACACACACACATACATATATATATATAAACTGAAATATTTTAGTGTTGGTTTGCCATCTGGAATAGGTTTGTTTTTTTGCCATCTGGAATAGGTTTGTTTTTTCTCTAATTTTTTTTACATGCCATTGGAATTGTTTCCATACTTTACCACCCACATTTTTACTTGTAAATATAAAAATTTTAATCTAATTTTTTTGTTAGGAGTAGGAAGGAAAGAAAAAAAAAAAAAAAAAAAAAAAAAAAAAAAAAAAAAAAAGAAGAGGAAAAAAAGTGCAGGAAAAAAAAATTCAAACTATAAAAAAAAAAAATTTAAAAAAATGGGAAGAACTTTGCTGACAGATCTGATTAGGTTTCCGCATGGCCCTCCAGCTTTATAGTTGTAAAGATGTTCTAGAGTGGGACAGGTTGCCCCAATGGGAGGATATAATGCTAAGACCTAAAATCTTCCATGACCCAAGGGGCATCATTGATGAATACTTCCAAACAAGTTTATTTCAATTCTTTAGGGATAGAAACATCTTGTCCTAGAAGCTTCATATATATATTATATATATATATACACACACAGCTACGTGTCCCGTGTCCCTGATGCATAAAAATCTAAAAGGATACAGTAAAATCGTATCCATGCGTATCAGGGATGTACCCAAGAATGCAATTTTCCCATTAAAAAATCCTGATACATTTATTTATTTTTTGTGGGGGACTTTTGTAAAAATGACAATAAATTAAATTCTATCATTGCTTGTGTAGTAGTAATCTAAAAAAAAAAAAAAATAAAAAAACATTTCAATTAAAGGGAATACTGTATAAAAACATATGCTTAAAAATAATTTTGCTACAAGTTAACATTCTGTTAAAAAAAAATATTGACTATTTTTTAAAGAAAAATTCGAGAAAATTTTTGCTAAGGTTCCACCGGTAAGTTTATATAAAGGACAATCACTTAATTTTAAGATAAAAAAAAAAAATATTTAAGAAATGAATTACTAAAAAACTGTTAAAGAAAACATTGGCATCATAAGAGTCTTTTAATAATTCAGTTGAAATCTATTTGTCTTTGATCTCTCCTGACTTCTGGCATGGAAATCCGACAAATTGGTTGCCACGTCTGTGAGATTCACTGAAAAAATTCCCCGCACACCAGTTTTTTTGTTTTTTTAAAAATTGTTCTGTCATAATTCTCAAAAATTATTGTTTCTTGATTGAATTGTCATTAAGTGTAAATGCTGTTTAATTTTTTTTTAAACTTTTGTACTGTCAATTTAAGTGATTCAGAACAATTAAAATTATTTTTTGGTATGATGATAAAAATAAATCGTTGGGCCCTTGCAGTTTAACCCTACAGTTTATTAAGAAACTTTAGTTGGGACCCATCAAATTTCCCGGGGACCCATTCAAATCAAATTTGTGGGTCACAGGACTCACTAAATTAAAAAGCTATCAGCATCACTATATATATATTATATATATATATATATATATATATATATATATATATATATATATATACACACACAAGTAACATGATATCATGGAAATTCCACAGAATACATACAATTGCATGAATTTAAACAAGTAACATTCTGAGATAAGTAAAAGTAGTAAAGTTGACAGAGTGGCCTAAAGTCAGTATCAGCCAGACAGCAAGGGAGTCTATCCCCTTTTCACTAGCGCTAGACCAAGAAGATTGTTCTGAGATAAACTATTGTCAATTTCTATTCTATAATCTTGTGAAGTAATAACAAAAAAAAAAATGAATTAAATATAAAATGACAATAACAACAAAATGAATGGAAAAATTGAACATTAGGTTTTGTGAAGTGGAAAACTTTTGCAGAGAAATATATTTATTTTATTTTTGAGAAAATTCTAGTTAACTCTTTAGGTGAGTTAATAGTTTTGGTTTATAAGAAGGTCAAAGTTAGTAACAAAACTATCAAAGCCAATAATGATTATAAAGGCTATCAACAATACAATTGTTCAAAAAAATAAAAAATTAAAAAATAAATAAAAATATAGTCAGATGATTTTACAATAAGGCTAACATTGCCAGTTTGAAGGTCAAGGTTAATAACACTATCAGCCAAGAATAATTATAAAAGCAATCATATTTTTAAAAAAGCATAAACATGTTATTAAAAATGAGATTGAAAATGAATGAAGCTAAAATTATTTTTTATTTTCAATCTTTTTTTCTAATAACTTTTTTTTTTTTTTTTTTTTTTTTTTTAGCAATTGTTAAAGCAAAATATGGAAATTAGGTTAGTCCATTAAAAAAAAATTTACTAGCTTTTTCAAGTTATAGTTCCAGTCAATTTTCCTTACAGCCCAGCCTGATGGTCCTCAAATTTTTTTCAAAATTTCACCATATGATAATACAGACTTTATATATATAGATTAAAGAAAGGCATTTGATACAGTATCTCATTATCAATCACTTGTGAAAATGAAAAATTTATGTATTTCTAAAAAAAATATTATAAGGTATTTTTTTGATAGAACTCAAAAATTGGTAACAATTATTCTGAAACAGTATATATTGTCCAGTGTTCCTCAGGGATTAGTACTGGGACCTTTGTTGTTTTTAATATGAATGATTTTTTTTGTTATTTCTAATATTAATGATTTACCTAATGATATAAAATCAGAAATAGAACTATTTACTGATTATGTTAAACTAATTGTTAGACCATTAACAAAAGAAATAACACAAATAGATCTAAACAAATTGTCATATTAGGAAAATATATAGAAATTAAAATTCAACATAGAAAAATGTAAAGTATTATATATTGGATTAAAAAATATTAAAGTTGAATATAAATTAAGCAACAGGAATATCAAAAAAGTAAATGATGAATGGAATCTAGAAGTTGGCTTTCACTTTTAAATCTGACAATCAAATTTTGCCTATTATATCGAAGGCAAATGGAATGATTGGCTTGATGGTTAGAAATTTGTTTTCAAGGGAGGTAAATGTTTTAAAAATATATAAAACCCGAATAAGACCTCATATAGTGTTAGGATTCTGATTGCCATTTTAGGTGTTTAGGTCTCCTATTGGTAAATCCAATAGTAGAAAAGGGTGTAGTCTTAGTAGCAGAAAGTCCTGTTGTAGTTCTTGAAATCCTAGGTAGAACAAGAGTGTACTTGTAGTAGTCGTAGTCCTTCTCATATTAAGTCCCGTTAGCAACTGATTCCAGGGTAATTACTAATGACCTTAAATGCATTCTATGTCATTTTTATATTGGTCAATGCCTGCTGCTGATTTTGGTAATGCGTATAAATAAATGTGGTGATTTCTTGTACATCTTACACCTGTGATAATCCAACATATAGAATATTGTGTTCAGGTCTGGGCTCCAGTGTCTAGGCATGGAAATTGGAGTATAATATTGAGGGCATACAAAGAAAGTGATAAAAATAATAAAATAAGTAAAAGATTACAATAACAGCAATAGTTTTAAAAAAAAAAAGATTAATTTGGATGATTTCCGAAAATAATGCTAAGAAAAAGAAAAACAGCATTTTTAGGAACTAACTGATGAATTACTTAAAATTTTATCTGTATCTATACAGATATATTAATATTAAGGTGTATGTAGAAATAACCTAGTAGAAGTTTCACCATAAAGGATCTTCAGGGTTAATTGCAATGAATGAATCATGATATATGGTATTTGCCTCTTACTCCACTTATGAGGGTGTGACACAAGGACATTTTTATGTTTGCCCACCCACAAGCTGAAACTCATGGGTGGTAGGCACAAAAAATGCGTTGATCCCGTCGGTATTCACCCTCAAGCACTGGGCAATAAACTCAACCCTGCCCCTTTAAATCAAGGTAGCAGGTATTGTCAGGGGGGATAACCTCCTGGGATCAACACTGTTAATTTTACTTATCCCGGTCCAGAGGCCGAAGCACTCTGAACCCCGACACAAGTGCTGGGTGCATATGTTCTGTGCAAATATTTTTTTGTTAAAGGTTGATGTGAAAAGATAGAAAAAAAAAAAGGGGAAATGCCCAAAGAGGAATAAGAAACAAATGAATAAATGGGTTCTTTCCAATAAGTCTAATATGATCAAAGGGGAACCACTCTTGACTGATAAATTATTTATTCATTTTCCCATTAAACTAACCCTAAACCCGTCTTCTTTTTTCCAGAAGAGTGGTTCCCCTTTGATCATGTTAGACTTATAGGAAATAACCAATAAATGTTTATATCCATGTGAAAAGTAAATTCTGAAAATTACAAATCTCCAAAATTAGAAAAAAAGATTAAAAAAGGTGGAAATTTGTGGAAATTCCCTGAAATAAGGATTAATGCTATCGTTCTGCAATTTTTAAGATTTACTTTTTACATGGACACAAATAAATGGTAAAATTATTATATTCATTTTTTTTAGTGCAACTTAAACTTTGAATCTTTTAAAAATTGCTCCTCAGAGTATTTTATAAAGATTTTTTACTGTTAATTTAAATTAAAAAAAAACAATTGGTTTTAACTGATTTTTAAAACATTTTAGGATGGAGATAAGAAAAACCTTACAGAGATTTGTAACAAATCCAATTTCAAAATGGAAACCTCCAAAATTGGGAAAAACTTAAAAAGTAGAAATTTTCAGAAATTCCTTAAAATTTTAAATTGTCATAAAATAAGAACGATTAATGCTATCATGCTGCAATTTTCAAGATTTACTTCTTACATTTATACTAACAAATGGGAAAAATTTGAAAAAAAATTTGTGAATCTTCAGGATGCATCCTAGATAAAATTGGCTGGAATGACCCTATAGCAGGTTTCTCAGAAACTAATTTGAGGCAAGAAGAAGTGGTTCTTTGGGTGAAAATCTTATGTAGAATCCAGACCAACAGACACACCAGTTTGTGTGTATGTACAATTTTTTTTCTTCCATACGTTTTAACATGTGGAGGCATATTTTGTAATGGTTATCAATGTAGGAAATCAACCAAATCCTGGATGAGGTTTGCATTTCACATAGCATTAATACCTTGAGAAAGGTATGCATCCAACTATTCTTCCTCCAGCTATGAGTAAAAAGTCGGGTGGACTGGGCTGTGTGAACAGTTTAAAGTAGACAAAGAGTTAATGCCAAATCCATTCTTGTAAAAGAACAGTAGTGGTACTATTTAACCCATAGCTGGGGTGAGTGGGGTTCATACCTTTCTCAAGAGTATTAGTCTGAAAGTGAACGTAATAGTGCAATTGGAGTTTTAGCACACTTATTATAATATCACAGTCCAGCATGTTAACCACTATGCCACAGGAATCCTTTCCTGAGCCTAGATTTAACCTCTGCTGTTTTAGCAAGATCTCTGTACTGGTGAACTGGTGCTACGGTGTATGTGGGAGGCGGAATAAAATACTACTGGTATACCAATGTAACGGACTCAATGGGTTAAGAATAGAAATTCAGTATATGAAGCCAGGTAAAAAAAAAAAAAAAGAAGCCAATTCTGACAAAAGGCTTTTTGTGGGTAGGGAGAACGATTCAAAGGGGTAGGTCGGGGGTGAGTGGAGAGGGTTAGAGCTAGAGTGAAATGTGTGATGTATTAATTGGTTGGTCAATGGTCAGTGTTATCATTTTACTTACACGGCTATTGCGAGGACAGCATTTCTGCTGTGATACGGTCAAACAGAATTCCTGAAAGACATGAAATTTGCACAAACAACAATTTGAAAGTAAGTAAAACTAAATAGAAACAAGTAGAATAGAATTGAAGAAATATACAAAAAATTTATAAACATGATTTTAAAAAAAGAGAAAGAAGGAGGAGGAGGAAAATAAAATGAATTTTTTTTTTAATACAAATCAAAAAAAAAAAAAAAAAAAAAAGGAAAAAAATAAAGAAAAAAATTTTTTTTTAAATAAAAGAAAAAAGGAAAAAAATAAATGAATAAAAAGGAAAAAAATAAATGAATAAAAAAGGAAATTTCTATGAAATTACGACAAGAAGGTTGGTGAGTTTGAAAAGAAGGTTCCCAAGTCTGAAAAGAAATACCTGAAGAAGGCCGGAGGGCACATTGACCGAAACGTTGTACAGATAACAATAAAGATGAGAACAATAGTCTGAATAATTCAAATAATACTAAAAAAGGAAATGTTTATGTGAAACTCTTGAAAATACAGGGTACAGCAGAACTTAAGCAAGTAGCAATGGTATTGCCATCTTAACATTTTTTATTTTTTCAGATACAAGCAGTTATGATCATGGTTTGGACTGCATTTGCTGTTAAAACATTTTTTTTTTAAAGATTGGTGAATCTGTAATTGTTGCACAGATACCTTTTCATGCTCATTTCAAGTTACATTGAAATGATACTGTTCCTGATATAATTTTTAACCCATAGCCGTATTGATTTTCTATCTGAAACAGCATCATTCCAATGTAACATGAAATGAGCACAAAAAGCTCTGTGTATATAGCAATTATAGATTTACCAGTTTTAAAAGATGTTTCAACAGCAAACACACGGTATGCACCAGTTCAAGCCAGGATCATAACTGCTTGTATCTGGAAAAAAAAAAAAAAAAAAAAAAAAAAAGAAAGATATTAGCTAATACAGTACCATTACAACTGCCTATGTTCACTTGCACTAAACAGGTGACCGTTTAAACTGTCACCTGTGTATGAAAACAAAATATAAATTTTTTTTTTTAACTTATTTGTGATTGGGTGATGGATTTTAACAGTATGTCAATCCATCTAAGGTTATCTTTATGCCTAGAGGTTATGGAATCACATTCAATACATGTTCATATTTACATTTTTGTGTAGTTGTTTCTTAAGAGTTCTGTCTTTTTTGCACATGGTCCTATCGAATACAAATAATTTTTAAACAGATCTATTTGACGCAGAGATGGGAACCTAACAGGTACTATAAGTTCAGATCGGAGTGGACCTGGGTGTAATGGCAATGAAGGGGTACTCCACACTCTCCAGTGCTGGAGCCTCACCACCAGATCCAGTTTAGTGTCATATCCAAGATACCTTTTTGTGTGCATGGGTGTGTGTGTGTGTGAGGAGGGTGGTCTCAATCCTCTGCAGGGGATAAAGTCACCATAAGGTGTATTCTAAGTTTACTCTACCCAAATATTTTGAAAAGTGGGGGAAAAAAGTAAAAGCAAACAAGGATCGGTTTGGTTTCTTTGTTTAATGTCATATAAACCATCATAGGTTATTTAACTCGAGTGATGCTGATAGCTTTTTGATTTAGTGTTTCTTGGGATGCATATATTTGCTTTCAATGAGTCCCGGGGAAAATCTATAGGCCCCAACTAAAGCCGTCTAACTCCTACCTTGTAACCTATCCTGTGTAATTCATTTCTAAGAAACTATTGAAATGTATTTACAGTTAGCTTGAAATGATGAGGGAAGAAAAAAAAAAAAAAAAAAAAAAAAAAAACACCGGGATGCATAGATACAATTTTACTGTGTCCTTTTAGATTTTTGAGCCTCGGGTACGCAGGATGTGTACCTATCAGCATCTCTGAACTTTCTGCCAACTTGAAGCCACTCACAGCACCACTCTGATCCTACTGTAAACTGCTGATGGTTAGTTCATTATAATTGAGCAGAAGGTCTAATTACAATAGTAGAACTTTGAATAGAATGAGTGAAAAGTTAGTAAACTATGAAATATCTCATCATACAGGTAAAAAATACCGAGAAAATTTGGTACAGCTGAGGGGTAAATTTGGTATGCAAAGAGTTAATGCCAAAGCCATCCTTGTAGAAGAACAGTAGTGGTACTATTTAATTCATAGCTGGAGGGATGAGGGGGTATTCATCTGAATGTGAATGTAAACGTGCGACTGGAGTTCAAACTCACTTATTCAGTGATGCTGATAGTTTTTTGATTTAATGAGTCCCTGGGAAAATTTATGAGCCCCAACTTGTAATCTATCCTGTGTAATTAATTTCTAAGAAACTATTGAAATGTATTTACAGTTAGTTTGAAATGATGAGTGAAGAAAAAAGAAAAAACACTTGGATGCATGGATATGATTTTACTGCGTCCTTTTAGATTTTTGTGCATCAGGGATGCAGGACGCATACCTATCAGCATATCTGCTTACTATTATGTAGCAGTCCAGTACATTATATACTACGCCACAAGGACTCCCCTAAACAAGGATCGAACTTGGATCTGAATAAAGGTAGGAAGCAGGAGTCATACAGGCATAATTCTCCTTCAGCTACAAGAATGAATGGCTTCAAAATTTAACCTCTAATAACCAGGGCAATCAGTGCCTATTTCATTTTTGTTTAGCTATATTACTACTACTATTAATATGAGAGAGAGATTACAAAGAACAAATCTTAGCTAAAGATCCACGTCTCGTGGAATCTTTGTAGCAAACAAAAAAAAACAGCAATCAGGGTGAATATTCTTGGTGGTTTTAAGAACAAGAAAAGCATTGTATATTAGCAGCAAGATATAAAATAAAATAATAACAAAAGCAAAAGTATTGTTGGTGATCTTTTTGGGCCAGGACTGAATTCAAGTTGTTTTGGGGAAGGAGACAGAGAAAAGCAATGCAAAAATGAAGGAATTATGGAGCTTATAGAGTTTTATGACAGACTGCATTAAATGAAGATTCAAGAAAGAAAGAAACAAAAAGAAAAAAAAAAGAAGAAAAAAAAACAAAAAAAAATGAGAAGAAAGAAAAGAGAAAAGAAAAAAAAAAAAAAAAAAAAAAAAAAGAAAAGAAAAAAAAAAAAAAAGAAAAAAAAGAAAAAAGAAAGAAAGAAAGGAGAAAAATCAGAATGAACAGATTGAGTCTATTATTCAAATGAATATCAGCTGACCCATTTATGGTATGACATTCATAAAATTCATCTTCCTCTCTCAGAATTCTGATTGTCTGCTTTCTTTTCACACATGAAGAATTTCCTTCAACTAAAACTAATAACTATTTAAAAGAACACACATTACAATCAACCCTAATTATATATAATACATACACACACAAATACACAACAGAAAAGTCCAGATTTGTTTATTAAATGAATACAATATTGAACCAATTTTCCAGAATTTTCTGTAGTTTAAGAATTCTTACTAAATTGACCACTTTTCCAAAATTTTTAATCACTAATGCTTCCCGACCAAAATTTTAATCACTAATGCTTCCTGACCCCCTACTCCAAATGTTCCTAGTCCTGTCACCTGGGGCTTTAGAAAACACTGACTGCACCTCTATAGAGGGCTAAGATCCCCCAATGGGGCCACTTGTTGTCTGTGGGTGGCAACCCATGATGCTTGAGGATGGAATCCTGGTGGCTGATATGTCCATTACATGCAACACTCCACTTTGGTCTTTACTTAGGCTAGACGGATGGCCATGTCAAGCCCTAATACTTATATGATTGTCCCGACCCTATTGCTCTTATAGCAACCCCCAACCCTTGGGGTGTGCCATATGGGCGTGTACAGTCAGTACTGTATATATAAGAAAAGTCATTGAAGTAAACAATTATATGCACAGAAAAATGTTCACCCAGTAGTTGAGAACCTGGGACAAGTGGAAATGGTGAAAAGCGATGACTGTCCAAGAAGACAAGATGGCAGTGAGAGAAGAACACAAAGAGTGGATATGGGCTATTGAATGAAGAAGACAATATAACAGCCTGACCTACCATTCCTTTATCACACAAGTCTTAGAACTTTTATTCCCACCTGGGTTCTGTTAACATTTTGCCATCCTGGATTCCTGCCCAATTTAGATATTTACTGTGCCATGTTACACACTTTTTATCAGCAAATTAATGTAGTTATTTTACAATGCCCACCACCTTGCTTTTTATTTGAAATTTGAGTTTGTCTTTTGTAAAAATATATTGTACAAATTCAACAGAAAAAAAAATTGTCTGAGTTCTTATTTGTACTTTATTGGTGTGTGGGGGGGGGGGTTGTAAAATCAAAAGGGACAGAGCACACGGTATGAAGATGGTTTTGAAATTTGAGTTTGTTTTTTTGTACAAAAAAAAAGTTTTATTTTATCCTGTGTGGGGGAAGGGAAGATTGTAAAATATCTAAATTAATTTGCTGATAAAAAGCAAGCAAGAGGGGGTATTGTAAAATATCTACATTAATTTGACGATAAGAAGCAAGAAACACAGCACAGTAAATACCTAACTTTGGTTGGATTTATGCCTGACGCCGTCAAGGAAAAACATAGCGTAAATAAGGGCAGTAATCCAGGATGACAAAATATAATTAGAAAACCCCTGCCTCCCCCCAACTGAAGCAAAGAAACATCAAAGTTCAATTCTTCAAATATTCAGGTTTTCCTTGGATAAAAATAAATTTTCTTTTAAAGTTTATACATTCAAATGTAAACATAAGTTCAAGTATTAAGGTTTAAACCTCTAACATTTTTTTTTTCATTCTATTGTGAGAATACCTGCTCTGCAACTTGTGCGCCTTTGTTGCACAATGGTGATGACCTGACGTTGTAATATTCTGTACTGGCTGATTCGCAAAGGCACGAGCTAGAGGCAAGTTCACAAGTAAAAGAAAAAGACGACAACAAAGATCTGATGATAGAACACTACTGGAGGAGAACATTGTGATACTTTGTGCAGTTTGTGGTGGAGCGGAGAGCACTTAAATTAATGTCGTCAGCTGACAAGAAAGTTCTCTTAACTTAAGTTGACTGACTTCATATATGGGTTTTTGGTTATTTCCTATCTAGGTGGCCTGGAATCAACTGTCGACCCAGACAACTTATTTTTAATACACACACCTAATCCCATTCATCCCAATAGTTCTAACAATGTTTTCTATGTACAGGAGTTACAAATCCTTAGGATAGATAGCAGTACCATTCGCCTACTAGATTTATTCTCAGCAAAACTCTTGAAAATCAAAACCTCAAGTATGTTAAGAAAATGCAAAATGACTTTTATTTCATATATCTAATATTTGATTTTTAACTTATTTTGTATCTTTTAAATAAAAATTTAAAAAATCAAGTAAAATTTTAAATTTCAACAAAATATTCAAAACTTTTATAAAAAGTCATTCTAAATATCTATTATTTTTTTGTGGCAAAATCTATAAGAATCTTGGATTGATTAGAACTAGTCATAAAATAATTTTTTTTAGCATTATTTGGATTATTCGGACTATTGTCCTCATCTTCATTGTTATCTGTACAATGTTTCGGCCGATGTGCCCTCCGGCCTTCTTCAGGTATTTTTTTTTGGACTCTGGAACTTTCTCGGACTTCGAAAGCTTCTTCTCGGACTCGGGAACCTTCTTTTGAACCTAACCCTTTATTCAGTCCACAGGGGTATCCGGTTCTCATTCTGCTAACCATAGCTGGGGTACAGGTGTCATGACAAGAAGGTTCCCGAGTCCGAAAAGAATGTTCCTGAGTCCAAAAAGAAATACCTGAAGAAGGCCAGAGGGCACATCGGCCGAAACATTGTACAGATAACAATGAAGATGAGGACAATAGTCCAAATAATACTAATTATCAAGCCTCACCTCAAAAATTCAGAGAAATACTTTATTTTAAAAATGTATTTTAAACAATTACAAAAATTTTAAATCAAAAACAAAAAGTATATCTTTTCCCTAAATGGACATTCTATAACTTGTTAAGTTTGAAATAAGAATGTAATTCACAAAAACTTGGAAGAATCTTTAAGAATTCCAAGATTACTGCCAATTTTCGCAAGTCTGGAATATGTAAAGAACACAAAAAGGAATTTCATATTCACAGACAACCAACTACATACACAGAGAGTTGCAGACACCGATCATTTGGTCTCCAATTAAAAAAAAAAAAAATTTAAAAAATAATAAAAAAAAGAGGAAGTTTTGCTTCTACTTTTTTTTTCTCTCTCTTTTTCAAATCACAGCAAGAAATCTTTGCTGGACATTCGCATCGTCATCAGCAGCAAAGAGAAAAAAAAAAAAAAGAAATATTTGACAAGTTTATCCACAAATTACAAAAATGTCATGAGCAGAAATGGAACCAAAATTATACACAAAATCTTTTGCTTAGAATCATTTCTTGCTTTACTCCAAGACAATTCATTAAAAAAAAAAAAATAAATAAAGGGGGGGGGTAGTTATTACCATTTATTAGTCCATGTGATAAAGTGACAGTCTAGCTCAGTTGATAGAATTAGAATTGCAAGGTTCTAAGTTCGATACCGTTCCCCACCAACACAGTGTATGAGTAGCACAGATTGGGTAATCTGATCTGTGCTGTAAAGTGGGAAGCTGATGATAGGTGTAGCACTCCACCTCAGCAAAAACAATCTCCCTGGTATAGCGTTAGTGAAAAGGGGATAGACTCCTTTGCTGTCTTGCAGATACAAACAATAGGCCACTCCACCAACTTTACTTTTTTTTTAGTCCATCAAATAGTTAAAAACCTTTGTCTGAATTTTTGAGATGAGGCTTGATAATTTGTATTATTTAGATTTTTCAAACTGTTGTTCTCATCTTTATTGTTATATACACAATGTTTTGGATGATGTGCCCTTCAACCTTCTTCAGAAGTTTTTTGTTGAACTCAAGAAACTTCTTGTTCCATCAAAAAAAAAAATCTAAATAATACAAGCTAAACACCTGTTAATAATGCAATATGCAGAGTGTTTCAGAAAAATTGATATCATTTTGTAATCAAATAACTTGACCAATTCTCAATCAAATGAGCACCCTGTCAGCTAGTGCAATAGAATACATCCTGCACCTCAACAGAGGGGTAAAACCGCCTCTCATGGGGCTACCTGTTGGCAGTGGGTGGCAACCCATAATGCCTAAGAACAGGATTATGGTGGCTGAGCAGTCTGTGACCTGGGTACTGAGTGATACTGTGACTCCATTCTGGCCCCATCTGTCATGTCAAACCCTAGCACCTATTTGATTATCCCAATGATACTGAACGAGGCTGTTTGCATTTCACATAGTGCTAATACCCTTGGGAAAGGTATGCATCCAACTACTCTCCCTCTAACCATAGGTAAATAGTAGGACAGGCTGGGATCTTTAACCTTAGCTAGGTAGGAGAGGGAAAACTCAATTCAAACCTGTTAGACTCCACTTAGGAAATTGAACTTGTGTCACATCCTGCTCATGTGGAAGAGTTGGTAAATATATATATATATATATATATGATTATCCCAACCATATTCTACAAATTGCTCTTATGGCAATTACCCAACACTTTTTATCATGTAGGTGCTTGAAGGCAATGGCTGATGATCAATCACCAGTTTAATAATTCTACCAATTTATTAATACACATCAAGATAATAAAGATATATTTTATAAAACCTCAAAACAAAAATATTTATCTACAAAGTATTCACTTAAAAAATATATATACAAAAAAAACAAAAAAGATTTGATTGTTTGTTTTGTTTTGTTTTACGGCATATCAACCTCAGTGGGTCATTTAATGCAGATAAAGTTTTGAAATAAATCAATTCTTAATGGATAATACAATTTTGTTTATAAACTCATGTTTTTCTATTCAACCCATAGATGGGACCCTAACAGGTACTACCACTCCGGGTCAGAGTGGACCAGGGAGCAATGGTGATGAAGGGGTGCTCCACATTCCCCAAACCTCCAAAACTAGAACCTCACCATCAGATAGTTTAACGTCATTCCCAGGACATGTAAACCCGCAGCCACCGCCTTCTAGCACCCATATGATAAAAAGGGGTTGGGGCTTGCCATAAGGGGGGGGGGAGAAGATTTGAGACTAAATAGCCCACAAGAGTTGATATGCCATTAAACAAAATAACCAACAAATCATTTAAATATTTCAAATGTAGAAACAATTAAAAATTCTATGTTTAATATTTTGTTTTTTAACTTCAGGTAGAGAAATGCCATTCCCTTAAAAAAAAAAAAAAAAAAAAAAAAAAAAAAAGAGGGCATTTAAACATTAAACATAGAATTTTGAGTTGTTTCTACCGGAGATGTGGAGTTGGAGTCTGAAGCAATTAAGAGGTCACTGGAGTCAGAGTTTGTAAAACTATACCAACTAACCCAGTTGAATTTACACTTTATATGGCCCTAGTTTAGTCTGTAAAGTTATACAGTGCACACTCCTTATGAATAGATTATATTAAATTACCAAACCAGAAAATATGGCAAACACTGTGTGTGACATATGGAACATTGGACAGCTGTTTTGACCTTATTAGCTCTCATCAGCAGAGTATATCACAATATCCACCACTTCAGATCGAACCAGCAACCACAGAATACAGAGCCAAAACTCTACTCCTAGGCCACCTAATATTATTAATCTAATTCCTCTATTTACAGAATAGATTATTAAAAAATCATGGTTTTATATTTATTTGTAAGCCATAATCACAATTACATAAAGATTTGTTTGTTTGTTTGTTTTACGGCATATCAACCTCAGTGAGTCATTTAATGCCGATAAAGTTTTGAAATAAATCAATTCTTAATGGATAATACAATTTTTTTTATAAATACATTTTTCTATTTAACCCATAGATGGGACCCTAACAGGTACTACCACTCCCGGTCAGAGTGGACCAGGGAGCAATGGTGATGAAGGGGTGCTCCACATTCCCCAAACCTCCAAAACTGGAACCTCACCATCAGATAGAGTTTAACGTCATTCCCAGGATATGTAGACCCGCAGCCTTCTAGCATCCATATGATAAAAAGGGGTGGGGCTTGCCATAAGGGCAATAGGGTTGGGAAAATCATATAGGTGCTAGGGTTTGACGTGACCAGCCGATTGATCGGAGGGGGCATCTCCGACCCAATTACATAAAGAGGAGTTGGAATCAGAATCAGAGTCAAAGGTTTGTGCTTTGACTCTCCTTGGAAAAAAAAAAATGTGCAGAGGGGCGCATGTATTCCTTAAAAATCAGCATTCAAAAACGTGACTTTTGCCTAGGATTGAACCCTGGTGAGAAACATGGTAAAATCTAACTTACTAACCAATCCTAGAAGTTGCTTATATTGCTAGATATTCAAATCCTTGTTGAGGTTGTTTGCATTTCACATACTGCTAATACCTTTGGGAAAGGTATGCATCCACCTACTCTTCCTCCAGCTATGAGTAAATAGTAAGTCAAACTGGGCTCTTTAACTTTGGTTAAGCAACCACTTTAGGAGAAGGAAAACTCTGAATTCAAAACTGTTAAACTTCACTTAAGAAATTGACATTGTATCGCATTCTGCTTGTTTAGAGGGGTTGGTAAATATGTATGTATATTTACTAAATATTCTAAAAGCGAGAAAAGGGATAAATTAGAGAGAGAGACCTGTTAGTTTTATATTGGTAATTTCATAGAGCAATGCAAAATGATCTTTCCTCTAACTGTTTTTGTTTTTTTTAAGGGATTGAAATGTCTTTTTGTTTTTTGGTTTCATTTTTTTAATTTCTTTTTTATAAAGGATCAAAATTTATTTTGTGTCTGCTCATAGGAAGACAGCAACTTTAAACCAACTCTAACATATTAAAAGGTTTTTTTTTTTTTTTTTTCGGGGGGGGTTTAAATCATGGTCAGGAAATTTTCAAAATTTGCAGAGTCTAACTTGGGGAAATAGTGACAATTTAAGCCATTCTAGCGGAAATCAACAAGTTTTTTGATGGATGAGGAAAGCAAAAAAAAAAATAAATAAATAAATAAAATAAATGAACAGAGAGATGGGATTTGAAGAAAGAAAGAAAGAAAGAAAGAAAGAAGTGTTATGAAAACATGAAAATGTGAAGAAGAAAAAAGGAGAAAAAAAAAAAGAGAAAGAACAATTTTTAGTAGGAAAGGAATTAATGTTATTAATGAGATGGAGAAAAAAGGGGGAGGGAAGGGGAGGGGATTAAGAAATTACTTCCGTACTTACAAGTTTTCCAGTTGGCCATGAATCAAGGGCCTATGTATAAATAAATTAAAATTATTACTCAAGTTCTTTCTCAATATTATGATTAGCTCGGATATACTCAAATGATTTGATACAGATTTCATTGATTCTTTCTTAAACACTTTCCTAATTTGCAGCCGCTCAGAATAGAATATAACCCTTAAAAAAATAAAATATATCTATTTACAGAGATGCTGATAGGTATGTGTCCTGTGTCCCTGACGTACAAAAATCTAAAAAGACGCAGTAAATTCATATCCATGCATCCTAGTGTCTTTCTTTTTTCTTACCTCACCATTTCAAGCTAACTGTAAATATATTTCAATAGTTTCTTAGAAAGGTATTACACAGGATAGGTTACAATGTAGAAGTTAGCCGGCTTTAGTTGTTTCCTCAGATCATAAATAAAAAAACAACAATTTATTAAGAAACTTTAATTGGGACCCATAAATTTTCCCGGGGACTCATTCAAAGCAATTATGTGTGTCCAAGGATGCACTAAATCAAAAAGCTATCAGCATCACTGTATTTAAATAAATGACATCACTGACGACACCCTCCAAAATGTAGTAAGGAGCATATATTTAAAAAAAAAAAAATTTTATTTAAAAAATCATTTTAGTTTTTCCTTCAATCTCCTATTTTATACGTGTACCAAGCAAGTTCCTTCATGGCTGTTGTGTATCCCTGGGCCAATATATAAGAATTCATGAATTGTTTAAACACAGAGCAAATCTGGAAAGAAGGTGGCCTAATTACATTTCAGGGTTATTAGCTGAGCAGATATAATGTTGCAAAACCCGAAATTTGTAAGGATACTGGAGTAACATCACTAATAACCTCCTTTTGTGCATTTCAGCAAGGTTTAACAAGACATCATATATATATATATATATAACTAGACAAAATGTGACCCATTTGGTCACCCATTGAGCCCTGAATAGATAATCAGGATAAGGGAAAAGTGAGTTTGCAAAGCGAATAGAATTTTTTTTTTTAAAACATTAAAATCATTTTGTAAGATTTCTAAGAAAGGGAATTTTGACCTAATTTAAATGGACCCGATTCTTGAATTTTATTGAAGCTATGGCCTGTCTGGCTGCTGAAACTTAACATACAAATGATTTAACTTCTCCAATCACTCTTTACACTCACAGAGAAACTAACATATATAACAAGGAGGTAATCAAGATATACATAGAGAGGGGAAAGTGACAGGTAGAATGTTAAGTAAGAGACAAGTCAGTTTTTTTTTTTACTTAATTGCAAATTACGATTAATTAGAACCAATTAAAATGGAATTTTTTTCAAGCATAACTCAATCCTAGAAATAAGGAATATTTTAGTATAATTTTGTGTCATTAAGCTAAAAAGGAAAAAAGCCTTTAGAAAACTATCATTGATTCACTCAGCTTTAGTATAATAATAGATATATACTATGTGAGTATACAAAATGGAATTAAAACCAAACATTTGAGGAAATGAGTATAGTATAGATTGAGCTGACAAGTGCCTGTTTCGACTTTATGATGTTTATATGATCTAATCCAAATGAAATTATTTCAAAAGATAAAATAAAAACATTAAGTTTTTCCTTTTATCATTTCCTCATAGATTGATAGATAGAGGAAATTATATATATAATTAAATTACCATGACCAGAAAACCCAGCAAACACTGTGTGTGACATATGGAAACACTGGACAGCTGTTTCAACCTATTATGTGTTATCAGCAGTGTATACCGTGATCTCCCCCACTGGAGATCGAATCAGAGACCACAGAATGCAAAGCTGAAACTCCACCACTGCGCCACCAGCCCATGCCACACACAAAGATCACGAAATCAACTTGTTCTGGTAAACACACAACCTAAAATAGAAGATCAATGTTGACATTTTCATCACAAATTTCATCAGTTTTGTTAGCCAAAATTTAAAAACTGCAATTAAATTCTTTTCTAGAAGTAAAGTAACCATCAGAGGATGTTTAATTTATTTCTTTGTTTAATGGTTTATGAAGGGTTATGGCTTTAAAATAAACAAACTCCCCAGAGCTCCAGAACTGGAACCTCACCATCAGATGCAGTTTAGCATCATACCCAGAACACCCTCCCTCTGACTTGTACCTAACATAACTAAACTTAGTAAACACCAATAATAGAGAAGATAAGGAGAAAGTGCAAAGTTTGGTTTGCTGCAGAGGATTTTATCAAAAGTGTTAAGTTCACTGATAAAATAGATTCAAGTTTTATCTCATGTTATGTATTCTTTTTCAACCTTTTATCATGAAGTACAGAAAGGAGTGAAAAATTCAGATTAAATAAATGTATATCTACAGAAGAACATAATTAGTTCAATGCTCAAAGGTCTTAATTTATCTATATGCAGTTCTGACCAGAAACGATCCACACATTTAATATTAACAGATTTTTTTTCAATTGCCTACCTAGGGCAATGGCATCTTACTTCCCTTTAAAGCAGGGGTCACCAAACTATGGCCCACGGGCCGGATCCAGCCTGCAGAGGCATCTTATCAGGTCTGTCAATGGTACTTGAATTCAGTTTCACAAATCTCACTAAACCTTTCTGCTAATGCTGTGTTCTTTGATAATGTTTGAAAATAAATATGTTGGTTAAATTTGTTTTTGTACATCTTACGCCACTCATCCATGAATATAACATGGAAAGATAAATTTTGTTTTAGATCTTTTTCGCAGAGCTTTCGTTCTGGCTAGCAAGTATTGAACCCAATAATATTATGGCCCACGCTTGTTATTTTTTCAATTACCTGGTCCACTGTGAAAAAAGTTTGGTGATTCCTGCTTTAAAGCAATGGTTCTCAACCAGGGTGCATATGGACCCCTAGGGACTATTTAACATTCTTTTGGGTCCAGGCAAGCAAACAATATTTAATTATGAAAATACAATAGGATTTTTAAATATCAAATGGCTAACCCCCTAGCCATTTGATATTTAAAAATCCTATTGTATTTTCATAATTAAATATTGTTTGCTTGCCTGGACCCCACCAGAGTAAAATAGGAATCAAAGGGGGTCCATAAGTAAAAAGAAAAGAAAGAAAAGAAAAAAAAGGGCTTGATATTGATTGGAGGGAGCCTCTCCGACCAACCATCTAATCTAAGCAAGGGCCAAAGTGAAGTGTTTGCATCTCGTGGACTGCTCAGCCACCAGGTTGGTTGGTTGAATTTTACATGTCAACCTTTGGATTATTTTATGCTGAAGACTTCTTTGTTTTATTCATTCTTGTTGGGTATCCCAATTTTTTTGTTAACTAATTTTTTTTAAACACTTTTTTATCTATTTGAACTATAGATGGGACTCTAACAGGTACTACCACTCCAGGTCATCAGCCATCAAGATTATGTCCTTAATAATAATGATAATAATTCAAAAGTTATATACATTTTGATATGAACAGAGATATCTTTTTCTTTTCTAAAGTAAGGATTCTTTATTTGCTCCTTGATAGAAATTTTGAAAAATAAATTGTGTCCTGGATATGACGCTAAACTGCATCTAATGGTGAAGTTCCAATTCTGGAGCTCTGAGGAGTGTAGAATACACCTTCATCACCATTACTCCCAGATCCACCATGACCCAGAGTGGTAATACCTATTAGAGTCCCATCTATGGGTTAAATAGAAGAAAATGTGTTAATAAAATTGTTTAAACAAAAATGGAGTTCAAAAATAGAATTTAATACCCATCAATGTATAGAGCAAAACGTATTTGGCATAAAATAATCCAACAAGGGTTGACATGCCTTAAAGAAAAAAAATAAAAGAAAAAAAAATAAATCTGTTCAAAGCTTTGTTGTTACAATTAATCCTGAATTTCTTTCAATGTCATTATATATAAAAAAAAATAAAAATAAAATAAAATTTAAAAAACTGGATTCTCTTAAAAAATAAAAAATGACTAAACCATTATTTTTATTCCAGAGTTGAAAGAAGCAGCTTCTTTGATTTGGATTAAAAACATTTTTGAAAAAAAAAAAAAAAAATCTTTATTCAAACTCAGAAAAATAAATGTTACAGACAGCAGAGATGCTGATAGGTAGACGTCCTGCGTCCCTGACAAAAATCTAAAAGAACACAGTAAAATCATATCCATGCGTCCCAGTGTTTTTTGGGGTTTTTTTTTTCCTTCCCTCACCATTTCAAGCTAACTGTAAATACATTTCAATAGTTTCTTAGAAATTAATTACACAGGATAGGCTACAAGGTAGGAGTTAAAGGCTTTAATTGTTTCCCCAGGTCAGAAATAAAAACATTACAATTTATTAAGAAACTTTAGTTAGGACCTATAAATTTTCCCGGGGGACTCATTCAAAGCAAATATATGCTGATAGCTTTTGATTAATCAAAATCAAAAAGCAATCAGCATCACTGCAACTTTATATCCCATCAATCAATACATAACAACATGCAGCAAACATACATCACATAAAAATACGACTTTGTCTCTACGCAGTTAAAAAACAAAATGAATGATGGCAACATTTAAGTAATTTTGCAATTATATTTCACTTATAAAATATCAACAAATTTAGGCTGCTCTGAATTTTCTCGTTTGTCATATTCAATATTTTGTGAATATTAAACTAAAAAGATAAAATTAGGTCAAGACAACGTTTCAGAAAATTTGATATCATTTGAGTTTTAGTGGGTGTTTTACAAATATTGATATTTCATAATCTAATAACTTGACCAATTCTCATTCAAATGATCTTAAATCTTAACTGCATGTGTAGAAACAACTCAACATTCTAGGTTAATGTTTAAATACCTTTTCTTTTTAACTGAATGGCATTTCTATGAGATTTTCCCATTCTTTGGTCTGTATAGGGTAGGTATACCCAAAAAAAATCGTCTGCTACGTTTTTAAAAACGAATTAAAATTAATTAAATCTATTATTTAAGGTCAAACTTTTGTCTAAAACAATAAGTAGTAACATAATGACCATCATTAAAAAAAGAAAAATATCATTACATATGCAGTTTATTTTGAATAGATTTAAAACAATTTGTTTTGGTCAATTTCGACGCGATCCGCCATTTTGTCTCTTTTTCAATGGTTTTACGCACTTGTTTACAATTTTAATGTAACATTCGCGATTGCAAAAAAAATTACCAAAAATCATGTAAATAACTGATTTTAATGAAATTTTCAGTATTGATTTATCAATTAATGAATTTTATAATGCATCAGTTATTTTATTTCAAAACTTTAATTTAGTATTTTTGCTATGAAAAATTAATATTTAAAATTCATTTAAAATATGAAAAGCCTGATGTTAAGTTTAAAATGTTATATTTTTAGATTCTAGAAATAAATATCTATTTAATGCAAACCTCATTTTATTACATCAAAGTATACTTTTTGAAGAAAAACTCGATTGAAAATGTACCCCCACCCCTTTTTAAGCGGAAAAAATATTGATGTATAATTTTTTCTTTTATAAGATAATAGCCAATTAAATAATTATCGAAATGAGTAAAAAAGAAATCTCCAAAAAATTAATTATTTATTATTTTTTTACATTTTATTTTTCGATTTTCAGTACTTATTTTCTCATAGAAAAGCCACTGTAATTTTTTTTTTTTTCTATTCATAACTTTGGTCTTTTATCTCCTTATTTATACTGTAATTAGAAAACTATAAGACCAACTCGAAAAAAATGTTATGCCCCCAACATAAGGGGGGGGGGGTCAAAATTAAGTGACTTGAAAAAAATGAGAGTTTTGAAATAAAATAAGTAATGCATTATAAAGATCATTCATTGATAAATAAACACTGAAAATTTCATTAAGATCCAATAATTCCCTGATTTTTGGTAAATTATTTTCTGTAGGGGGGGGGCTAAAGTCATTTTGTCAAAAACGCATTTTAGGCTCATTTTGGGTATAGCTAGTATAGGGTATTGATATCTTAAAACATAGAATTAATAAATTAAGACTAAAAACAAATGCTTTTGTGGTTGGAAGTTATTTTAACTAGATGGAAGCACTCATGCTATAACAGTTACCATCGTAAGATGTAGAATTGGCTACCAGAGTTCAAATCCTGAACATCTACATGCATTGGAATCAAAGGGGTCAATAAATCAAAAAAAAAAAAAAAAAAAAAGGTTGAGAACCACTGGTAATCTATTAATAATGGAGATTCGCTTCCGGTTTTTGTCTGTAACAAAAACTACGTCATTGTTTTCCAATCATCATCCATCAGGTAATCTATTAATAATGGAGATTCACTAAATAGGAGAGCACTGGGCTCTTTAACTTGGTATGTCAACTACTTTAGAAGGAAAACTGAATTCAAAGCCAGACTTGGAGAGGGATGGGCCACGCCAGGCCATTCCTGTCCAAGACACACTATATGAGTAGGACCCCATGACCAAAGCCAGGTTAGGGGGTAAGTCTCTCTCTAAAGTCTCAACATGGGATCCCTCTCACTTATACCAGCATTCCTTCCAATTTTCAAAACAGCCTGCAAAATCCTCTTTCAGTATAACCATTGACTGCTTCACATTCTCCTTAATCCCATCCACAGTCTGAAATTTCTCTTTCAATGGTGATAGTCACAAGTCACAGTCACCCAAATTTGGACTAACCTACCTAATTGAGGCAAATGGCATCCCACCCTGGTGTAAGTAATGTCGTCAGGGTGGTCTAAAGTTAGTATCAGCCGGACAACAAGGGAGTCTATCCCCTTTTCACTCGTGCTAGACCAAGGAGATTATTTTGGCATCTGAGGTGGAGCACCACACCTTCCATTAGCTCCTTAACCACACAGATCCACCAACTGAGCTAAACCGGCCCTGGTGTAATGGTTAGCAAGTTAGTCTCGCAAATCCATTAATACTGAATAGCAAGTTTGATCCTTGCTGGATGTCCATTATTTGTGACCTTGTGTCACATCCTACCCATGGTGAACATGTTGGGTATATACACCTATCAAATTGAGGCAATGTTTTACAAAATTCTTAGTGAGCTTTATTTTGGCCTGTTGTGAATCAAACAAAAAGTAAACAATAAAACCGTTCCAAACATTACAGTGCTAATACTTCTGGGAAAGGTATAAATCCGACTATTCTCCCTCTAGCTATGGGTAAATAATAGGGCAGAGTGGTCTCCTGGGTATGTCAACTAGTTTAGGAGAAGGAAAACTGAATTCAAAACCAGACTAGGAGAGGGATGGGTCAAGCCATTCCTGTCCAAAACACACCATGACCAAAACCAAGTTAGGGGTAAGTCTCTTTCTAAAATCTCAATTTAGCAGAGTCTTCTGGTAATGTAGGTAAGTGTTACAAATAAATGTATATGGATGGATACACATTGTATTTTATATACGTGGATATTTTTAGTATTTCTATTAATATTAATGATAAAGTAAGGAATTCTGTAGAATATTTGTAAACAAACAAAAAGGAAAATTTTTTTTTAACCTTCATCCTACCAAATACAAACATTAATGCAACTATTATTTTGAGGATAGGAGATGTTATTAGAAATGAGACAAATTTACTCTTGAAATTCTATTGTACCTTTTTCAATTGACTAATAGATACTCAGAAATGGAGATTCTGCAGTTTTTGTATTTTTTTTTATCTTGAACTTTCTATGGCAAAGCTTCTTTTTTTTTTCTTTTTAATAAAAAAAAAAAAAAAAAAAAAAAAAAAAAAAAAGTTTTAGCATAGAAAGTTCAGGAGAAAAAAAATACAAAAACTACAAAATCTTCATTTTTTAGTATAAAAATTTTGAGGAAAAAAAAAAAAAAAAAAAAAAAATTTACAGAAGTTGCAGAATTTTTTAACAATTTAAACTTTGAGTTTTAAATTGTTAATATTAACACACATTAAGTTTTGTTGTGGAAATGAATAAAACTTTGATTAGTAAATACCTAGAAAGATAAAAGCTATGAATGAAAAAAAAAGTTTACAGCTTTGGAAAATTGTGTTCCATATAAGGAACAGTGGTAGCAAAAAAAAAAGTTAATCCAACATCAACTGATTTTTTTTCTTGTTGCTTCCCTGCAGAAAAAAAAAATTCTTCAAGATGTCTATCTCTTTGAATCAACTTTCCCATCATGACAAAAACTGACAGCCTCATTGTGTTACATTTTTTTAACAAATTCCAACAGTTTCTTTTTGTCATTCATCCAAATAGCTCACAAAAAAAAAATACCAAAAAAGCTTTGCTTCAAGTTGCACTATTCTTTCCAATCCCAGCTACACTCCAAATTCCTCAGCGCTTTTGTAATCTTGCAGACTTTCACTATTTCTTCCATTATTTTTTTTGTTTTGTTTTGTTTTTTGCTTTCTGTAGTTGTGTGTGGCTTCTCCATTTACCAAATCTCAACACTTATAAATTATGACAATGTGAGCATTTGCTGATTTGGTTCAGTGGTTGAAATAACAGATGAGCCGTGTAGAGGCCTCAAGTTCTAAGTATTATATTATTCATAAATTGTCATTGATTAATATTGGCAGCTCCTACCTGACCCACTGGTAGATCTTAGCAGTTTTTTTTTGGTATGTCCCACACAACTTCTGTGGATTGTGCTTATCATATTTAGCACAATTATTTTTTAAGTGAGGTAGTTATACTCTATGCATACTAACAGTGTTGGACTTACCTATAAGCTAAATAAGATAAAGCTAAGAGCCACACACCTTCGGAGCCTCATTTTTTTTTTTTTTTTTTAAGTGCAGAGATGCTGATAGGTATGCGTCCTGTGTCCCTGATGCACAAAAATCAAAAAGGACGCATTAAAATCATATCCATGTGCACCAGTGTTTTTCTTTTTTCTTACCCTACCATTTCAAGCTAACTGTAAATACATTTCAATAGTTTCTTAGAAATGAATTACACAGGATAGGTTACAAGGTAGGAGTTAGATGGCTTTAGTTGGGACCCATAAATTCAAAGCAAATATGTGCTTCCCAGGACACACTTAAATCACAAAGCTATCAGAATCACTGTTAGTGTATTTTTATTTTATTATTAGTTTTTATTCTTTAACACTAATTCATCAAAAAATAAATAGATAGAAAAAAAAAAATCACATTATATACATATATATAGTTGATAAGATAACTGGAAGAAAAATATACTTTGGTATAGATGAAATTTATCATTGTTATACCAAAGTATATATATTTTTCTTCCAATCTTTTCAACATATTTCCATTTTTCTCATATATATTTTTTTGAGATAAGGTAGCATGGATATGGAGTCAACACCTGGTTACTGACAATTTCTCACCTATGCAATCTTAAAACCAAGTTTTGGTCTGAAGATCGCATTGGCGAGAAACTTAAGTATAAATGCTCTATCAACGATATTGAGCACTATCTGCTTAGAAATATAGCACCCATATTATCTACACAAAAAAAAATTTTTTTTTAATTATGTATATATATATGAATTATTTTTAATCTATTTATTTTCTGGGAAAGGCATGAATCCACCTCTCCCTCTAGCTATGGGTAAATACTAAGGCAGACTGGGTTCTTTAGCCATGGTAAGGCAACTAGTTTATAATAAATATAAATCATAAATATATATAAATATCATAAATAACATTCTAAATAATTAAAGAATTCTATAAAGAAATGTTATAATCATAACATTTATTTACATTTATTAGCCCATCAATTTCTCTGCCTGTTTAATGCAGATGGTTAAAAAGAGATTTGCTAAAAGAGTTTAGAATTATTATTTCTCTATTTATTGGACAGTTGGAATAATCCAGAGCCAAGCAAACTGGAACCAACTCGCTTATTCCATCAGATTTGATGAGCGACGTGTTTACAATCTGCTTACAGATTAAATACCTCAGGCAAGGCATTATGGGATACGTTGGTGTCAGCTGAAAAAAAAGAGGCCAATAATATGGTGACACTTGTGTTGTAAATTTTTTTTATCATTCTACCACTAATCCCAAACACCCACACACATACACTAAAATCTATATTAATAAGTAGGAAGAATTGGTTGGTTGCTTTTGTGGTATGTCAACCTTTGTTGGGTTATTTTAATACTAAAGTCAGACATTTTTTTTGTAAGGAATTGTATGGTTTTTAAGTACCTAATGATAATAAACCTTTGTAAACAGTGATAACTTCAAATAACTATTCTTAATACAAATAATTTGCACACATTTATAGTTATTTACTAAGCTTAACTAAGATGTGGCACAAGACAAGAAGTATGGGGCACCCAATGAGAATCAAACTCATTAACAATGGTTTGTGAATCTAACTTGCTAACCATTACACTACATGAGGTTCCCGTTTGCACATAGTTATATGCTTTTAAGTATTCTTATTTATCATCAAGTTACATCAACAGCACAGATCTCCATGACTCTTCCTCACCACCTGTCCCTATCAACTATTACTGCTGGAAGGTCTTCTTCACAGCATCCAGTAGCCATTGATGTAGGCGTTTGCTGGTCAACCCACACTAGTGTGTCCATGTGTAGATGCACATCACGTATAAGCTCATCCTTGCTTCTTCGGCAGTGTTCAGCATGTCTTCTTCGTCTTACCCAAATGGTTTGTGTGATAGGAGGCAAGTGGCCATACAGCTGTTCTTTTGTGGGGTGCTGCTTCAAGGATTTGTTCAAGACAGCACACAGCATCTTTGCTGCACAGTTCAAGTCTAGCTTTCTCTCCAAGCGTTTCAGTGGAGTCAAAGTGGTGCAGCCTTATAGTAACACTGACACAGCTACAGCTAGGAAGAACTTTTGGTTTATCAGACCAACGAGATTTCCATAGGATGAAGAATCCGACTGTAACAGTCCATACCCTTCTTATGCATATATTTTAATACTAATAATTTTCAAACAGATCTATTTGAGCCACAGATGGGGCCCAAATCAGGTACTACCACTCCAGGTCAGAGTGGATGTAGGAATAATGGGAATGAAGGGGTGACTCAACAGCTTCACCACCAGATACAGTTTAGTGTCATACTCAGAAACAAGAATTTTTCTATCCTCTATTGATGGTCAAACAGTTTGGTGTAAAGTTATCAAATTTGGTAATGCATACTGCAGGCATGTCAAACCGCATGGATTACATATGTATGTCATGAGATCGCATGGATTACATATGTATGTCATGAGGGCCACACATGATAACTAAGTCTTTAAATCCTTTTCTATATAAACAGAACAAAGTGATGATTGTTATCATTATTTTTTTCATTATCAACTAAAAGCCAATGAATATATATCTAAAAAAAAAAAACACTTTGGTTAAAAAGAAAGGAAAAAAGAACATTATTGACAGAGTTCAAATAATAAAACATGTCAGTGTCACTTTCAATTATAGCCATGTGTTGATTGAAAGCAGAAGGCAAGAAGAAAGACTTACTCTCTTTCATTGACTGAATTAACCTCATTCCGCAACTCAAAGGAAGGAGTGAGAAAATGCGTTAACAGCCTCTTTTTCTGAACAGCACGTTGCCCTAATGAAAATAAATGATTGTTTAAAAAAAAAAGAAGTGCCATATGAGAGAGAAGTTTGAGTGCAAGCTGCACCCGTGCTTGCTAAAGGCTGCATACAGCCCGCATGTCGCATGTTTGGTTTGGTTTGTTTGATTTTATGGCATATCAACCTCAGTGGGTCATTTGATGCCGACAAAGTTTTGAAATAAATTCATTCTTAATGGATACTCAATTTTTTTTATAAACACATTTCTATTTAACCCATAGATGGGACCCTAACAGGTACTACCATTCCAGGTCAGAGTGAACCTGAGAGCAATGGTGATAAAGGGGTGCTCCACATACCCCCAAACCTCCAGAACTGGAACCTCACCATTAGATAGAGTTTAATGTCATTCCCAGGACATGAAGATCCTCAGCCACCGCCTTCTAGCACCCATATGATAAAAAGGGTTGGGGCTTGCCATAAGGACAATAGGGTTGGGGCAATCATATAGGTGCTAGGGCTTGACATGACCAGCCGATTGAGAAGAGGGGGCCTCTCCGACTGCTGGTCTAGCCTAAGTAAGGGCCAAACTGGAGTGTTGCATGTCATGGGCAGCATGTTAGAAATGCCTGGCATACTGGATTCAGGGAGAAGGTTTTGAAGTAAAAAAGTTATGATAAGTAAAATGAGTAAATTCGATGGGGTGGCCTAAAGTCGGTATCAACCAGACAGCGAGGGAGTCTATCCCCTTTTCACTAGAGTTAGACCAAGGAGATTGGTTTTGCGTCTGAGGTGGACTGCAATACCTACCATCAGCTCCTCACTTAACCACATAGATCCCAGACAGCGAAGGAATCTATCCCCTTTTCACTAGCGCTAGACAAGAAGATTGTTTCTGGCATCTGAGGCGGGGCACCACACCTACCATCAGCTCCTCACTTTACCATACAGATCCCAGACAGTGAGGGAGTATATATACCCTTTTCACTAGTGCTAGACCAAGGAGATCGATTCTGGCGTCTAAGGTGGAGCGCCACTCCTATCATCAGCTCCTCACTTTACTACACAGATCCCTGTGCTACTCATGCATGGAGTAGGTATGATAATCAACAATAATTAGTGAGAAGCCATGTTGCTGTAAGATATACCTTATTGTACAGAATTTAGATTTCTGAATTTAAAAAAAAGGGCAATTTATCTATACTACTAAAATTGATTATTCACATTTGATTAAATATTACTAATTAAATTTATAGGTAGTTCTTTATTATAACTAAATGCGTTTTTTTTTTTTTTTTTTACCTGGTTTCCTTCAAAATCTTCATGCTTCCTGTAATTCGACAACACTATACCTGATATCTTCCCTCCATACACACATCATCATGACTATACACTGTTCATTTTCCTGACATTTGTACATTATTTTATGTACTATACATTAGGGTAGGTCAATTTTCAACTTTTTTGAATATGAAAAAGATTTACCTCTCAAAATCCTTGTTTATAATACATTTAGATACAAAATAGCTTAAAAATCTTATTTCAATCCAAAAAAGTTTATCAATTTATTCTATTCAAGTAAAATCAATAAGATATATCAAAAGTAGCATTTAAATTGAAATTATAAACCCCACTCCACCACAACAGTTCAGACAAGCTCCATTTACCAAATTAATTGCTTCAAAAGGCTCTTACATAGAAAAGTTTAATATGATGGCATGATAAAAATTGTTATTATTTTCATTTCACAACATTCATGTATTTTGTGATGTCTTTTATAACTTTGTGTCTTACAATTATTATATAAAATAGAAACATAAAAGACTCACTATTAGTAACCAGTAGATTTTTAAAAGAGTGTTAAAATTACAATGGTAGCTTATATTAAAATTATCATCCCTCAATTAAGCTTATATTAAAATTATCATCCCTCAATTAAGCTTATATTAAAATTATCATCCCTTAATTTGTTCCCAGCTGAGTTCATACTTGTTTGCTTTTGTTCCATTAATAACAGAAAAAAAAAAGAAAATAACTGTTTTACAATATCTTGCCATGTTTTTACGGACAAATTTCAATTACTTATCATACCAATACCCAACTTTCCTTGGGTGAATCTTTTTGATATTCAAAAAAAGTTGAAACCTACCCTACTATACATGCACCTGTGATGAATTGTAGTGCACCTGAGCATTATATGCAATAATTTCATTATTATAGATATCAATCTATTAAAAAAAAATTTAATCTTTTAGATGTGAAATAGAATAAATTTATTTGCTAAAAAAAAAAAAATCATTTTCCTGATTTTTTCGTCTATCTTCCTTTTCTTTTGAAAAATGTTCTTTATTTTGTCAAAATTTTATCAAAATGAAAGATGAGGGTATACAACAAATGATTTCCTGTTTTCAAAATATTTGCTGCCTTTTTAATATTGATTTCCAAATAGTAAGTGTCCTGGGTATAACACTAAACTGAATCTGGTGTTTTGGGGAATGCAGATTCACTCCTTCGTTGCCATTACTCCCAGGTCAACTCTGATTTCAAGTTTAATACCTGTTAGTGTCCCATCTATGATTCAAATAGATTTGTTTTATGTTTAGAATGATTTTGAACTACATAAATACATTAGCTCTTAAAACTTTGATACTGTAAATCAGTATGAAGTGTTTGCCAATTTAAAATGATTGAGAACTATATTTAATGCTTAATAAATAGGAATGTTTGAAACCATATAATTGTGTGAAAATTATCAGTATTAGATAGGAATAATTACTCAAAGCCATATACAGGCTTCTAGATAGGAATAGTTAATTGAAGATGTATAATTGTACATATTATTTGTATTAAGAATAGTGACTTGAACCCATATAATTGCTTAACTAAGAAAAATAAAACAATTTGGCATTGAATAACCGAACAAGAGCTGACACGCCGTAAAACAAACCAAACAAACCAATTATTAAATGTAATCTAGTCACCGGGGACTCATCTGTCGGGCAGCACCTCCCCACTGCACTAAGAGAGATATGTTCAGAGACATTCCCTGATGCTTGCGGCAATAGCAGATAATCCACTATGCGACCTTGAGTAGAAATTGGATATCTCACAAATATAGAAAACTAAAAGAAAGATCCTTCCAGTGTCAAATTTGTCTCTACGTAGATTTTCTTTTCATAACGTTATTGTTATTCAATATTCACTTTTAAAATAGTGGAAAATGGTACAGACAGTTAATATTCCATTAATTGATTATCTTTGTAAAATAAACAGATATATAAATAAAAGTATATAAAAAACAAACTTCCATTGTAAAAATTGATGATATCATCCATCATTCATCAGTTTTTAAAACCCGCCCCACAATACGAAATTTTATATCTGACCTTTATTGGAAATGGCATTCCCACTATCACAAAACCGAAAACATGTCAGCCAGAGAAGTGGAAACATTCTCTACACGTTAGAGTTTATTATTAATTAATTAACTAATTAATTAATTATAGATGGGGGTGTATTAAAACTCAAAGATATTCATTTATTTATTTCTAAGTCTTTTATTTATTTATTTTGTATTTTTTAAGACATTAAAAAGAAGTTACATTTTTTATATTAATGAATATCGAAATAACAACGATGACCAATATTCCGGGTGGAATAAGGTGACATTCAATGACAACATTAGGCTGATGTTGTCACGTGCAGTCAAAGAAAGAAAGAAAGGAAGGAAGAAAGAAAAAGAAAATAATAATAATGGACAGGGTCTTTAACGGTGTCAAGTATTGACCAGTAATAAATTCTCTTCCGAGTTAATCAAATCACACTTATCGATCCTGGGCGGATCGAACATTTAAGACCATAAGTATTATTGGGACTAAATTAAAGCAGTTGTTAGGGTTAGTAAGAAAGAAAAGTTGTGATGTTGGAAAAGCAGTGTATTCGGAGAGGGGAGTAGAAAAAAATGAATTTTTTTTAAAAATCATCGCTAATTTATGGATTATGATTGTGGTGATAATGAGGATGATGATTGGGTTGGCATGAAGAAAAAACAACAAAAAACAAAGTTCAAAATCAAATCAGATCGAACTTCCTATTGAAAAACTATATTTATTTTCCCCTTTTTCATTGTTGTTTTTGAATATTTTTAGGCAAGAGAAAAAAAAAAGAGTATTTTTTTAGCGATTATTTAGAACAAGAATTTTACACATACGTTTCCAAAAATGGATGATAATAGATCAATTCTAATTGCATTTTCGTTTCCTCGACTGACATAGAAAGAGAGACGTGTAAAAAAAACTACAAGCTGTCCCACTATTACCTTTAGGGGGGGGGGGTAAATATGTTCGAGTTCGAGGGACAACAGGTCTTGCATGTTACCAAAAAATTAAGAGCTTATTCTTTTTTCTAAGATATATCACAAAGAAAATTAACTTACGAATAAAAAAAAATTAAAAAAAGGGTTAAATGATTAGGATGAAGAAAAACAAAAATAAACAATGAAAATTGAAGTTTAAATTTTACAATAAGAGAAAACGTACACATTTGAAATTGTTTCAGAAAAAAAGAAAAAAAAAAGAACGATTTCTACACGCAAGTTCATTTACTATTGTCATATTTTTTAAATTATTTTTTTATTTAATTATCATTAATTTGAACCTTTTTTGAAGTTATTGTCTTTCCTTTCTTTTTTTTCTCTTTAATTTATTTATTTACATATGAAACTGTTAAATTAACAGCTTTATGAGTAAATTTTGAGAGCACTGGCATTAAGTGTTCTTGTGATTTTAAATTCTTTTAAAAAGTAATTATTACATCTTATCTGGGAGAAAATCAATTAATGACAGGCAGTATCTATAACGGAACGCATCAAACCTTCCCTCCCATTCATGAAGTTTTAGGGAAAGCATGTTTAGTCACGTGACTGACTCATCGTAAACCCTACTGAAGACAAACAGGGGAGAAACCGAAACGTTTCTATTGATTGTCAGAACTCTTCTGTATTTATTACAAAATTTCAGTGGTTTGCGTAACTTGTTTTTGTTTTCTTCTTAAAAAAATAAATAAATAACCTTTTTGTTTGTGTTTGAACATGTTTAAAAATACAAGAGTAAATAAATGAAGAAAACATTTTAAAGTTATTTTTTCGCATGAAAATAGACTTAATAATCAAATTTATTTTTAAGTAGTGAGAAAGATATTTTAAAATTTTATCTCTTCATGGTATTTTTTGTTTAATTGAGATATAAAAAATAATTATAATTCAGGAGATTTTGTGTTCACGAAGATGAGAAAATAAACGTAATTAATTTTAATAGCTGATTTTCAATTTCGATGAATGAATGTTTAAAGAGTAAAAAAATTAATGAATGACTCAAAATGAGTGAATGAAAAACAGTTCTGATGGATGAAGAATGAAAAATAAAAGGTTTTGTCTTTCTTTCTCCTTTGTCGAAGAAAGAGAAATGCTCTCATTTAAACGAGACCAATATTTGTTTTAATTTAAGTAAAAAGAAAAAAATAATTTTTTCGTAGATTTTTTAAAATTAAAAATTAAGATTTGCCTTTGTCTGGAGGAATCCGAGGAAAATGATAAGCTTTGTTGCTTTTTTTTTTTTTTTACGACGAGTGGGCGTGTACTAAAATTACAAACACAGGTAAAAAGAAGAAAAATAGCTTATCTTTTTTTTTCTCCTTTATTTTTCAGGATTAAAAGAAGAAATAAATCAACAATTTGGATAAATCTAAATCTGGGGTTGTTGGAGTAAATAAATCTATCGTCTACCTGAATAATAAACCTACTTTCGAGCAATTTAAATTCATATATATATATTATATATATATGTAAACCACAACCTGGAATTCATGGTGGTGGTAATAATAATAATAATAGTAATAATAATAATAATGAAGGAGAAAGAGGAGAAGCAAATATAGAAAATAGAAAAGAGAAAGTAAAAGAACGAGAAGTCACGTCGTCATTTATCAAGAAATAAAGAGAAGAAGAAGAATTGAAACTACGACGATGATGATGATGGTGGTGATGGTGATGGTTGGTTGGCTGGCCGTGATTTTTTCTATCACCTGTCCGTCATTTTCAAAGTAGAAATAAACTATGAAAATCTCACCTCGTCGTCGCTGTCCTTGTCTAAAGCACTTGTTAAAGGATCCTTGAAAGATTCTACCGGATTACTTGTAATTTCGGCAGAACTTCCTTTCCTCCCAGAGCTTGAACTTTCCTGGGGGGCTGCCATAGTTATTATTATTATTGATCGTCGCTTACATCCATCACAAAACAACAAATCGACTTTATAAGAGCTCGCATCCAATTCGTCTGGGTTTAGCAGAAGGACCAATCATAAACAGTGTCATTTCCTTCGCTTGGATTTTCCTAACAATCTATCTAACATGTTATTTGATTAGTTAGCTTTATATCTTTGACCAATGAGCATCTGGTTTACAAAATCGTTGTTGGAGATCATATTTTCATTCACCTTCGTGGTCTTTCTTCTTCCACATGCTTTCCCATTACGAGTGTCTTTTTTTTGGCTCATGACTTGGAGTTTCTCTTCGTTGATTTAGACTATGTCTTTTCAAGGACCAGGACTCGGACAGGGTAAACAGCAGATACATTTTATCTAATTATTATATGCACTATAGGTTTCACTTAGGTGTGTTTATAAATTTATTTAATGACCGGTTCCTCAAAAAAGCCTTGTAAAATCTTCAAATTGTCAGACAAGATTATTAAATTTAGCTTAAAATTGCAACCAGGCGAAACTTCAATTTTGTAGTTTTTAATTGACTTTGGTGCACTTGAGAAAACTATTTTAAAAAGCAAGATTTTAATGGTTAAAATACAAACAGAAAAAGAGCATAACACTTGTGAAATGTTGTTAAATTGGTTTGTTTTATTTATTTATTTTTCTATATAAAATCATTATTGGGATTCCCTTAGAAATATTTTTTTGTGTTGATGCTTTCATATATTTCTTTCGAGTCATCGGAATCTGAGGTTTAACCAATCGAAAGATATCCTCCGCAAAATGCATGTTAAAAATATTTCCTAAATTCTGATGAAAGAGAAATGAATTGTAGAGCGAAGTGGTTTTTAAAGAATTGTGTGTGTTTATATATATATTAAATTTAACACAATTTAAGTTAAAAATAATAACTCCGCAAATGGTACTATATTTTTTCTCCACATGTTTATTGTTTATCAACAACACATTCCATTTAATTTCATCACTAAAATGTGAAATGCCAATTTAATTTTGTCGTGATAACTGAGTGAGAGAAAAACAAACAAACATTGAAAATGTTTTTAATTTAGTACAAAAGTTATTATCTTAACTGATTAAATTTGTTTTTAACAGGTTTGAAATATATTTTAATTTTTTTAATGTATAGTCTTCCTTATTAGTTTACTTTAAAGAGGCTTTGTTTTCTAATGATTTAATTTTGATACAAATGCAGAATTTCTTTATTATTTTTTTAACCTAACTGTTCCATCTTTGCCTTCAAATTACTTTAGTTCTCATATCACTACGAGAAAAGTCTGACTGTAAACTTTTCAGTCAGATTAAATATTAAACTGCACACTACAGTTTAAAGTAAATATTTTAAAAAGAGAAAGAAAATGTGAATTTAAAAAACACGACGAATATAAATATTGACTGATTATTAAACAAACGTCTATTCTTGGACAATGGACATCAGTGATCATCACATATCAGTTTGCGGTCAAAAGTTGAGAAAAGCAGCAAATAATATTGCTTTATTTTCCTTTTTTTAAGTTAGGAAATACTAAGTCATGACACCATTGAAGCCCTTTTTTTTTTTTTTTTTTTTTAACATACTGCTTTGATGTTAAGGGAGATATACATCTAGTTTTGACGAGTGGGGGAGAGAAAAAATATATATACGTTTATGTGGAGAAAATGTAGAAACAAACACAGGATGTTATGATGGATGGAAATTTATAGTCGATACTCGAGCATTTCGGTTTACAATGGAAACCTTCATCAGGACTGTGAAAATTTGAAGAAAACAAGGATTTATATTTATATATAAACATACGTTTATATATACACAAGTTGTAACCTCTCCCCGCTTTTTAATAGGGGTTTCTTAAAAGAACAAGCAAAGCTAAACAAAACAGGATTTTTTTTAAAGTTACGATCCTTGATTCTTGTAAATTAGAAATTCTATTTTCTAAGTAAAAAAAATAGAAAACGTATAGATAATTTACTTTAATTAATCGAATAATGATGCTATCAAAGTTGTTCTTTATAAATTATCCAACTTGTAACTTAATTTTCAAAATTAAGGGTTGCTTACTTAGAAGTGCAGGGTGGTCCGAAAGTCCTGTCACCTCTATATTTTTAAAGGTAAAATAATTACATATACAACCCCAAATTCTAGAAAATAATTTAATTTTTAAAGTTTTTTTATGGATAAAATAATCACATCATTTATATATCATATTATTAAAGTAAAAAAATAATGAAAATTAAAACAATATGTAGGGGTGACAAGACTTTCGGAACACCTTTTTTTTCTTTTTCTTTTTCTTTTTTTAAATAGTATAAACAGTTTGATTATAAATCAAGATGCTTCTACTTTCATATGTTCAGACGATCAAAGTGTGAAAAAAAAGTTTTAGAAAATAATTCATGGCAATAACTATATTGAAATTTTACTAAAAAAATGTTTTTTTCTTTAATGAAAAATTGCTGATTGATTAAAATGTATTATTTTGATTTTTGATTTTTTTACTGTTGTCCTCATTTTTATAGTTATATACTCAACGTCTCAGCTGATGTGTCCGCCAGCCTCCTTCAGGTGTTTTTTGTCAAACTCTGGAACCTTCTCGTCATAATTGGGAGCCTTCGGAACTTTGAACCCAAACCCTTTATTCAATCCACCAGGCTAGACTGTTTTCATTCCACTAACCATGACTAGGTACAGGTGTTGTTAAAACCTGTACCCGATCATAACAGAATACTTAACAAAACTTAACACTATTAAGCTTTATTAAGTATTCTATGTTATTATCAATGCCAGTCTTACTAAGAGAACCAAACTGTGCGTCTACAAAGCATGCATTCTCAGTACTCTCCTCTACAGTAGCGAAGCCTGGATCACATACTCATGCCATGAGAGGAAACTGGACAATTTCCCCCTCAGATGCCTATGCCACATTCTACGCATACACTGGCAAGACAAAGTGCTCAACACAGACATGCTGGAACGAGCAAACATGAACAGCATGTCTGCCATCATCTGCGAGAAGATGCCTGCGCTGCTTGGTCACATCAGGAGGATGGACAAAGCCGCATCCCCAAAGACCTACTGTATGGCGAATTAGTAGAAGGCACCCAGCCAGTAGGGAGACCATGCCTGCACTTTAAAGTTGTCTGCAAGAGGGACATGAAGACATGCCACACCAACACATGGGTGGCTTGTGCAGAAGACCGAGCAACCTGGCGCCTCCTCGTCAAACAAGGAAAATAACGAGTGAAAAAGAGGGGAAAAAAGCCACCACAGGAAAGAGAGACAACAGCAACTCTAGCAAGCATCACTGTTTGTTTGCAGTAACTGCACCAGAGATTGCCATTCAAAAATTGGTCTGTTCAGCCACTCACGCAGTTGCAGATAAAAAAAATTTAAAAAGTGGACACTATGCCATTGTCTTTAGTAGATTGAAGGATACCAACAATCATGTTATCCCTCGTGGTCAGGATTGAACCTGCAAACTACAGATGATTTTCACTTAGAACTGTGTTAACTCAAGCCTTATATCCATTGCGACATGTGTCCATGTTAACATAGCTTGACACTTGTACATGGTCATGATTAGCAGAATGGGAACAGCCTATCCAGGTGGATTGAATAAAAGGTTTCCTAAAGGGTTTCAGTGAAGGCTCCTGAGTTTGAAAAGAAACACCTGAATAAAGCCAGAGTGCACATCAGCCAAAACGTGTATATAGCAATAAAGATGAGGACAACAGTAAAAAAAATCCAAATAATCCAAGCATTGTTTAATGTTTACTCTATGAATTTATTAAAAGAGGAAAGGGCAGAGACAGCACCGTAGTAATAATAGATTGGGAAAAAGAAAACTATCTTTTATTTTAGTTTTGCCTTATATCAAGTTAGTAAAAATCAAAAGAAGTTGTTAGCTTGCTCTGGGGTAAAAAAAAGAAAAGAATAGTGTAAATTTATAATAACTAGAAAGAATATCCGTCTTCTGGGTGTAATTATTCAAGTTTTAATGTAATGAAATATATTAAATTAGAAATACTAACAAAATTAAATGAGAACGCATATAAAAAGATTATTTATTGTAATTGGTTTCTATATAAAATCATTCATAGGATTGATTTTAATACATTGGAGAATAAAACAATAATATTAGAGATCAATAATACCAAGTAAATATTTGTTAAACACGGTTTTGTTAAAACCATTATGCAAATTAACCACACCATATGTTATATAAACCTTTATTTCTAAGTGATATATAAGACACATTGCTGGATTTTAAATGCACAAATAACATGGGCTGTTTTGAGGCAAATCTAAATCAGATTTTCATAGAGACATCATTAGTAAATAAGATTTATTCTATGTACTAATAATTTGGACTATGAATTAGATACTCATTCATAAACTTATGCAATTCCTGAGGGTATTCTGACGTAAGCAGTGACTTGGTTTCGGTTACAGACCAGCAGACACCAAATCTGCATTATAAGATGTGCAAATATAAAAGAAGAAAAAGATTTTCTGTAGATTGTCATTTTTCTCCTTTTTCAGAACGAGTTAATCGTAAACAGCTCTTGGAGCAGCTTGAAGAAAAGAAGAAAATTCTTCGTATGCAAGCACAAACTGGTTCTAGGTAAGAGTCAAACATTTTTTTCTTTTCCCTTCCCTTCCTCTCTCTCTCTAATAATTATTTTTGTTTATATATATATATATATATATATATATATAGATGCTGATAGATACGTGTCCTGCGTCCCTAACGCACAAAAATCTAAAAAGTGGCAGTAAAATCATATCCATACGTCCCAGTGTTTTTTTTCTCCCTCACCATTTCCAGCTAACTGTATATACATTTCAATAGTTTCTTAGAAAGGAATTACATAGAATAGGTTACAAGGTAGGAGTTAGATGGCTTTAGTTATGACACATAAATTTTCCTTGGGACTCATTCAAAGCAAATATATGTGTCCCAGGACGCACTAAATCAAAAAGCTATCAGCATCACTGTATATATATATATATATATATATATATATATATATATATATATATATATATGTCTTTGGCATAAAATAACCCAATGGGTTGACATACTGTAAAACCCAACCAATATATATATATATATATATATATATACACACACACACAATCCCTCTGCACGAGCAGGATGCAACACAAGGTCAATTTCTTTGGTGGGGTTTAACAGGTTTGAATTCAGAGTTTTCTTTCTCTTAGACTGGTTACTAGCCAAGGTTAAAGAGTCTAGTCTACCTTACTATTTACCCATTGCTGGAGGGAGAGTAGTTTTTATTCATATATGTTTACCAACCCCTCTGCAAAAGTAGCATGTGAAATCTGGTCAACTTTCTTAACCAGAGTTTTCCTTCTCAAGGTTATGGAGCCCAGTCCGCTCTATTTACCCATTGCTAGAGGGAAAATAGTTGGATGCATACCTTTCCCAGTGGTATTAGAGATATAGAAAATGCAAGCAGCCTCATCCAGGATTTGAACTCTGATCAAGTCAATAACCATTACATCATGCACTTCCTTTTTTTATCCATATAATTAAAAATCAATTTTTCCTGTTATGCCAATTTTATAAAAGTTAAAATCATTGGCTCGGTATTCTTCTTTTTAATTTTATTAGACATCAGCAGTTTTGGCATTAAATAACCCACAAAGTTTGATATGACATTAAACAAAGTAACCAAACCATTTCCAGGCCTAAAGATATTGACTCTATTTTCAAATCAATGCAGGCTACATTCCTCCAACAAGCTTCCCTCTGACAAGTTTCCAACCTTAGAATACACCGACTGCATCTCAGTAGAGGGATAAGACCCCACCCCCATGAAGCCACCTGTTGGCCATAGGTGGTGACCTGTAATGCTTAAGGATGGAATCCTGGTGGATGAGCAGTCCATGATATGCAACACACCACTTAAACCCTTACTAAGACGGGCAGTCAGAGAGGCCTCCTCCAATCAATCGGCTGGTCACCTATATGATTGCCCCAATGGCAAGCACCAACCCTTTTCATCATATTCATGCTAGAAGGTGTTGGTTGAGGGTCTTAGTGTCCTGGGTATGATGTTAAACTCTATCTGATGGTGAAGTTCCAGTTTGGAGCTCTGGGGAATGTGGAGTACTCCTTTAGTACCTGTTAGGGTCCCATCTGTGGGTTAAATAGAAATAAACCAGTTTAAAAAATGTGTTTAAGATGAAAATTGAGTACCCATCAAGAATGAATAAAACAAAAATGTCTTTGGCATAAAATAACCCAATAGGTTGACATGCTATAAAACCCAACCAAACAACTAACTGTTGTCTCACACTCTAACAATTTGTTTAAAAACAAACTATTCCCATGCAAATCATATATATATAAAAAAAAAGATTTGGCATTAAATAACCCACAGGGTTGAAATGCAGTTAAATAAAAACAAACCTAATTCACTGTCATTTTTTATTATTTGCATACACCAGTTTAAGGCCAATTTAGCTCAATCGGTAGAGCACCCACCTTGGAACCACAAGGTTCTAGTTCGATACCGGCCCTCACCAACTCAGTGCATGAATAGCACAGTTTGGATCTGTGTGATAAAATGGGAAGCTGATAGTAAGTGTGGTACTCAACCAGAGATGCAAAAAAACAATACCCTGCTCTAGTACTAGTAAAAAAGGGATAGACTCCCTTACTGTCCGACTGATACTAACAATAAGCCACTCCACCCACTTTACTTTTTTTTTTCACTTACACCAGTAAATCAATAATGCAATCCTCTTGATTTTATTAGCAGATTAGTTTCTTTGTTTTAAAGGTATATCAACCTTCATGGGTTATTTAATGCCAAAGCCATCCTTATCAGCTAACAACACATATTCCTATGACTCTCTCTTGCTACCGTCCCTATTGGTCATTGCCCCTTTCATATCTTCCACATGGCGTAAAGCAAGCCGGATGAACCCAAAAGCTGGTCAAGGGTGCGCTTCACAAGATGCGGATGAACTTCATAGGTCAATGAACAGTATTAAACCGTTCAGTCATTAAATTATTTACAGGCCAAAAGAACTCTATCTTCAAATCAAAGCAGGCCACATTACTCCAACAAGCTTCCATCACATAACAAACCTTCCTTCAACAAGTCTCTATCACATAACAAGCCTCCATCACATAACAAACATTCCTCTAACTAGCCTCCATCACATGACAAACATTCTTCCAACAAGCCTTCATGACATAAAAAACATTCCTCCAACTAGCCTCCATATAAACATTCCTCCATCACATGAACAGTCTTTCATGTTATAATTATAAAAAAACTAGCAGGACCTGTGGATATTCCACTATGGTAATTTAATTATTACGTTTGATATGTTAAGAGCTATTGCAAATAGTTCAATATGTAAAATGTATAATAATCTTAATTTAAGTCTCTCTCACTCTTTTTTTCTTTCTTTCCTTCTTTTCATTATGTTCGATTGAAACAGATTAGTGTTACCGATTCTGCGCATTTACCCCCTCTTTTTATCTTTCCTTTACTTACTCTTTCTTTCTTTCTTATCATATTTTTTCTGTGTAGCATGTCTGTTTTCTTTCTTTTCTTTTTTATGATAAAAATGGAATGGTCCATTATTTAGCTGAAGTGACAACGCTCATAAGAAATAATTCGGCGAATAAGCAACACCAGATCAGGATTTATATTTTTGCATTTCTCTTGGATGATTTGGATGGTCACATTCTTAACCAGTGGTTGTTGCAAGATGATAATGGTTGTACTTTTAAAGCAGTGGTTCCCAACCTTTTTCTATTCCCACACCCTTGAAAGACTTTTGTTCTGACCTCGCAACCCTACAATTTATACTTTTGTTCAAAAAGTGAATCTAAACTACAGTTTTATCAAAAGATCCTATATATTTCACTCTCTAAATAATAATAATAATCTGAAATAAAGAAACGAAAATCTAAATAATATTAATTACACAAGAAAAAAAATTAATCTGAATTTGAACGGATGCTTCTTGCACCCCTGGAATGATGCTCATGCTCCTGGTTGGAAACCCCTGTTTTAAAGGGACATGAATATTGATATATAGATACTCCAATTTTTTTCATATGTGTGAAAGTCACACATAAAAGTGACTAATATAATCAAGCTGATGCAAATGATTTTCAAGGATTCATTTGGGTATTTTGACTATCTCTTCCATTGTATAATGTTGATTACTCTCAAGTCAGATCTTGATTTGATTACTATGGTCAATATAAGAATCATTCATGAGAAAAAATTTCCTGCTTAAAACTTTGCAAACCATTTTTGATACATTTGATCCTCAGCAGTACCTTCTCCATAAACTGCTAAAATCTTTTTCAGATAATTTGAATTTTCATCTTGAAATAAATGAAAAAAATATATAAGTGAAAAAAAGAAATTTTTTTCCTTCTATCTTTTAATTCTAGAATCAATAAACAAAGACTGCCTATTTTTGGCAAAGATTTTTTCATTAAATGCATGTTGATATGACAACTGCTACAATACAATCAAATGCAATCTTTATTTTAGCAGGAAACTTTTTTATCAACCCAACAGATTTATCATAAAAACTTCAACATAATGATTATTAGTATTATTAGTGTTATTCGAACTATTGTCCCCATCTTCATTGTTATTTGTACAACGTTTCGGCCGATATACCCTCCGGCCTTCTTCAGGTATTTCTTGTCGGACTCGGGAACCTTCTCAAACTCGGGAACTTTCTTGTCGTATTCGGGAGCCATCACGGAACTTTGAACCTAACCCTTTATTTATTCCACGGGGGTATCCTGTTCTCCCGAATACGACAAGAAAGTTCCGAGTTCGAAAAGAAGGTTCCCGAGTCCGAGAAGGTTCCTGAGTCTGACAAGAAATACCTGAAGAAGGCCGGAGGGTATATCGGCCGAAACGTACAAATAACAATGAAGATGGGGACAATAGTCCGAATAACACTAATAATACTAATCTTCAAGCCTCATCTCAAACATTCAGAGAAATAATAATGATTATTCTATTTACATTATCATCATCATTATTCAACTTACATCATCATAATTATCATTCAAGTTTCATCATCATGATCATCAATCTATTTACATCATCATCATGTTTTCAATTCTGTTAAACCTATTTTCTTTTTTCCTTTAAATTTCATTAAAATCAATAAAATCTTTTTATTGTGAAAATGAGTAGAAATTATATATATATATTTCTCTGTTTATTGTTTGTTTGTTTTTTTTTTATTTTATAGTGCAAGCGTTCCTTCCAGTACAGCTACACCACCTAATGTGTCTTCACCCACCGTTGTCTCGCCATCAACACCCACCAATAATGGTAGCATCCCTCCTGGGTCTATGACTCCTACTATGCCAATGGTGATACCTTCAAATACTCCTTTAAATACTCCTAGGGATGGCAACCCCATGTTGATAAATCCTCTCTCAGCTCCTTCGGTAAGTTCAACTTTCATTGGATTTATGGGCAAAGTATTGATTTTTGAATATGACACAAGGTCTTATGAATTGAGCAGCAGGAATTCAGAATCATCATCTTAGAGATTAAGTTGTTTAGAAGTCCAAACTTCAGACATGCTGATAGTATGTGTCCTTGCATCCCTGACACACAATAATCTAAAAGGACGCAGTAAAATCATATCCATGTATCCCAGTGATGCACATAGGGATGCAATTTTTCCATTAAAAAATCCTGATACATTGCACACAACCAACCTGTAACAGTTCAGGGATGTGAATTCTCTGCTAATTGGCAGAAAGCTTCATTTGTTTTTTTAACAGGAAATTTCCATTGCCAACATCACGGGAGAATTTCTGGCCTTGTGTTTGACCCTGCTGTAAACTGTACAAACTTAACTAGGGCCATATAAAGTGTAAATTCAGTTGGAGTCTAAATAGTTTTTCAAACTCAGACTTCAGTGTCCCCTTAATTTCTTCCAACTACGACTCCACAGCCCTGCCTAGGTAGGCTACTTTTTTTTTATGTTAAACTAGAAGCGGCTACCCAGCATCGCCTGGGTAGAGGGGGTGATAAAAATTAGTCTCGCAAATCCATTATTACTAATAATTGCGAGTTGGATCCTCACTGGATGCCCCATAAAAATACCCCACGTAAAAAAGTGGTGGGAAGTCAGAAATTTTTTTCCCAAATATAAAGTTTCATTATTTTTGCTAGCTCTAGTGATAGTGAATGTGAATATTTATTTACTTTGTCGTTAAAAGTTTTATTTTCGTGGTTTCATCTGGACATACATACACACAAACTGCCTTTTATATATATGTATAGATGGTTGTATTATGTTTGGACAGACATGATATGCAAGAAAATTGAATTTACAATAAAAATGCATTTGTTGAAGATTATTGAAATGATCTCTTTAAGAAAAATTGTTTTCATTCTGATTTAATCTTTTTTTTTTTTTTTTTTTTCTTTTCTTATTTTAGAGTTATGATGCTTCACCAATGACAACTGCCCAGAGAACTGCACTTCAGGTAAAAATCATTTCTTTACACTTCTTTGGCTCATCTTTCATTAATGGCAACTCATTGCATAGGAACTGTAGAACCCTCTATTTCCCCCGATATATACTGAAAAAATATATATTTATACTAATGGTACCTGTGGATATATTACAGCAGGCATGTCAAACACACACGCCGCTTGCAGCCCCAGCAAGTACAGGTGCAGCCCACACGCAGACTGTGCTCTCGTACAGTGTTTTAACAGTACCCCAAGGTTTTTACAAAAATTCTTGGGTAAAAACGGTCTTTTATTTTCATTAGGGCAATGTGTTGTTAAGAAACAGTCTGTTATCAGCGCATTGTCTCTCACCAATTCCTTTGAGTTTTGAAAGGAGGCTAATCCATTCAAAGGAAGGGAGTGAGTATTTCCTCTTGCCTTCTCCTGCTTTCAATCAACACATGGCTATAATTGAAAATGACAGTGACACTTGTACGTTTTATTATTTGAACTTGGTCAGTAATAGTCTTTTTTCCTTTCTTTTTAACAAAAATGTTTTTTGTTTTGTTTTTTTAGATATGTATTCATTGGCTTTTAGTTGATAATAAAGAAATTAATGATAGAAATCATCACTTTGTTCTGATAAAGTAGAAGAAGGATTAGTTGTCATGTCCAGCCCTCATGACAGACAAATGTAATCCATGCAGTCCTCATGATATACATATGTAATCCAATGTGGCCCTAGGGGTCTACTCAGTTTGACATGCCTGTACTATGGTATGATATTTTAACAATTACAACATTCTTTATGTGTACTTTAAAAGCTATTGCAAAAAGTTCAATATGTAAAAAATATGATAATCTTGATTTGATACTCTCAACTTCCATTCATCCATTTTTCCGTTCCATTGAAACAAATAAGTGTTATCACTTCTGCTCTTGCCCCCCCCCCCCATGTGTCACACTTTAACACCCCTTGTCCTTTGTTTATCAAAATGATTTGATTCAGCATTAAATGAATTGAAAAGGGTTGATAGGCCGTAAAACAGGCATGTCTAGAGTCAGGCCAATTAAGGCCTGCAGTAAAATTTCTTATGGCTCCCAGCTTCAGTCTTATAATGTATTATTTATGGCCCACTAGACCAGTATCAAACGGTGTGGTGCTGATTCGCACTGGGTGATTCGAACCAGAATGCATAAAATTGGCAGACAAGTTGAAAACATCACTTTTTGCTTTCATCCCAGTTGATTTGTAAACATAAACAATATTTTATGGAGATTTTCACTTATGATAAATTTAATAATTTGAGCTAAATTCTTTTAGTGCTTGTTTACAATGGGACCCCAATGAATCTGAGATTTCTAAAACAGCTCCTGACAACATACCAGAATTCTTTGAAGTATATGTTTATATGTAATTTTGTGATTAAAAAACATCAGAAACAATCATTCACCCTCGGGCATTTTCATATTATCAAATTTGGCCCTCATTACAAAAAATTTTGTTCCCCCCTGCTGTAAAACAAACCAACCATTGTACCATGTGTCTTTTATATTCTTTAAACCTTTTCCAAGTTCCCTTTTGGCTTTTACTTAGGCTAGACAATCAATCAGAGAAACCCCTTCTAATCAATTGGCTGGTCATGTCAAGCCCTAGCACCTATATGATTGTCCCAAGGAAGCGCGTGGTGTAATGGTTAAAGGCATAGGAAATGGACTCGTCACCCCGAGTTCAAATCCTGGACGTGGTAATTGCATTTCATTTAGCGCTAATACCCTTGGGAAAGGTATGAATTCTACTCTCCCTCCAGCTATGGGTAAATAGTAGGGCAGACTGGGCTCTTTAACTTTGGTTAGGCAACCAATCTAGGAGAAGGAAAACTCTGAATTCAAACTTGTTAAACTCCACTTAAGAAATTGACCTTGTGTCACATCCTGCTCGTGCGGAGGAGTTGGTAAATGTATATATGATTGTCCCAACCCTATTACCCTTATGGCAAACCCCAACCTTTTTATCATCTGATGGTGAAGTTCCAATTCTGGAGCTCTGAGGTCCCATCTATGGGTCAAATAGAAAAAAAATTGGGTACCCATCAAGAATGAATAAAAACCCAACCAACCAACCTTTTCCAAGTTCAAATGTAGATTTAAGCTAATCTTTTCTTTAATTCAAAGACATAACTCTTAAAATAAATCTTTTTCTTTCTTTTTTACCTGATTCACTCTTTTTATTTCTCTTTCTTTGCAGCATGCCCACGCCAATTCTGTTGGATACTTTATACCTCAAGATTCTTCATTTGGAAACCTCATTTTACCAGTCATACCTCGTTTTGATGTGAAATAAACGTATTTAATTTTTCTTCCCCCTCCCCCTCCCACAAATAAAAGAATCTCCATGCTGCGGAATTCCTTGAATATCGATGGGGGTGGGGTGGGGAGGGATTACCATTAAAAAAATGAATCCTTTTCTTTGTCCTCAACTAACGAAGAGGAAACACAAGATAGATATTGTGTGCATCCAGGTGTAGCCAGCCTTTTGCCAGGGGATGAAATTGTACAGAGAAAAGAAATCTCTCTCTCTCTATCTATCTATCTATATAGATATATAGATATATAGATATGATTATTATTAATTAAATCTGAAACTGTGGTATCAAGGGAGATAACTCTTTGATTTTAAAGAGTTTTCTTGACATATTGAGATTAACTGAAGATTCTAAATGACTAGATACGTTCCCAAAACTCTGAACAGTTTGAAAAAAAAAAGTTAGACTGAAAATTTATTTTTAAATCTTTTATGTAAGGATTAAGGGATTTTTTTGTAACACTCAACATCTTTATTATTTACCATTTTTTAATTTTATTTAGTCAAGCTAAGTATGGCACAGGGTCACACCTATTGAGCATTTTCTAAATTATGATTTCTATACACTGGCTTCTTTGTCATTTTATCAATCATGCTACCCACTTGAAATGATATCTCTTTAGATTATTTCTAGTGGTATAAAATGAATAGGAACTGGCATTAATGACACAAAGAAATCAACTTGTCCTTTGGGATGAGTTACCATTGCAAAAATAAATAAATCCATATTTTTGATTTTTGTTTCTTGGAATTTAAGATAAGTACTAGGGGGTCAGTCTAGCTCAGTCAGTAGAGCATCCACCTAGGAATCACAAGGTTCTAGGTTAGATAACAGTCCTTGCCAGCTCAGTGCATGAGTAGCACAGCTTGGATCTATGCAGTAAAGTGGGGAGCTGATGGTAGGTATGGCACCCCACTTCAGATGCTAAAAACAATCTCCTTGGTCTAGCACAAGTGAAAATGAGATAGACTCCCTTGCTGTCCACTCTGGAGACTACATTCTTTTTTTTTTTTTTACTTTTAGGAAATTTCGGTTTTTAGCATTTCTATCAACTTTTGTAGCAAATATTTGACAAATGGAAGTGTATCAACTCAAAGGGATATTGCTCATTTGATAAAGATTGTTTTCTTAAGTTATTTGCTGAAATTCAGATGAGAGGCTAACTTGAGTGAGTCTTGTTTAATACTGAATGACTGGAATATGTTATACAGCTCCAGAGATGCTAATAGGTACATGTACTGCATCCCTGACACACAAAAATCTAATCGGATGCAGTAAAATCATACCCATGCGTCCCAGTGTTTTTCGTTTTTCTTCTCTCATCATTTCAAGCTTACTGTAAGTACATTTCAATAGTTTCTTAGAAAGGAATTACACAGGATGGGTTACAAGGTAGGAGTTAGACGGCTTTAGTTGGGACCCATAAATTTTCACGGGGACTCATTCAAAGCAAATATGTGCATCGCAGGACGTACTAAATCAAAAAGCTATTGAATCACTGTGAGTCTTGTGGTTAGTACTGAATGACTGGAATATGTTATACCATTCTTTGAAAATCATGTTTCACTTTTCAGTTCTTCATTCAACCATTGTCCGAAAGAAATACCTACAGGTACAAGGGCCATTAGAATATAAATAATCATATCTTCTTGGACTCTGCTTAAAGGTGACCTTGTAAGGCTCTTAGTCTAGTTATCAACTAATCATTTTTGGTATTCCTTCAGGAAGTTTTAACATTCCTCAATCATCAAGAGTTTGGGACATTTGTCCAGGATTTCCTTAACTTAAACAAGTGATAATGAGTATCACCTACCCTCTTCAAGGTTAGTGCATGCTCAGATGACTCGTGTCTTAAATTTGTTCTTAAACCATTGTCCCAGGAGCAAATTCAATTAAACCAAAAAGGAAAGGAACAAGTGCTGTTGAAAACAAGGTAAATTCCAAGAGGTCATTACTTTTCTACTTACCTCATTCCCAATAGACTAAGGCTTTTTTTACATTTTGGATTATTTGCCCCATTGCAATTGTATAATATCAGAACTTTCACCTCCATTTTATCTATCTTTTCTTATTTCATCAAATCAAGGCAGCTGACAGTACTGAAATAATTATGTGAACCAAAAGAAATGTTAATCTCATTACGACAAACATGAAAAGACATGTAAATACTTTTTTTTCTTATTCTTATTCTTTCATTAATTTGAATCTGAAATGACTTTTCATAAATCTGAACTCATTACAAAATTTCAATGTCTTTATTTTGTTTATCTTTTCTTTTTTTTTCTTTTTACATTTTCTATTTGACAAAATCAGAATTGCTCAGATTATACACAAATACTTCTAATTGGCATTGCTATAACCCAAAATATTAGGAACAACAAAATATAATTGGAGGCTGTGGTGTAATGGTTAAAATTGTAGGAAATGGACTCATCAACCAAAGTTCAAATCCTAGACGAAGCTACAGTTCACATATTGCTAATACTCTTGGGAAAGGTATGGATCCAACTACTCTCCCTCTAGCTAATGGTAAATAGGACAGACTGAGTTGTTTAACCTTGGTTAGGCAACCAGTCTAAGAGAAGGAAAACTCTGAATAAACCTGTTAAACTCTGCTTGAGGTGGTCACTACTAGAATAGGCTCAGTCCTAATTAGGGATCTGTTTCACTAAAAAAAATTTTATAATACAAAACAGTTAAATGTATTTTTAAACTCAACAAAATTAGTTTTCATTTCTCACCAACCATGTTACAGGAGGATTTATATGCATGACATTTACTGTCCACAAATGCATCGTATGCAACAATATTGTTTTTCTCTCCTTTTGCTTGTGCCCTTTCTAATGTTGCTGTTATTACCTTTTTAGTAAACGTTCGTTTGTTAGGGTAGAGTTATCTCCCATAACATATATTCAAAAATCTATAAAAATTTCTCATACAAAATGGAAATTTTTTCAAGGAACTTTTCTTTCTTTTCCCCTAATAATTCTATAATCATGACTTCTCCTGTTTTTGAAAAGATTTTGAATTATTTTCTAAACTTTTATGTCTGAACAAAAAAACATCAAAATCCCTCATGACTTATTTATTGTATATATTGTCTTGTTATACAAGTTTTTGAGCTAAAAAAAAAAATTCAACTTTGATAATAATGAAATTATTGTGTACAGTACTCGGGTGCACTACAACTCATCAAAGGAACATGTATCGTACATAGAACAATGTACAAATGTCAGGTAAATGAATAGTGTATGAGTCGTATACATGTATGCGTGTGAATGGAGGGGGTATATCAGTTATAGTGTTGGTAAACTTCAGGAAGCATGAAGGTTTTAAAGGGTGCAGTGTCTCAGCAGCTAACAACTGATACAGGTAATTTGTTCTATGCTTCAGCAATTCTGATCATGAAAAAATGTTCCCGAGAGTCATGAGAGCTGCACAGTTTTCTGACATTGTAGGCTTGCCTATACGTGTTAGACATGGAAATTAAAAAGGTGCTTACGGTTATTGTTGTTCTTGGCAAGAGGGTTAATAATTTTGTGTGTTATATTAGTTTATCTATAAATATATAGTATACAAGGAGTATCATAAAAGTATCGAGATTGAAGCTGTATTTATCAAGATAGAAATGAACAATGAATGGAACGTTCATTTTTTTCCAGAATACAAGGTGTGTCAAAAAGTACAAAATATCTCAATACTTTTTTGACACACCTTGTATATTTGAGTAATGAATTACCTTTAATTTCTAGCCACAAAAGGGTGTTTTGGTTATGCTAACCTACAAAAGTTTCTTTAACATCTAATGACATAAACATTCAAACACTTATTTATACTTTCAAAACTACTGTAATACAATTAAAATCAATATTATAAATAAATGTAGTCTAGACTGTAATGTATTTTACTTGGGTATTTCAAAGACACTAAAACTTTGTTTACTATTTATGTTCACACAGGTGTTGTGAATAGTAAACAATGTTAAGTCTTTGTTTAGGTATAGGCTATACTGAGGAAACTTTTGAAGTTATGGCAATGTTATGCCTAGAAACAAAGTAAGCTTCGACGTTTCAAAAACATAGAGTAATGAACCCTTTATTTTAGATAAATAATTGGTCTTAAAAAGTTGTTCATTATATGAGTATATAAGATGTTTTTCAATGTTTTCACTCTAGTTAATTTAATTATTTTTTTATATTTACACATAATACACATATAACCAAATTTTTCCTTTTATTTAAATTTTTTTAATCATTTCTTAGTTTAAATCTAAATCTAATATATATATATATAACCAAATTTCTCCTTTAATTAATGATTTTTAAGCTTTTTTAAATTTATATATATTTCAAATATTTTCAAATAAAACTAGCTTTTCCAGACAGGATGTGAAATAGACATTACCTATTGTTAAGATACATTATTGCTAATGTCATTTTTTCAAAAAGAACAAGAAAAGTAAGATGGGTGGAATGGTTTCTTAAGTGGTTGCTTTTTTTAAGGTTAGCTTCTTTTCTTTTTTTTTCATATTTATTTCTCCATACTTCGAAAAATGCCAGTTATATATATATATATATATATATATATATATATACACACACACACACACACACAAATAAGTGTTATGGGTCCAACGGGAGAAAATTAGTCTATAAAAAAGAAGGTTCACAAAAAGGATTATGTTTCTTTTTAAAATATGCGACATGTGTTTCAGATCTTCTTTTATCTTCTTCAGGCATTAATTAACCATATTTTGTCAGAATATGAATATGTACGATGTGTGATTTCTGATATTTGATAGGTTGTGTGTGTCACATATTTAAAAAAAAAAACATAATCCTTTTTGCGAACTTTCTTTTTTTATAGACTATATATATATATATATATATATATATATATATACTATACTATACTATACTATACTATTAGTAAACCCTTGTGGAAAGAAAAAAACCCAGGCAAATAATTTGCTAGTAAAAATATACCACAAATAAATGCCCGGGGGTGGGGTAAGACCAAGAGAGTCACACCAACCGAAAATAATCGATTAACTATATCACTTGGCCAAAAGAAAAATATGTATACTGCTACGTTTGTCTAAATCTAAAATGTAAAGATTTCTTGATACCTAAGTAGAGCAAATAGTGTGTGTATATATTATATATATATATATATATATATATACACACACATACGTAGATAACAGTATATAATTATATAGTTATCTCTCAAGTTATTCAACACAAAGGTTGATATGCCTTTAAACAAAGAAACCAAACAATTTATTCAAACCAATATTCTCATCTTTCAAAGTGATTCATTCTTTGACTTTTATGAATTAATCCTTTAAATGACCCCCACCCCCCCAATCTAATTTTATTGCTTAGGGAATAGACTCCAGCTCTGTGTATGCAGTCTTGTTTCCTCATCCCTGTACCTAGGATTGACCACACCCTAGATTGCAAACTGGCCAAATTTCAGACAGCACTAGTCACTATTGAGACTTCCAGGATTATAAGCCCACGCCACCACCACCACCCTACTTCAGAAGATGGGTAGAAAGGTATTTCAACTAAAGGACAAACCTCACAGGGTGCAGGGCATCTCACTGTGTTGCATAATAGGTTGGAGAAATCTATTATTGACAGGTAGTTTAAAATGATTACAGGAAAAACTCATTGAATCATCTAGGTTTTGATTGATAGGTGATGACAACAGGTTATTTGAGACCATGGCTTTCATTCAACAAAAGTCACTTGATCGGATGATCCTAGAAGTTTAAGAACAAGATAGTGTCAGTCAATTGAAAATTGCCTTGGTGATTAGTTGAACCTTCCACCATGCACTGATTCTCAGGCAGTGGGGTTAGTAAAAGAAGAAGAAGAAATAAAATATGTGCATATAGAAATGTATCGGAGTTGTTCTTATCCCCACATAAAGGACTAAGAAGAGTTGGGGTTCCAGAGCAATAAACAATGTCAACACAGAAGAACATCAAAATGGCCACAACAAGGACACATGAGGACAACAAAAAGAAGAGCAAGGTAAGGAATTGGCTGTTGGCCAATATTAAATATAGTGTAAGAAGTAAATAGAAAAATGAGTCTAATGTATATAAGAAAGATTCTGTATGTTTGTACAACAACTGTACATGTATCCTTTTAAAAAGGTAAATTGGTGGAGACCAACAAAGACTAAAGTTCAATAAAAATCCTCACCCTATTTTCTATCCGAGAGGAGGTTAAAAAAACCTTTACCTCTCATTTTCCATAAGAAAAGTTCAATAAAAAATATAATAAGAGTATAAATCAATGACATTAAAAAATTAGTTGAAAAAATAATCAAAAAAATATAACAAATCAAAGGATAAAACATAAAAATCAAGTAAAAGAAAACCTTCAAACAAGAATAATAATAAAAATTAACAACTTAAAAACAAGAATATATAAAGATTAAAAGATAATAAAACAAATATATAGAAAAAGAATTTATATATAAATATAGATAAGAGATTTATTTTTTAAATCTCAGGCAACACCAGGTAGCTCTGCTAGTATAATATAAAGAAGTATGTAACAACTGGCCATTGCACAAAGTAAATCTGTTATCCTTTTGGTAGGGCCAACTTAATGATTGATGAAAAACAAAACAAAAATTAATGTTAAAAAAGAGTATAGACAAAGAGACTAATTTTATATGTATCTGATATAACTCCAGCTCATTTTAAACTCTTAACAGCAATTACATTTACCTACATAGACCTGAGAAAATATAAATTTATATGTACTCAACATGAAAGCATTGATGTCAATATACATTCATATAACTATTGAAAATGCTTGGCGGTAGAAAACATTTAGTTGAGTCCCCACTCACCAAGGACCATTAGCATTAGAATATCCGTGATATGCTAACACTGAACTCAACAGAAGTAAAACAAGATAAGCTCATTCACACATACAAGAACATTTAATAGTTTATATACACATTATACATACCAGTGGTATATATATAAAAATACTCAAACATGTCACAATAGCTAGAGTTATAAGCATATAGTTCTGTGAACAAATAGTATGCAGAAGGAGTACGGAATAGCAAAAGACTGATCTGATAGGAGTAGATAAAAGATAGCCATGTGAATTTACCATTCCCTGGCAGGATCAGAGACAGTATCTCTACTGTTCAAAGAACAGAGGCAAAAATAGGTAAAGAATGGGTTTCTACGATTGTCATGTGACACCCTACAGGACATGCAAATTATCTAAGGGTGATAATGATTCATCATGTAAAAAATATATCTAAGCTAGGTGGGTTGTCTCCCTTGATATATGCCTCTTTTCAATCCAACCAATCACAGGCCTGAAAATTGTGGCGGAATCAATTGAAGATAGAAATCTTCCTCTTTACAACTGGCATCTCTTGAAATTGGATGTAAATCATGACGCTCCTCATATTCAGCAGAGATAGGAAAAGGGGCCGTCATAAGTATGATAACTTACCATTAACTTTACAAGGGCTCAGTTAAATGGAATTGTATTCATTATATCTACATAATTAACATTTCCCACAGGCAATACTATCATTTGCAACAACAATTATTACAAGCATATTTTCTTGTTATTGTAAATACAGTGTTATTTGAATTCCATGTGTTCATGTGTTTCCTGTTTTTTTAACTCCTGTCTGTTCAACATTTGCGGCATAAATCAGCACATTGTATCCATACATGACAATGGCAATAATACCAGTTTCTCAATGACAGATTAATGAGAAACTTTTGTGTGTGTGTTGGGGGTCGGGTGGAAGCAGAAGTTAAAGGCTATCTTATGTTATAAGCTTGGAGTTGTAGCAATTGTCATCCTGTGCTGGGTTGGACATGAGTCCAAAAGGGTTATCTTCCCTTGCCACCAGGCTTTCGCCTATAGGTGGCAGTAGCCCAGGAAATTCTAACTCTCTTTCTCTTGGTCCAGCAATGACTACACATGGCATAAAGACATGGTGTCTATGTCCATTAAGTGGGGGGCTTTGCCTCCCATCAAACCAGCAGTAAGTGACATTCCTTCAAGAACTCTTTATCACTTCTTATGACTTAGTCCTACATCCTTTGTGTATTTTTATGTATTGTTTTCTATATCTTACTGTACCTTATCATTAGTATGTGTATTCCTCCATGTGTGTACAGACAAAAAGAATCTATATGTGTTATCTTCTTGTTGCTTCGTTCGGACTTCATTGTGAATCTTTTCACTTACGTTTTCTAACGTATTATAAGAACATTCAACTTATAGAGTCATCATCTGATGAATGTTTTGCTGGCCACACCACTATCATTTTGTTTGGAGCAACATATATATAATATAATAAAGATTAGGTGAAGTAGAGATCAAAGGAAGAATCAAAACCATCACAGGACTGTTAAAATCAGCTAGGATACTTAGAAGAGTCCTGAATAACTCAGAATTCAGTGAAAAAAACACCAGTTAAAACTGGTGTCAAAAACTTGAAATAATAATAATAATAATAATAATAATAATAATAGCACATCTGAATACATGGTCATGGTTCAGAAGGGGAAACCTCAAGAGAGAAACTGAATCTCTCATAACTGCAGCGGAAGACAATGCCATAAGAACAAACTATATCAAAGCAAAAATAGATAAAACGCAATCGAATAGCAAGTGTAGAATGTGTGAAGACAAAGTCGAAAACGTTTAATCATATAATAAGCGAATGTAGCAAACTAGCACAAAGAGAGTATAAGACTAGTCATGACTGGGTGGGAAAGGTGATCCACTGGCAATTGTGCAAGAAATTAACATTTCACCATTCTACTAAATGGTATATGCACAAACCAGAATCTATCCTAGAGAATGAGACTCATCAAATTCTCTGAGACTGAGATACAGATGGATCACCTAGTCTCGGCTAGGAGACCAGGCCTCGTGTTATAAAAGGAAAACATGTCATCTCATGGTTTTTGCGGTTCTGGCAGATCATTAAGTGAAAGTGAAAGAGAGACAAATACTTAGACCTTGCCAGAGAACTGAACCCCCCCCCCAAAAAAAAAGCAAAAAAAAAAAAAACAGTGGAATATGAAGGTAAAGGTTTTGCCAATTGTAATTGGTGCCCTTGGAACAGTCCCCAAGGGTCTGTTTCATCTAGACTCTTTTGAGTCTAGATGAAAATCAAAGGAAGAATGGAGACCATCCAAACAACAGCATTGTTAAAAACGGCTAGAATACTCAGAAGTGTCCTGGTGTTATGTAGTGCCTTTTCTTTGACGGCACTATATATCTATACGTTATATACTTCTCTTACTTCTTACTCTGTCGTCTATTCTTCTGGCCGGATCTGGTATATCTTCTAAGGTCTCGTCTGGTATTCTTGAGATTCCGGGTCTGGTTTCTGTTGCTAGGGATCATTCCTTATCAGAAGCCTTGTGCTATTGTTAGCTTTTAGTAATAACAACAAGACTTCGATTTACGATGATGTTACTTTATTCGTAGAACCCCAGACCAGACAATGCGCGGATCCTTACATCTTGCTAGCTTCGCTTCTAAGTCCTAACTGTAACTGACTGAGTTGCTTACACCTTAAACCGGAAGGGGGCTTTCTATTGCCTTCCGATTCTCACGGTCCATTCCCGCAAGGCAAGGTCAGAGTGAGGTCAAGCATTGTCACTCACTCTCAAGGCCATCAGCTATACTGATCGCCATAATGATTTCTACACTATTGTCATAATCATTAGGTATCTAATGATTATGTAACACTGGAGACCTGAAGAGACTTGCTGTCACTCAGCCTCCAGCAAACCACTGGCTAAGGCTGGTGTGAAAACTCAAATGCAAATAATAATAATAATAATAATAATAATATCTGGACTTTGCCAGAGGCTGAAAAAAAGTAACAATTATACCAATCGTAGTTGGTGCTCTTAGAACAGTCTTCTTCAAGAACCTAGAAAAGACAGTTGAAGAATTTGAAGAATTGAAAACCATCCAGACCACAGAACTATCAAAATTGGCCACACAAGGAGTATGATAAAATAAATAAAAAAAATAAAAATAAAAATAAAAATAAATAAACAAATGAATAAAGGCGGTTCATAATAAATAATTACGTAGTTATTTTTTCTCCATAAATCTAAAATTGGAAAAAAGCCCGAAAAAAAGGTAAATACGAAAGTAAAATTATTTACATTACATTTGTTGAATCGAAAACTTTTCTTTTGAACTTATCACAAATTTTGAATCATAATTATATATCAATAATAAAAAAAATGAAATATAAAATTCAGGATTTGATTTTGTAAAGTTAGAAAATGATACTTAGATAATAATTAAAAAAAAAAACATTAATAAAAAAACTGCGAAGCGATGATTGAATACGAAACAGTGGCTTGAAAATTGTTAGCTAGCTGTGTAAATACTTTCACCGCACGTGTCCGAGGTGGATATAATATATTGCAATCGTAAGTAATTTTAATATTTATATAATTTTCATTGCACTTTATTCATTTTTACATCACAAGAGTATAATACAGCATTTCGAATTGTGTTCTATTGTTTCGCGAATAGGTATTTGCCAAAATTCCTTTTTCTTTACCGGTCTTTCCACGTGTGTTCGTTTTTACATGAAAAAGTTTTGGTTTTGTGGTAAAATCAAATTATGTGCCTATTGAATTTTAGTTTTTAAAACCACAGAAAGAATAGTTTTATTTTATTTTTAATGAGATTATTCACTTCAACAGATATGAAATTGTAATTAAAAATGTAGTAGCTGTGATCGCATCAACCGATAACTATGGACACATTTTCTTGTATTTATGGAATCCGCGTGTTTTGGGTCTTTCATCATTATAGTTTCTTCCGGGTGACTTGGGGGTGATTAAAAAAAAAAAGTTTATTTCCAGCGACTTTCCTCAATTTTTTATTTTTTTCATTTCAATTTTTTTTTAGCCCATCTCTGCCGAAAAGGTGATGATAACACTAAATAAATGATAATTTTGAAAACTAAAACTATTATACAGGGTGGTTCGAAATTCTAAAAAAAATATTTAATTTTTTAAGATTCTTTAGAGGTAAAATAATGACATGATATTGAAAATTAAAACATTATTTAGGGGTGACAAAACTTTCGGACCACCCTGTACATTCGTCTGAAACTTTTTCGTGTTTGATGTTATTTTTCCGGCTTCCCACCAAGCCAGAATAGACATAAAGTAATTTTATATTGAAGAGCGACATAGAAATCGAAACTCATGCGTAACCATTACAAAAAATGCTTGGTCCTGTCGACATTATAGAGCGCCTCAGGCGCCGTGCAATAAACCCAATCATCGCCACCTTTTAGACGAGGTAACAGATAAGAAAATCTATAGTGTATTTTAAGTTTGTGGAAGATGCGATAAAAAGTTTACATTTCGTTATTTATCAATTTAAACAAAAACAATATTTATTTATCATTAATGGTTTCATCAAAATATATTGATTATTCCTAAATGCTGGGACACCATATTTGGAACTTTTTCATGTTCTTGGTGCGTAACAACAGTTCAGCCAATCTACTCTTCAGCATTCACCAGATGTAAAGGCCACCTTGTCGGCTGGGGCAGAAAAATACACTAACTGCACCTCTGTTAATCTCCCAATAGTGCCACCTGTTGGTCGTGGGTGGTGACCCGTGATGCTTAAAGATGGAACTCTGGTTACTGAATTGTCCATGACATGCAACACTCCACTTTGCTAGATAGATATGATTGCTTTACTTAAATACAACTGATGAATATCTTTAGTTCTTTCATTAAATCAATTAACAATAACCACTTAAAAACTGTTCTCCTTTTTACTTGAATAAGAAATTTAAAAAATTAACAGCATGTTTAATATCTTTTACTACTACTACTACTACAGTATCAGTCTATTCCTCTTGTCATTTAATTACAACAAAGGTGAAAATTTATCAGAGTGAGTCAAAAGTTTTGCATTATTTACATGTTAGCTTGCAGCACATATATCACATGATATGTGGAGGCGCATGGTATAATGTTTACCTTACTTGCTAATCTGCCAAGTGACTGTAACTATAAAGCTTTCATTATTCATTAGTTCTCTAAAAAAAAGGGTTAGGCTAGATGGGCGGTCAGAGAGGTCCCTTCCAATCAATTGGATGGTCATGGAGGCGCATGGTGTAATGGTTAGAGTCATAGGAAATGGACTTGGCGACTCGAGTTCAAATCCTGGACTAGGCTGTTTGCATTTCACATAGTGCTAATACTCTTGAGAAAGGTATGCATCCAACTACTCTATCTCCAGCTATGAGTAAATAGTAGGGCAGACTGGGTTCTTTAACCATGACTAGGCAACCACTCTAGGAGATGGAAAACTCTGAATTCAAACCTGTTAAACTGCGATTAAGAAATTGACCTTGTGTCATATCCTGCTCATGGGGTTGGTAAATACATATATTACATGACAGAAGCAGCTGAAGACATGCTAAGGTACCGACTGTGGTCAGTAGTATTTTGATAGTTGGTGCGTTGATATGTTGTGCATTGCTTCACTCTCCATATGTTATTTGAAAGATCAGTGTGCAATGTAGTCTAATTTGGGAGTTTTAAAAATTCTGAGCCATAATGCTGTGAAAACAACAAAAGACATTTGTTGTGTGAAACATGAAAGTGCAGTTGATTCCCAATACAATACAAAATTCCCAGTTGATGTGACACAAGGTCTATTTCTTAAGCAGAGTTTAACAGGTTTGAATTCATAGTTTTCCTTCTCCTAGACTGGTGTTGCATACCTCTTGCCTTACTTTCTTCTGTTCTTCTAGCGTCTGGACTTCGTCTTGGTGGTCGGTCGCACTTAACTCATTTCTTCTTCTAGATCAGTCTTGTTACCAAGACATTCACCAACCACAAAACCATGTTATTTTAGTAAGCTTTTATTTACTTAACTAAACATTTCATGTGTATGCAGGTGAGTTCCAGTTAAGGCAGTACATCTTCTCTGCCTGATGTCCAAACTGAAACTGAGGACCCAACCAGGTCCCACGTGACTTCACGTATTTTGCAGGCTTTCTATAATATTCCATGGAAAGTCCTGCCCATGATATGAAAAGGGGCCATCCCTTTAGAAATACAGGGGATTGACAATAATCTTATGCAACCGCATAGATTATGTAACACTGGTTACCTAGCCAAGATTAAAGAGCCCAGTCCACCCTACTATTTACTCATAGCTGGAGATAGAGTAGTTGGATGCATACCTTTCTCAAGAGTATTAGCTTTATGTGAAATGCAAACAGCCTAGTCTGATTTGAACTCGAGTTGACGAGTCCATTTCCTACGACTCTAACTCCCTCTCAACAAGCAAGAGTATCAAGCTATCTTAAAGCTGATTGGTTGTTATATATGTATATGCTATAATGCAAATCTAACATTATAGAAACAATGTAATTGGAAGATCATACCTATGCTTCAAAGACATCTGTAAGAAAGTCATGAAGACATGCCACATTAACACCAACACATGGGAGGTCGGTGCAGAAAAACGAACAGCCTAGCACCTCCTTGTCAAACAAGGCACAAAAAGGAGTGAAACAGAGAGGAAAGTAACTGCCACAGCAAGAGAACCAGAATGAAGAGAGACAACAGCAGCAGCCACTGTTTGTGTGTAGTCAATGCAACAGAGACTGCTATTCAAAAATTGGCCTGCTCAGCCACTCGTGCATATGCAGATAAAAAAAAATTGGACAATACACCACATTAACACCAACACACAGGAGGTTGGTGCAGAAAACTGAGCGGCTTGGTGCCTTCTTGTCAAACAAGGCAGAAAAAGGAGTGAAACAGAGAGGAAAGTAACCACAACTGCAAAAAGAGAACCAGAAAGAAGGAGAGACAACAGCAGCTCCAGCAAGCATCACTGTGTGCAGTTAGTGTACCAGAGACTGCCATTTAAAAATTGGCCTACACAGCTACTTGAACAGATGCAGATAAAAAAAAAATTGGACAATACACCATCGTAGTGTGTAATAACTGATCCTGTTATAAAAACGTGTTGGTGTTGTGTAAAATAAGTTCATAGTTAAACTGAATGTTCAGCTGAAAGATGAGATGCTAACAATAAGTAATGTGTACCAGATCATTAAAACATTAAAGTAATCTTCACATCTTTTTGTTTCTTTTAGAGCATAATGACATCCTTACAGCGACAACTTGAAAGGCTGCGGCTACCGCAGACCAAAGCTATCCAGTCATATGACCAAAAGAAGAAAGTTTCTTTACTCTTTGACAAAGGAGAAGCTGCTAACATTGAAAAGAAAACCTTCTATGAAATTGGTAAGTTGAGATTCTTTTTTCTTATTAATTCTTTTAGCCAACAGTATTAAGTTTAATGGAGAAAGAAAATGATTGTTTTATATATGTTTTTATTTACTCTCTGGTGTATAAGTCAATTTCATATACAGACAGACCTCTCATCAACAGACTAATTGGGCAAGGAGTGGGATATTAAAGTCCTTAGATAGAAAGGGATTATTTTTGAGTCATAAAACCACTATAGTAAATATCAGTGGTTATGATCATAATGTAAGTTATATAGACTAGCAAATATATGCACCCTCCGGGTGCAAGTATTTAAGTTTTAATGCAATAAAATATAATGTTAACTTAGAAAAGCTAATGAAACTAAATAAGATGCCGATAAAAAGATTTGAAACAGAGGGGGAACAACTAAAACTTGCTTTTTCTTCACTCCCGTCTTTCATTGCTAAATTTTCATAATTTAATTATTTACTTAAATTAAAGAATAGAATTACTGTTAATATTGCTAATGGATTTCTTTTAAGATTTATCCTCGAGATTTTTGTTCATATTCATTAAAATAAAACCAAACAATTAGAAATAAATAATACTGAGCACATATTTATTAAAATCAAATTTTTGATATCAATATGCAAATTAATCTTCCCATTCACACTGCAAACCGCCATTTTTTGTATATATAAATACAATTGCATGTTATTAATATGTAGATATGGTCAACAATATTAATAATGTAAAACAATTTTATTAATTAATGAGGTTTAACTATGAATAAAAATTCATGGAGAATATGACGTAAATAACTAAGGGAATTGTAACTCGATTAGTAATATAGTTTCGGTTACAGACAGAAAAACACACAATATCCATTATAATAAGATATATGTATATTTAGCATATATAGATATATGTATATATAGCATATATATACAACACTTAAAAAATACAGTCTGTAGATGAGAGGTTAGACTATATAAGGCTATGTATGTCACTCAGTAAGAATTGGGATACTTCTTTTATAAATTTTATTGAACATGAGTACTTTAATTTTTTTATTTAATTTTATTTATTTATTGTTTATTTTTTTGGGGGGGGGGGTTTCCTGCAGATTTTGTTCATTGTATTCAAAGTCTGTTGATGGGCCGGGGGGGGGGTCTGTAGATGAGAGGTTAGACTGTATAAGGCTAAACATGTAGGTCACTCAGTAAGAATTGGGATCATTCTTATATAAGTTTTATTGAACATGAATATTTTTATTTTATTTTAGTTTAACAAACCCTCTAGATATGTAACTATTTGTGTTAAAAACTGTTTACACATGAATGATTTCTTAACTTTCTTCCTTTTGTTCTTTATTAAATTTGCTATTATTTAAAAAATGACGAAAAAAAAAAGTCAGTCTTGTTCACTTTAAAGGGTCACTGGTCTAAGTTTATATCTCTTTTTTGTTTTCTTCTTCTTCTTCATAGGTGTCAATGGTCTAAATGAGCTGCAGAATTTTGACAAAGTTTTTCTTGAATTTGAGTCAGACCTTTTTGCTGAAACGTCCATTCAGATCAATCGATCAATGCAAACACAAGAAGTAAATGAAAAACTGAATACTGTTATAAAACGATTTTTGTTATGTGTCTCTCCATATTTCCTTTTGAAACCGGCACATAAAACATTGGAATGGCTAATTCAAAGGTAATATGAACTGCTTTGCTTTGTTTTGTTTTTTTCTTTTTCAACTTTGCTTTCTTTTCTTTTGGCTTCCCTACCCTGTTAGTTGGGGTGTTAGAATACACCGACTGCACCTCTGCAGAGGGGTAAGACTGTTGGACGTGCGTGGCGACCTGTGATGCTTAAGGATGGAATCCTTGTGGCTGAGCAGTCCATGACATGCAACACTCCACTTTGGCCCTTACTTGGGTTAGACAGGTGGTCGGAAAGGCCCTCTCTGATCAATCGGCTGGTAACATCAAGCCCTAACCCCCATATGATTGCCCAACCCTATTGCCCTTATGGCAAGCCCCAATCCTTTTTATCATGTGAGTGCTAGAAGGTGGTGGCTGAGGGTCTTCATGTCCTGGGAATAACGTTAAACTCTATCTGATGGTGAGGTTCCAGTTCTGGAGGTTTGGGGAATGTGGAGCACCCCTTCATCACCATTACTCCCTGGTCCACTCTGACCCGGAGTGGTGATACCTGTTAGGGTCCCATCTATGGGTTAAATAGAATGTGTTTATAAAAAAATTGAGTATCCATTAAAAATTAATTTATTTCAAAACTTTATCAGCATTAAATGACCCACTGAGGTTGATATGCTGTAAAACAAAAACAAAAAAAAAATATTTTGACTTCCTAGTTTTGCATAATTGATGGGTATCCTGTTAATTATGCACGTTTATTGAGGATTGATTGATTTTAAATGCATATCAACTCGTCTGGGGTTATGTCTTGCCCAGCGGTTAGGAAGTAATATATGTCGTGTATCTATATTTACACTTTTGTCATAATTGGTTTTAACAATGTGGTATTGATTAAGTTCATGCCTATATTCTATGGTATAATTTTATTTCCTTCAAAAAGGACAGAATGTCTTCTATGTTAACTTTTTCAAATAGATATTTCATATTGTTTGCATTAAAATAACTGTTTCTGGTGTGAGCAAAAACCCTGCTTTCTATGAGTAAGTGTTTAACATTCAAAGATGTCTGACATGTTTCACACTGTGGTTGTTGTTCTTGTTTGAGTATATAGGAGTGTGTTAGTCTTGTGTGACCAATGCGTAATCAGGACACAATGACTTGTTCCTTTCTGGATTTCCTTAAGGCTGGTCTCCAGTCTCCCAGAGTGGGTTTAATTAGAACGTTTGATTATGCACGTTTAGTGTAATGAATTTGAAATAACAGATAATCTTTAAGAACCTGTGTTATGCCTCAAAGATACATGGTTCAAAGTTAACTGACCTGAAAAAATGTAAAAGTTTTTAAATAAAATAACTGGTGCATTATATCTTTTATTCATTAATAGATCAACACTGAAAATTTCTTTAAATTCAGTTAATTCCCTGATTTTTTTTTTTTTTTTTGGGGGGGGGGGTCTTTTCTTTTTGGGATGACATACAATTGTGGAATTTAGGTCCGTTAAGTTCGATTTAACCCATATTTCTTAACCATATTAGGAATAATCATGCATTTTTCATACCCAATTTTGAAAATGTAATTAAAATTATGTTTTTATCACCTGTACCAGAAAGAAAAAATAGTTTCTTTATTACTAAACGCAAGGCTTGGGTCAAAGTTTAGGTACCAAAAAGGGAGGTTCCCTTGATTAATAATTGTGATATTGTGAAAAGTACCTGGTACCTATTACATTTATCATCTAGATGTAGATATAATATAAATAATTCATTTATATATATAGATAATACATTAAAATAATTCATAATAAACTATTTCAATTTTTTTATGCATGTCACGATGTCATTGTTTCTATTAATTTAAACTAATCAAGTTATTTTATAATTTAATAAAGATACAGCTCATTCAACTGAGGCATATGTAAATCTAATAGATTGCAATGGAGTTAACAGAATAATAATTGATTAGAATAATTTTGTTTATTTTGTTATTGTTAAAAAGAACTACAATGGTTAAATTACAAAAATCCTAATAGTACTCACTTGGTTGAATTATTTCAGGAATTAAGCCACCTCCTTTATAGGTACCAGATACTTTTTATTTTACAATATCACAATTTCTTTTTAAGGCATACATGTCAAGTACCTAAAGTACCCCTGCTCAACACACTGTATATATTTCTTTATGTTTGTTTTCTAATTGCAGATTTGATATTCATTTGTACAATGTAAATGATCTAATGAAATGTGTTTTGCCTTATCACGAAGACAAAATGTTTACACAAGTTGTTCGGCTTCTTGATCTTCAAAAAGATGACAGATGGGACTGGCTTGTTGCTGTACAGGTTAGTTTTATTTATTTTTTCTGTTTATTTAATGCAAAAACTTTTGGATTATCTGGTATAAGATCTATGAGAAATCACCACTTTTATTATTTGACTTTCCAAATCAGCAGCAGCCATTGATCAATGAAGAACAACATAAAATGCATTTAAGGTTATTGGTAATTTTCCTGAAATCAGTTGGTAACTGAATTTAATACTAAAAGTAACACTACAACTGAATTCTCTGCTACAAGGAGTACCCTCTTGTTCTACCTAGCATTTCAAGGAATACAACAGACTTTCTACTACTCACACTAAACTTTTTTCTACTATTGGATTTACAAATAGGAGACCTAAATGCTGACCAGAATCATAACAAAAACCTTTTCTGTTATGCTTGCTTTAAATTCATTGTATTTATTTACCCAAAGCTCTCTACAATGAGAAGGAGAGTCGCCATAGCGTAGTGGCTAATGTACTGAACTGCAACATTGTAATAAGCAAGTTTGAATTCCAGTCGTGCTATTACGTTCACTTTCAAACTAATACCCTTAAAAAAATGATATGCCATTAAACAAGGAAACAAAACCAAAATGTCCCCAACAGGCAGGATGCAGCACATGGTTAATTTCTAATCGGAATACATCTGGTTTAAATTCAGTTTTCCTTAACTGGAAATACCATACCAAGTTTAAAGAGACCAGTCTGCCCAACTATTTATGATTGAGGCACCTTGCATAATGTAATGGTTAGCATACCAGACTGGCGCACCATTACTAATGTGTTTGAATCTCACTGGGTGCTCCATACTTCCAGCCTTGTGTCACATACAAGCTAAGCTTAGTGAATAACTATTGGTTTATGGTTTGGAAAATGGAATCAAATCAAGTTTTGGTCAGTTTTTTTTTTTTCATACTAAAGCCTCGGGAAAGGCATGAACCTACTTCCCCCCTTCCAGCTAGGAATATATAGATCAAGCTATTTCCTTTCCTTTAATTAGGGGAGTAAACCCCGAAAACAAATCAGGAGCCGGAGTCCCTAAGGTGGTGTGATGCTGAAATCCAATGCTATCCAGCAACTCCTGTGACACTACAGTTGCCAAACTGCATTGGTTCCTTACCTTTCCTTTGGATCACAGCAGCAGTGGGGAGAAGGGGGATTTGCTGCATGGGCAGCAGCTCATCCTTCATATGAACCTGCCCTGGCTATGTAGTTAAAAAACAACAATAAAAAAACAAACTTTGACACTACTCCATTGTCTCTCGTAGATGGAAGATGCCAACAACATCAATATGGTGGGGAAAACAAGCATTCATAAACGGTCATTTTTTAAAAATAATGAATAAACATGATTTTTCATACTGAGACTACATAGTTCCTCAAAAAATGTTGGACACTACTCCATCATCTCTCATAGACGGAAAGATGCCAATAACTTCCTTTCTGATGGTGGTGGTGGTGGGAATCCTCATAGCGTAGTGGCTAATATGCTGGACTGCGACTTTGTATTTAGTGAGTTCGAATTCCAGCAACGCTATTATATACACTATCAGACTAATAACCTCGAGAAATGTTTGAAACCCCCTCATCCATTCAGCAATGGGATAAAATTATACTACTGTTCTTCTACAAGAATGGCTTTGGCATTAAATAACCCATGAAGGTTGATATGCCAATAAACAAATAAACCAAACCAAACCAAACCTTTCTGGTGGTACCATGTAACCCAGTACAATCTGTTGTGTGTTACTTGGGGAAGAGATGGACATTGCCAAATAATTCCCACTGTTTTGAGAGATGCCATGAAGAGAAAATACGCAAGTAAGGCACCTAGATAATGATATGGGTCATTTTTACTAAGTTAAATCATTCTTTGTTCTCAGATTAAATAGAATGAATATTGAAAAAAAAAATATTGAAGAGAAGAAGTTCTAATTTTGTAGCTCTGGAGAGTGTGGAGCAACAACCCTTCATTGGCATTATTGCCAGCTCCACTCTGGCCCAAAGTGGTAGTACCTGTTAGGGTCTCATCTATAGATTAATTAGAAAAATTAATCTAAAAAAATTGAATACCCATCAAGAATGTATAAAACAAAACGTTTTCTGTATGAAAAAAACCAACAAGAATTTGACATGCCATAAAATCCAATCAACCAAAATTTTGACTTACTCTTGTATAACAACTATTATGGGATAGAGGTAGTATAAATTTGTTTTTTTAAACAAAAATGTCACAAGATAATCTTAATGTTTGTGTGAAATTGTATTTGTAAATTAATTAACTAAATTTTGTTTTTTTTTGTTTTTTTCCAGAAAAACGGTTCTCCTGTGTCACGTCAAGCAGTGATCAATCGTTGTGTCAGTGATTTGAGTTTTCTCTCATTTATTCAGAACATGGTCTCGGATTATGCTGCTGTGAGTTATCTCCCTTTAATTTTTTATTTATTTACTCTTAAAGAATTTTATGAGAATAGATTTACTGCTAACTTATTTCATATTGACTGTATATAAGATACATACAAGATAACTGAAAAATAATCACCATGTGTTCTCTTTGCAAAGATGAAACTAATTTTAAAACTGATATTTAGTGTTTCCTACCATAATGTATAGGGTTGGTTTAGCTCAGTTGGTAGAGCATCTGCCTAGGAACCACAAGGTTCCTGGTTCAATACCGGCCCTCGCCAATTCAGCATATGAGTAGCACAGGGATCTGTGCGGTAAAGTAAGGAGCTGATGGTAGGTGTTGCACCCAACTTCAGATGTAAAAACAATCCTCTTAGTTTAGCACTAGTGAAAAGGGTCTGACTGATACCAACTTTAGGCCACCTCCGAAACTTTTTTTACCATAATGTTGTATATTGGTTCTAACAGAAAATGGAAGTATTGTTTTAGCTATTCATGCTAAACTGGAAGTACCATTATTCTGCTTTCTTGTTTTGCAAAGATTCAGCAGAAAGTTTCATCCAGACGGAATAGCAAAATTACATAAAACAGAAGTCAATATAACAAAGATTATGTATTGCATTAAGTTCATATGTAAATATAACATAAAAAGGAAATAAGAAGAAGAGAGTAAAGAGCCTAGTGTCTTTGTGTTGACCTCTAATAATCATAGAAGGCCTTTCACTAATTGTTTTTTTTCAATAGTTATTTTTTTATTTTTTTCCTTTTTTAAAAATTTTTTTTTTTCCATAAACAAACACAAACACTTTAAAATTCATAGACAAGACACATGTGCAAATAAATACTTTCTTTTTCTTTCTTTTTTAGTTCTGTAAAAATATATAGCTCCTTTTTTTTTTCCCCAATAACTACTTTCAATAATTTCTTTGTTTGTTTCCGGTTTTTTTTTTTGTTCTTTTTTGTTTTCAATCTTCAATAATTTTATGTATATAATAAGTATTTTATGTGTTGCTCGGTCAAAGAGAATGGAATGACTGGTGAATTCCAAAATGAGTAGGAAATGTGTGGCATGATTAGCTTAGTGTTGGAACATGTCATGGTTCACCTAAGTCATCAGGTGGTCATTTTCAGGTCGGACACAGGTGTGGGAAGGAAGGATGATTTTTGAAAAAGTTGTCATGTATGTATGTAGATAGGAAGGTTGTATTCTTGACCTTGTTGGTTCAGTTAACAATTAGAAGTATTTTCTGAGAGGGCAGAACAACAATTTTGGCCATTCTTGCGAGAAAAAAATTTGTTATTAAATGACCCTCAAGGGTTGATATTCCCTTTTAAACAAACCAACGCAATTGAACATCATCAGAAGGAAAATGATTTTATTGCTGTTAAAGAAAGAGAAATGTATTTTATGTAAAACGTCAAAACACTTTATATCACAAAAAATGAAACAATATTCCATACCTCAGACTTTTCAAAAATATTTTCTCCACAGTTACACTCTTCCTCCACATTCCTCTTCGCTCCCCCCCCCACTACCATACACTTGTCTGCCACAACACTGGACTAATATATAAACACTACTACTATATTGCCACTTCAGCTATGCTTTCTCTCCAACACAACATCTGGACATCTGGCACATGAGTCTTCCCTTCCCCTTTGGTCTTTCCCCTACTTGATCATATCTTTGCCCTCTTTCTGTCTCATTTTCCCCCCCCTCCTCTTTGTTGGGCATCATCTACCGTTGTCACTGGTTTTGGCCTTTGCCCCCTCCTTCACTATGTCTTTTTCTTTCTTTTTCTTCTTTCACCCTCCCCATCTTTTCCTCACTTATATAGTCAATCCAAGTAAATAATAAAATCATTCTGAAGAAGTTTCTGAGCTAGCAGAGACGAAATATTAATTGATTTGTGTTTGTTATTCACCTTTCCTTTATATTGCTTACATTTTGTCAGATTTTTCTTAATCTGTTATTATTCTAGTCATTCTTCATTCATATATATATATATAATATATATTTAGACAAAACGTGACTCGTTGGGGTGCACCCATTGAGATCGGTCAGTAGAGTAATTGGGATTAGAGAAAGTGAGTTTGTAAAGTGAATTAAATAAATAAATAAGACCAGAGAATTAAAAAAAATAAAAACATTAAAATCATTTTATAAGATTTCTGAGAAAGGAAATGTTTGACCTAATTTAAATATATCAATAGCCAAGATGTTGGCCTGGCTGGCTGTTTATGAAAAGTAACATACAAATACTCTCCAATAGTCTCTTTCTCCACCTCACTGAGAAACTAACATATATATAACGAGGAGGTAGATCAGATATAGCATAGAGTGGGTGGAAAGTTATAGTGCAGAATTTTCAAGTGAGAGACTGCAAATTACGACTAATTAGAAACAATTAAAAATGGATTTTTTTTTTTTTCAAACATAACTCAATCTAAAAGTAAGGAATAATTTTAGTATACTTTTGTGTCATTAAACTAAACAGTAAAAATGCCTTTAGGATACAAAGATTGATTCACTCAGCTTTAGTATAATAGTAGATATGCATGCATGTAAAATATTTTGATTTAATTGTATTTTTGTTTTTCTTTTGTAGGAATTTTCCAATTGTGCTCCCGCTGAACCACGTCTTCGACATGTCTTTTTATTTGCTACACTCAAGTTGTATGTGGAATTCTGAATAGCCAGGAGATATCAGAGACTCTTACAGGTCAGATAATTCCTTTTATGGGGAGAACGACTTGCTTCAAAGTTTACAGATTACAGATCAAGCACCTTGATGATTTTAGGCCTTACTCTCACTATGAGTAAACTCACACCACAAGGTCTCTTGGCAAATCTTCTTTCTTCGTTCTCTAAAAAGGTGAGTAATCTTCTTAATTATAATGGAGATTTGGTGTCTGTAACCCAAACTATGTTACTGCTTAATACCTCATTCAGGAATTGCCTAAGTTTTATCAATGAGTATTTAATTTATAGTTAAAATCATTAATATCATAGAATAATTCTTATTTATCAATAATGTCTCTTTTTGAAATCCGAATTAGATTTCCCTAAAAACAGTTCATGTTATGGGTACTTGCCTCTCTTCCACTTATGAGGGCGTGACACAAGGACATTTTTATGTGGGCCCACCGCACAAGCTGAGAGCTCATGCTGGTAGTGCACAAAAATGCGCGTTGATCCTGTCTGCATTCCCCCTCAAGGCACTGGGGCAATAAACCCAGCCCTGCCGCTTTAAATCAAGGAATAGCCCCCTGGATCAACCCTTTAATTTACATTAACAAACATTAAGCGCCACAGGCCTGAAAGGCCCATGTTATTAGGGTGTTTAAAATCCTGCAATGTATCTAATATATCACTAAGAAATAAAGGTTTACATATATGGTGTGGTAAATTTGCATACTGACTTTAAGCAAACTGGGTTTAATAAATAATTACCTTGGGTGTTTTGAATCTCTAATATCTATTGTTTTATTCTCCAAATGTATTAAATCAATCCTATGAATGTTTTTTAATAAAAATTGAAATAAGTAATCTTTTTAATCGTGCATTCTTATTTAATTTTATTAGTCTTTTTAACTTAATATATTTCAATTACATTTAGACTTAAATAATTACATTTGTAGAACATATTTTGGCTAGTTCTTGTAATGAACTTAAGAGATTCCTTCTTTTTTTTTTTATTTTTTTATTTTTTTGTTGGAGGTGATCCTGAGTTAGAATGTTTGCCAAAAAAAATGTGAAATAACAACTACACAAAAATGTAAATATGTGAACATGCACTGAATGGAATTCCCTAACCTCTTAAGAGCATAAAATAACCATAAGTAGTTTGACATGCCGATAGAATCAATGAATCATGTACAATAACATATCACTTAATAAGTCTCAAGCCTGACATAATAGATGGTGCCACTAATAAAAAAATACCCATATGATTTTTATAAAGTACTAACCTTCAAATGGCTGTGTTAAAATTTGAGCCCAAATCGGATTATTAGTTTACAAATTACATTATTTAAGTGAAGCTACTGTTGCAAATTTTCAAACAATGGAAATCTGAATTTCATGGTTGATAAAGCATTGCTTTCTGATGGAAAAAATACTGTTGCAAGGAAAAGCAATGGAATTGAATAAGTTGTTATTGTCAGACTCTGCGGTGGTATGCTGACTTTAAACATGTCATGACAGACACAAATGATGCTGAATGCTCAGGGTTGCCCAAAATTCGGCAGTTGTCCGCGGAAACACAAAAACTCTGCAAACTCGTTTTGGCCAATCATAAATTGTAAGTTGCTTGAAATAGTGGAGGAGTTGAAGATATATAAGGCAGTGTATTCACCACTTTGAACACAATTTTTCTCATTGCAAACGTTCATGCAAAATGGTGAATACACTGCCTTATGATATCTTCAACTCCTCCACTATTTCAAGCAACTTCAATTTATGATTGGCCAAAACGAGTTTGCAGAGTTTTTTGGTGTTTTCCGGGACAACTGCCGAATTTGGGCAACCTGAGCATTCAGCATCATTTGTGTCTGTATGACCATGTTTAAAGTCAGCATACCACCGCAGAGTCTGAATAACACTTATCAATCCATTGCTTTTCTTGAACAGTATTTTTTTCCATCAGAAAGCAATGCTTTATCAACCCATGAAATTCAGATTTTCCATTGTTTTGAAAATTTGCAACAGTAGCTTCACTTAAATAATTGTAATTTGTAAACTAATAATCCGATTGGGCTCAAATTTTAACACATGCCATTTGAAGGTTAGTACTTTATAAAAATCATATGGATTTTTTTATTAGTGGCACCATCTATATGTCAGGCTTGAGACTTATTAAGTGATATGTTATTGTACATGATTCATTGATTTTATCGGCATGTCAAACTACTTATGGTTATTTTATGCTTAGAGGTTAGGGAATTCCATTCAGTGCATGTTCACATATTTACATTTTTTGTGTAGTTGTTATTTCACATTTTTTTTGGCAAACATTTCTAACTCAGGATCACCTCCAACAAAAAAATAAAAAATAAATAAAAAAAAGAAGGAATCTTCTTAAGTTCATTACAAGAACTAGCAAGAATATGTTCTACAAATGTAATTATTTAAGTCTAAATGTAATGAAATATATTAAGTTAAAAAGACTAATAAAATTAAATAAGAATGCATATAAAAAGATTACTTATTTCAATTTTTATAAAAAAACATTCATAGGATTGATTTTAATACATTGGAGAATAAAACAATAATATTAGAGATCAATAACACCAAGTAATTATTTATTAAACCCAGTTTTGTTAAAGTCAGTATGCAAATTTACCACACCATATATGTAAACCTTTATTTCTTAGTGATATATTAGATACATTGCAGGATTTTAAACACCCTAATAACATGGGCCTTTCAGGGCCTGTGTTTGTTAATGTAAATTAAAAGTGTTGATCCCAGGGGGCTATCCTTGATTTAAAGCGGCAGGGCTGGGTTTATTGCCCAGTGCCTTGAGGGGGAATGCAGACAGGATCAACGCATTTTTTGTGCCTACCAGCCATGAGCTTCGGCTTGTGGGTGGGCCCACATAAAAATGTCCTTGTGTCACGCCCTCATAAGTGGGATGAGAGGCAAGTACCATAACATGAACTGTTTTGAGGGAAATCTAATTCGGATTTTCAAAGAGACATTATTGATAAATAAGAATTATTCTATGTATTAATGATTTTAACTATAAATTAAATACTCATTGATAAACTTAGGCAATTCCTGAAGGTATTAAGCAGTAACATAGTTTTGGTTACAGACACCAAATCTCCATTATAATAAGAAGATTACTCACCTTTGTTAGAGAACGAAGAAAGGATTTCAAGACTTGTGGTGTGAGTTTACTCATAGTGAGAGTAAGGCCTAAAATCATCAAGGTGCTTGATCTGTAATCTGTAAACTTTGAAGCAAGTCCTTCTCCCATAAAAGGAATTATCTGACCTGTAAGAGTCTCTGATATCTCCTGGCTATTCAGAATTCCACATACAACTTGAGTGTAGAATAAAAAGACATGTCGAAGACGTGGTTCAGCGGGAGGACAATTGGAAAATTCCTACAAAAGAAAAACAAAAATACAATTAAATAAAAATATTTTACATGCATGCATATCTACTATTATACTAAAGCTGAGTGAATCAATCTTTGTATCCTAAAGGCTTTTTTACTGTTTAGTTTAATGACACAAAAGTTATACTAAATTATTCCTTACTTTTAGGATTGAGTTATGTTTGAAAAAAAAAAAAATCCATTTTTAATTGTTTCTAATTAGTCGTAATTTGCAAGTCTCTCACTTGAAATTCTGCCTATAACTTTCACCCACTCTATGTATATCTTGATTACCTCCTCGTTATTATATATGTTAGTTTCTCAGTGAGTGTGGAGAAAGAGATATTGGAGAGTATTTGTATGTTACTTTTCATAAACAGCCAGCCAGGCCAACATCTTGGCTATTGATATATTTAAATTAGGTCAAACATTCCCTTTCTCAGAAATCTTATAAAATGATTTTAATGTTTTTATTTTTTTAATTCTCTGGTCTTATTTATTTATTTAATTCACTTTACAAACTCACTTTTCTCTAATCCCAATTATCTACTGAGAGCTCAATGGGTGACCCAACGAGTCACGTTTTGTCTAATATATATATATATATATATATATATGAATGAAGAAAATAACAGATTAAGAAAAATCTGACAAAATGTAAGCAATATAAAGGAAAGGTGAATAACAAACACAAATCAATTAATATTTCGTCTCTGCTAGCTCAGAAACTTCTTCAGAATGATTTTATTATTTTACTTGGATTGATATATAAGTGAGGAAAAGATGGGGAGGGTGAAAGAAAGAAAGAAAAAGACATAGTGAAGGAGGGGGCAAAGGCCAAAACCAGATGACAACGGTAGATGATGCAACAAAGATGAGGGGGTGGGGGAGAAATGAGACAGAAAGAGGGCAAAGATATGATCAAGTAGGGGAAAGACCAAAGGGGGAAGAAGACTCATGTGCCAGGATGTCCAGATGTTGGAGAGAAAGCATAGCTGAAGTGGCAATATAGTAGTAGTGTTTATATATTAGTCCAGTGTTGTGGCAGACAAAGTGTATGGTAGTGGGGGGGGGGAGATGGAATGTGGAGGAGAGTGTAACTGTGGAGAAAATATTTTTGAAAAGTCTGAGGTATGGAATATTTGTTTCATTTTTGTGATATAAAGTGTTTTGACGTTTTACATAAAATACATTTCTCTTTCTTTAACAGCAATAAAATCATTTTCCTTCTGATGATGTTCAATTGGTTGTTGTTTGGTTTAAAAGGGAATATCAACCCTTGAGGGTCATTTAATAACAAATTTTTTTTCTCGCAAGAATGGCCAAAATTGTTGTTCTGCCTTCTCAGAAAATACTTTCTAATTGTAACTGAACCAACAAGGTCAAGAATACAACCTTCCTATCTACATACATACATGACACTTTTTCAAAAATCATTCCTTCCTTCCCACCACCTGTGTCCGACCTGAAAATGACCACTGATGACTTAGGTGAACCATGACATGTTCCAACACTAAGCTAATCATGCCACACATTTCCTACTCATTTTGGAATTCACCAGTTCATTCCATTCTCTTTGACCGAGCAACACATAAAATACTTATTATACATAAAATTATTGAAGATTGAAAACAAAAAAGAACAAAAAAAAACCGGAACAAACAAAGAAATTATTGAAAGTAGTTATTGGGGGAAAAAAAAAGGAGCTTATATTTTTTACAGAACTAAAAAAAGAAGAAAAAGAAAAGTATTTATTTGCACATGTGTCTTGTCTATGAATTTTAAAGTGTTTGTGTTTGTTTATGGAAAAAAAAAAAATTTTTAAAAAAAGGAAAAAAATAAAAAATAACTATTGATAAAAAACAATTAGTGAAAGGCCTTCTATGATTATTAGAGGTCAACCACAAAAGACACTAGGCTCTTTACTCTCTTCTTCTTATTTCCTTTTTATGTTATATTTACATATGAACTTAATGCAATACATAATCTTTGTTATATTGACTTCTGTTTTATGTAATTTTGCTATTCCGTCTGGATGAAACTTTCTGCTGAATCTTTGCAGAAACAAGAAAGCAGAATAATGGTACTTCCAGTTTAGCATGAATAGCTAAAACAATACTTCCATTTTCTGTTAGAACCAATATACAACATTATGGTAAAAAAGTTGTCGGAGGTGGCCTAAAGTTGGTATCAGTCAGACCCTTTTCACTAGTGCTAAACTAAGAGGATTGTTTTTACATCTGAAGTTGGGTGCAACACCTACCATCAGCTCCTTACTTTACCGCACAGATCCCTGTGCTACTCATATGCTGAATTGGCGAGGGCCGGTATTGAACCAGGAACCTTGTGGTTCCTAGGCAGATGCTCTACCAACTGAGCTAAACCAACCCTATACATTATGGTAGGAAACACTAAATATCAGTTTTAAAATTAGTTTCATCTTTGCAAAGAGAACACATGGTGATTATTTTTCAGTTATCTTGTATGTATCTTATATACAGTCAATATGAATAAGTTAGCAGTAAATCTATTCTCATAAAATTCTTTAAGAGTAAATAAATAAAAATTAAAGGGAGATAACTCACAGCAGCATAATCCGAGACCATGTTCTGAATAAATGAGAGAAAACTCAAATCACTGACACAACGATTGATCACTGCTTGACGTGACACAGGAGAACCGTTTTTCTGGAAAAAAACAAAAAAAAAAACAAAATTTAGTTAATTAATTTACAAATACAATTTCACACAAACATTAAGATTATCTTGTGACATTTTTGTTTAAAAAAACAAATTTATACTACCTCTATCCATAATAGTTGTTATACAAGAGTAAGTCAAAATTTTGGTTGATTGGATTTTATGGCATGTCAAATTCTTGTTGGTTTTTTTTCATACAGAAAACGTTTTGTTTTATACATTCTTGATGGGTATTCAATTTTTTTTAGATTAATTTTTTTCTAATTAATCTATAGATGAGACCCTAACAGGTACTACCACTTTGGGCCAGAGTGGAGCTGGCAATAATGCCAATGAAGGGTTGTTGCTCCACACTCTCCAGAGCTACAAAATTAGAACTTCTTCTCTTCAATATTTTTTTTTCAATATTCATTCTATTTAATCTGAGAACAAAGAATGATTTAACTTAGTAAAAATGACCCATATCATTATCTAGGTGCCTTACTTGCGTATTTTCTCTTCATGGCATCTCTCAAAACAGTGGGAATTATTTGGCAATGTCCATCTCTTCCCCAAGTAACACACAACAGATTGTACTGGGTTACATGGTACCACCAGAAAGGTTTGGTTTGGTTTGGTTTATTTGTTTATTGGCATATCAACCTTCATGGGTTATTTAATGCCAAAGCCATTCTTGTAGAAGAACAGTAGTATAATTTTATCCCATTGCTGAATGGATGAGGGGGTTTCAAACATTTCTCGAGGTTATTAGTCTGATAGTGTATATAATAGCGTTGCTGGAATTCGAACTCACTAAATACAAAGTCGCAGTCCAGCATATTAGCCACTACGCTATGAGGATTCCCACCACCACCACCATCAGAAAGGAAGTTATTGGCATCTTTCCGTCTATGAGAGATGATGGAGTAGTGTCCAACATTTTTTGAGGAACTATGTAGTCTCAGTATGAAAAATCATGTTTATTCATTATTTTTAAAAATGACCGTTTATGAATGCTTGTTTTCCCCACCATATTGATGTTGTTGGCATCTTCCATCTACGAGAGACAATGGAGTAGTGTCAAAGTTTGTTTTTTTATTGTTTGTTTTTTAACTACATAGCCAGGGCAGGTTCATATGAAGGATGAGCTGCTGCCCATGCAGCAAATCCCCCTTCTCCCCACTGCTGCTGTGATCCAAAGGAAAGGTAGGAACAATGCAGTTTGGCAACTGTAGTGTCACAGGAGTTGCTGGATAGCATTGGATTTCAGCATCACACCACCTTAGGGACTCCGGCTCCTGATTTGTTTTCGGGGTTTACTCCCCTAATTAAAGGAAAGGAAATAGCTTGATCTATATATTCCTAGCTGGAAGGGGGGAAGTAGGTTTTCATGCCTTTCCCGAGGCTTTAGTATGAAAAAAAAAAACTGACCAAAACTTGATTTGATTCCATTTCCAAACCATAAACCAATAGTTATTCACTAAGCTTAGCTTGTATGTGACACAAGGCTGGAAGTATGGAGCACCCAGTGAGATTCAAACACATTAGTAATGGTGCGCCAGTCTGGTATGCTAACCATTACATTATGCAAGGTGCCTCAATCATAAATAGTTGGGCAGACTGGTCTCTTTAAACTTGGTATGGTATTTCCAGTTAAGGAAAACTGAATTTAAACCAGATGTATTCCGATTAGAAATTAACCATGTGCTGCATCCTGCCTGTTGGGGACATTTTGGTTTTGTTTCCTTGTTTAATGGCATATCATTTTTTTAAGGGTATTAGTTTGAAAGTGAACGTAATAGCACGACTGGAATTCAAACTTGCTTATTACAATGTTGCAGTTCAGTACATTAGCCACTACGCTATGGCGACTCTCCTTCTCATTGTAGAGAGCTTTGGGTAAATAAATACAATGAATTTAAAGCAAGCATAACAGAAAAGGTTTTTGTTATGATTCTGGTCAGCATTTAGGTCTCCTATTTGTAAATCCAATAGTAGAAAAAAGTTTAGTGTGAGTAGTAGAAAGTCTGTTGTATTCCTTGAAATGCTAGGTAGAACAAGAGGGTACTCCTTGTAGCAGAGAATTCAGTTGTAGTGTTACTTTTAGTATTAAATTCAGTTACCAACTGATTTCAGGAAAATTACAATAACCTTAAATGCATTTTATGTTGTTCTTCATTGATCAATGGCTGCTGCTGATTTTGGGAAAGTCAAATAATAAAAGTGGTGATTTCTCATAGATCTTATACCAGATAATCCAAAAGTTTTTGCATTAAATAAACAGAAAAAATAAATAATAACCTGTACAGCAACAAGCCAGTCCCATCTGTCATCTTTTTGAAGATCAAGAAGCCGAACAACTTGTGTAAACATTTTGTCTTCGTGATAAGGCAAAACACATTTCATTAGATCATTTACATTGTACAAATGAATATCAAATCTGCAATTAGAAAACAAACATAAAGAATATATACAGTGTTGTTTGAGCAGGGGTACTTTAGGTACTTGACATGTATGCCTTAAAAGAAATTGTGATATTGGTAAAATAAAAAGTATCTGGTACCTATAAAGGAGGTGGCTTAATTCCTGAAATAATTCAACCAAGTGAGTACTATTAGGATTTTTGTAATTTAACCATTGTAGTTCTTTTAACAATAACAAAATAAACAAAATTATTCTAATCAATTATTATTCTGTTAACTCCATTGCAATCTATTAGATTTACATATGCCTCAGTTGAATGAGCTGTATCTTTATTAAATTATAAAATAACTTGATTAGTTTAAATTAATAGAAACAATGACATCGTGACATGCATAAAAAAATTGAAATAGTTTATTATGAATTATTTAAATGTATCTATCTATATATATAAATGAATTATTTATATTATATCTACATCTAGATGATAAATGTAATAGGTACCAGGTACTTTCACAATATCACAATTATTAATCAAGGAATACCTCCCTTTTTGGTACTAAACTTTGACCCAAGCCTTGCGTTTAGTAATAAAGAAACTATTTTTTCTTTTGGTACAGGTGATAAAAACATAAATTTTAATTACATTTTCAAAATTGGGTATGAAAAATGCATGATTAATTCCTAATATGGTTTAAGAAATAGTGGGTTAAATCGAACTTAACGGACCCTAAATTCGGCACAATTGTATTCATCCCGAAAGAACAAAGACCCCCCAC
>CM042148.1:56621443-56725922 GCA_023376005.1 Doryteuthis pealeii | reverse complement strand
GGAATTCACCAGTTCATCCATTTTCTTTGACCGAGCAACACATAAATACTATTATACATAAAATTATTGAAGATTGGAAAAAAAACAAAAAAAACAAAAAAACGGAAAACAAAGAAATTATTGAAAGTAGTTTGGGGGAAAAAAGGAGCTTATATTTTTTACAGAACTAAAAAAAAAGAAGAAAAGAAAGTATTTATTGCCACATGTTGTCTTGTCTATGAATTTTAAAGTGTTTGTGTTTGTTTATGGAAACAAAATTTTTTTTAAAAAGGAAAAAAATAAAACTATTTGATAAAAAACCAATTAGGAAAGCCTTCTACGATTATTAGAGGTCAACCACAAAGACACTGGGCTTCTTTACTCTTTCTTCTTCTTATTTCCTTTTTTATGTTATGTTTACATATGAATTAATGCAATACAGTAATCTTGTTATATTGATTCTGTTTGGCTTTTGTTGGTTTATTGCTTTGTTATGTATTTGCTATTTCCGTCTGGATTGAAAAAACTTTCTGCTGAACTTGCAGAAACGAAGAAAGCAGAATAATGGTACTTCCAGTTTAGCATGGAATACTAAAACATACTTCCATTTTCTGTTAGAACCAATATACAACATTATGGTAAAAAAGTTGTCGAGTGTGAAAGTTGGTATCAGTCAGACAGCAAGGAGTTACCCTTTCACTAGTGCTAAACTAAAAGGGATTGTTTTACATCTGAAGTTGGTGCAACACCTTACCATCAGCTCCTTACTTTACCGCACAGATTCCCTGTGCTACTCATATGCTGAATTGGCGAGGGCCCGGTATTGAACCAGGACCTTGTTGTTCCTAGGCAAATGCTCTACCAAACTGAGCTAAACTAACCCTTTACATTATAGATAGTAAACACATATCAGTTTTAAAAATTTTTCATCTTTGCAAGAGGAACCAACAATGGTGATTAGTTATTTTCAGTTATTCTTTGTATGTATCTTATATACCAGTCAATATTGAAATAAGGTAGCAGTAAATCTTTCTCATAAAATTCTTTAGAGTAAATAAATAAAAATTAAAGGGAGTAACTCACAGCAGCATAATCCGGACCATGTTCTGAAATAAATGAGAGAAAACTCATCACTGGACACAACGGATTTGATCATGCTTGACGTGGCACAGGAGAACCGTTTTTTCTGGGTAAAAAAAACATAAACAAAATTATTAATTGATTTACCAAATACAATTTCACCAACATTAAGATTTTCTGGTGACATTTTTGTTTTGTAAAAAAACAATTTATACTAACCTCTATCCCATATAGTTGTTATCAAGAGTAGTCAAAATTTTGGTTGATTGGATTTATGGCATTTTCAAATTCTGTTTTTTTTTTCATACAGAAACGTTTGTTTTATACATTCTTGATGGGGTATTCAATTTTTTTTAGATTAATTTTTTTCTATTTAATCTATAGATGAGACCCTAACAGGTACTACCACTTTGGCAGAGTGGAGCTGGGCAATAATGCCAATGAAGGGTTGTTGCTCACACTCTCCAGAGCTACAAAATTAGAACTTCTCCCTTCATATTTTTTTTTCAATATTCATTCATTAATCTGAGAACAAAGAATGATTTTACTTAGTAAAAATGACCCATATCGTATCTAGGTGCCTTGACTAAGTATTTCTCCTTATGGCATCTCTTCAAAAACCAGTGGAAAATTATTTGGCAATGTCCATCTCTTCCCCAAAGTAACACACAACAGATTGTACTAGGTTACATTGGTACCACCAGAAAGGTTTTGGTTTGTTATTTGTTTATTTGCATATTAACCTTCATGGGTATTTAATACCAAAGCCATTCTTGTAGAAAGAACAGTTAGTATATTTTATTCCCATTGCTGAATGGATGGGAGGGGGTGTATACATTTCTCAAGTTATTAGTCTGATAGTGTATATAATAGCATTTGCTGGAATTCGAACTCACTAAAATATCAAAGTCGCAGTTCGCATATAGCCACTCGCTACGAGGATTCCCACCGACTACCAGTTCAGAAAGGAAGTTGTTGCATCTTCCGTCTATGAGAGATGACTGGAGTAGTGTCCAACATTTTTTGAGGAACTATGTAGTCTCAGTTTAATTATATGAAAATCATGTTTATTCATTATTTTTAAAAGAATGACGTTTATGAATGCTGTTTCGCCACGCTCTTTGATGTTTGTTGGCATCTTCCATCTACGAGGAGACAATTGGAGTAGTGTCAAAGTTTTGTTTTTTTTTAAAAACTACATAGCCGAGTCAGTTCATATGAGGATGAGCTGGTTTGCCCATGCCAGCAAATTCCCCTTCTCCACACTGCTTGCTGTGATCCAAAGGAAAGTAAAGAACAATGTGGTTTGCAACGGTAGTGTCACAGGAGTTGCGGGTTAGCACGAATTTCAGCATCACAACACCTTAGACTCGGCTCCTGATTTGTTTTCAGGGTTTATCCCCTAATAAAGGGGAAAGGAAATGCTTGATCTATGATTCCTAGCTGGAAGGGGAGAAGTAGCGTTTATGCCTTTCCCAAGGGGAACTCCCCAAAACTTGATTTGATCCATTTTCCAACCAAAACCAATAGTTTATTCACTAAGCTATAGGCTTGTTAGTGGGACACAACGGAACGAAAGTATGGGGGCACCAGTGAGATTTCAAACACATTATAAATGGGCCCAGTCTGGTATGCTAAAACCATTACATTATGCAAGGTGCCTCAACCAAAATAGTTGGGCAGAACTGGTCTCTATAAACTGGTATGGTATTTGTGCCAATAGGGAAAACTGAATTTAAAACCAGATGTATTCTGATAGAAATTAACATGTGCTGCATCCTGCCTGTTGGGACATTTTGGTTTTGTTCCTTGTTTAATAGCTATCATTTTTTTTAAGGTATTTAGTTGAAAGTGAAACGTAATAGCACATGAAATTCAAACTGTTATTACAATGTTGCAGTTCAGCTACATTAGCACTAGCGCTTGGCGACTCTCCTTTCTCATTGTAGAGAGCTTTGGGTAAATAAATACAATGATTTAAAGCAAGCATAACAGAAATAAGTTTGTTATGATTCTGATCAGTATTTTAGTCTCCTATTGGTAAATCCAATAGAGAAAAAGGTTTAGTGTGAGTAGTAGAAAGCTGTTGTATTCCTTGAAAATGCTAGTAGAACAAGAGGTACTCCTGTAGTTAGGAATTCAGTTGTGTGTTGACTTTTAGTATTAATTCAGTTACCAAACTTTGATTCAGGAAATTTACCAATACCTTAATATGCATTTTATGTTGTTCTTTCATTTCAATGTCGGCTGTGTTTTGGGAAAGTCAAATAATAAAAAGTGGGGTGATTTCTCATAGATCTTTATACCAGATAATCCAAAAAGTTTGCATTAAATTAAACAGAAAAAAATAAATAAAACTAAAAACCTGTACAGCAACAAGCCAGTCCCATCTGTCATCTTTTTGAAGATTTCAAAGAAGCGAACAACTTGTGTAAAACATTTTGTCTTTCGTGAAAGGCAAACACATTCATTAGATCATTTACATTTACAAATGGAATATCAATGCAATTAGAAAACAACATAAAGGATATATACAGTGTGTTGAGCAGCGGTACTTAGGATTGACATGTATGCCTTAAAAAGAAATTGTGATATTGGAAATTAAAAAAGTAATCTGGGTACCTATAAAGGAGGTGGCTTAATTCTGAAATAATCACAAGTGAGTATATTAGGATTTTTGTAATTTAACCATTTGTAGTCTTTTTTAACAATAACAAAATAACAAAATTATTCTAATCCATTATTTTCTGTTAACTCCATTGCAAAATCTATTGATTTTACATATGCCTCAGTGAATGAGCTGTATCTTTATTAAATTATAAAATAAACTTTGATTAGTTTAAATTAATAGGAAACAATGACATCGTGACATGCATAAAAAAATTGAAATAGTATTATTATGATTATTTAATGTATTTAATCTATATATATAAATTTGAATATTTATATATCTAACAATCTAGATGAAAATGTAATAGTCCAGGTACTTTTCCACAATATCACAATTATAATCAAGGGGAACCTCCCTTTTTGCGTACCAAACCTTTGACCCAAGCCTTGCGGTTTGTAATAAAGAAACTATTTTTTCTTTCTGGTACAGGTGATAAAACATTAATTAATACAATTTTCAAAATTGGGGATGAAAAAAATGCATGATTATCCTAATATGGTTAAGAAATATGGGTTAAATCGAACTTAACGCGACCTAAATGTCCCCAATTGTATGTCATCCAAAAAGAAAAAGACCCCCCCCCCAAAAAAAAAAAAAAATCAGGGAATTAATGAATTTAAAGAAATTTCAGTGTTGATTCTATTTAATGAATAAAAGATATTTAATGCACCAGTTATTTTATTTAAAAACTTTACATTTTTTCAGGTCAGTTAACTTTGAACCATGTATCTTGAGCTAACACAGGTTCTTAAAGATTATCTGTTTATTTTCAAATCATTACACTAAATGTGCATAATCAAACGTTTCTATTAAACCCAACTCTGGGAGACCTGGAGACCCACCTTAAAAAATCCAGAAAGGAACAAGTCTTGTGTCCTGATTACGCATTGGTTACAGCAAAAGACTAACCACACTCCTATTATACTCAAACAAGAACAACAACCCAATGTGAAACATGTCAGAAATTTTGAATGTTTAAAACTTACTCATAAGAAAGCAGGGTTTTGCTCACACCAGAAACATTATTTTAATGCAAACAATATGAAATATCTATTGAAAAGTATAACATAAAGACATTCTTTCTTTTTAAGGGAATAAAATTATACCATAGAGATATTAGCATTGAACTAATCAATTACCACATTGTTAAAACAATTATGACAAAAGTTTGTAAATATAGATACACGACATATATGGTACTTCCTAAACGCCTGGGGCAAGACAAACCCAGACGAGTTGATATGCATTTAAAATCATCATCATCATAACGTTCATAATTAACAGGATACCCATCAATTATGCAAAACTAGAAGCCAAAATATTTTTTTTTTGTTTTTGTTTACAGCATATCAACCTCAGTGGTCATTAATGTGATAAAGTTTTGAAATAATTCATTTTTAATGGATACTTCAATTTTTTTTATAAACACATTCTATTAACCCATGATGGGAACCCTAACAGGTATCACCACTCCGGGTCAGAGGGACCAGGGAGCAATGGTTGATGAAGGGGGCTCCACATTCCCCAAACCTCCAGACTGGAACCTCACCATAGATAGGTTTAACCGTTATTCCCAGGACTGAAGACCCTCAGCCACCCACCTTTCTAGCATCACATGATAAAAAGGATGGGGCTTGCGCTAAGGGCATAGGGTTGGGCAAAATCATATGGGGGTAGGGCTTGATGTTAACCAGCCGATTGATCAGAAGGGCCTTTCGACCACTGTCTAACCCAAGTAAGGGCCAAAGTGGAGTGTTGGATGTCTGGACTGCTTTCAGCACAAGGATTCCATCACTTAAGCCACAGTCGCCACGCACTTCCAACAGGTCTTACCCCTCTGCCAAGGTGCAGTCGGTGTATTCAACACCAACTAACAGGTAGGAGCCAAAAGAATAAGAAAGCAAATTGGAAAAGAAAAATAACAAACAAAGCAAAGCAAGTTCAATTACCCTTTGAATAAGCATTTCCATGTTTTATGTCCGGTTTTCAAAAGGAAATATGGAGAGGACACATAACAAAAATGTTTTATAACAGATTCAGTTTTCATTTACTTCTTTTGTGTTTCATTGAGATCGATTGATCTGAATGGACGGATTCAGCAAAAAGTCTGACTCAAATTCAAGAAAAACTTTGTCAAAAATTCGCAGCTCATTTTAGACCATTGACACCTATGAAAAGAAGAAGAAAACAAAAAAGAGATTAAACTTAGACCAGTGACCTTAAAGTGAACAAGACTAACTTTCTTCCTTTTGTTCTTTATTAAATTTGCTATTATTTAAAAAATGACGAAAAAAAAAGTCAGTCTTGTTCACTTTAAAGGGTCACTGGTCTAAGTTTATATCTCTTTTTTGTTTTCTTCTTCTTCTTCATAGGTGTCAATGGTCTAAATGAGCTGCAGAATTTTGACAAAGTTTTTCTTGAATTTGAGTCAGACCTTTTTGCTGAAACGTCCATTCAGATCAATCGATCAATGCAAACACAAGAAGTAAATGAAAAACTGAATACTGTTATAAAACGATTTTTGTTATGTGTCTCTCCATATTTCCTTTTGAAACCGGCACATAAAACATTGGAATGGCTAATTCAAAGGTAATATGAACTGCTTTGCTTTGTTTTGTTTTTTTCTTTTTCAACTTTGCTTTCTTTTCTTTTGGCTTCCCTACCCTGTTAGTTGGGTGTTAGAATACACCGACTGCACTCTGCAGAGGGGTAAGACTGTTGGACGTGCGTGGCGACCTGTGATGCTTAAGGATGGAATCCTTGTGGCTGAGCAGTCCATGACATGCAACACTCCACTTTGGCCCTTACTTGGGTTAGACAGGTGGTCGGAAAGGCCCTCTCTGATCAATCGGCTGGTAACATCAAGCCCTAACCCCCATATGATTGCCCAACCCTATTGCCCTTATGGCAAGCCCCAATCCTTTTTATCATGTGAGTGCTAGAAGGTGGTGGCTGAGGGTCTTCATGTCCTGGGAATAACGTTAAACTCTATCTGATGGTGAGGTTCCAGTTCTGGAGGTTTGGGGAATGTGGAGCACCCCTTCATCACCATTGCTCCCTGGTCCACTCTGACCCGGAGTGGTGATACCTGTTAGGGTCCCATCTATGGGTTAAATAGAATGTGTTTATAAAAAAATTGAGTATCCATTAAAAATGAATTTATTTCAAAACTTTATCAGCATTAAATGACCCACTGAGGTTGATATGCTGTAAAACAAAAACAAAAAAAAAATATTTTGGCTTCCTAGTTTTGCATAATTGATGGGTATCCTGTTAATTATGCACGTTTATTGATGATTGATTGATTTTAAATGCATATCAACTCGTCTGGGGTTATGTCTTGCCCAGCGGTTAGGAAGTAATATATGTCGTGTATCTATATTTACACTTTTGTCATAATTGGTTTTAACAATGTGGTATTGATTAAGTTCATGCCTATATTCTATGGTATAATTTTATTTCCTTCAAAAAGGACAGAATGTCTTCTATGTTAACTTTTTCAAATAGATATTTCATATTGTTTGCATTAAAATAACTGTTTCTGGTGTGAGCAAAAACCCTGCTTTCTATGAGTAAGTGTTTAACATTCAAAGATGTCTGACATGTTTCACATTGTGGTTGTTGTTCTTGTTTGAGTATATAGGAGTGTGTTAGTCTTGTGTAACCAATGCGTAATCAGGACACAATGACTTGTTCCTTTCTGGATTTCCTTAAGGCTGGTCTCCAGTCTCCCAGAGTGGGTTTAATTAGAACGTTTGATTATGCACATTTAGTGTAATGAATTTGAAATAACAGATAATCTTTAAGAACCTGTGTTATGCCTCAAAGATACATGGTTCAAAGTTAACTGACCTGAAAAAATGTAAAAGTTTTTAAATAAAATAACTGGTGCATTATATCTTTTATTCATTAATAGATCAACACTGAAAATTTCTTTAAATTCAGTTAATTCCCTGATTTTTTTTTTTTTTTGGGGGGGGGTCTTTTTCTTTTTGGATGACATACAATTGTGGAATTTAGGTCCGTTAAGTTCGATTTAACCCATATTTCTTAACCATATTAGGAATAATCATGCATTTTTCATACCCAATTTTGAAAATGTAATTAAAATTATGTTTTTATCACCTGTACCAGAAAGAAAAAATAGTTTCTTATTACTAAACGCAAGGCTTGGGTCAAAGTTTAGGTACCAAAAAGGGAGGTTCCCTTGATTAATAATTGTGATATTGTGAAAAGTACCTGGTACCTATTACATTTATCATCTAGATGTAGATATAATATAAATAATTCATTTATATATATAGATAATACATTAAAATAATTCATAATAAACTATTTCAATTTTTTTATGCATGTCACGATGTCATTGTTTCTATTAATTTAAACTAATCAAGTTATTTTATAATTTAATAAAGATACAGCTCATTCAACTGAGGCATATGTAAATCTAATAGATTGCAATGGAGTTAACAGAATAATAATTGATTAGAATAATTTTGTTTATTTTGTTATTGTTAAAAAGAACTACAATGGTTAAATTACAAAAATCCTAATAGTACTCACTTGGTTGAATTATTTCAGGAATTAAGCCACCTCCTTTATAGGTACCAGATACTTTTTATTTTACAATATCACAATTTCTTTTTAAGGCATACATGTCAAGTACCTAAAGTACCCCTGCTCAACACACTGTATATATTTCTTTATGTTTGTTTTCTAATTGCAGATTTGATATTCATTTGTACAATGTAAATGATCTAATGAAATGTGTTTTGCCTTATCACGAAGACAAAATGTTTACACAAGTTGTTCGGCTTCTTGATCTTCAAAAAGATGACAGATGGGACTGGCTTGTTGCTGTACAGGTTAGTTTTATTTATTTTTTCTGTTTATTTAATGCAAAAACTTTTGGATTATCTGGTATAAGATCTATGAGAAATCACCACTTTTATTATTTGACTTTCCCAAAATCAGCAGCCGACATTGATCAATGAAGAACAACATAAAATGCATTTAAGGTTATTGGTAAATTTCCTGAAATCAGTTGGTAACTGAATTTAATACTAAAAGTAACACTACAACTGAATTCTCTACTACAAGGAGTACCCTCTTGTTCTACCTAGCATTTCAAGGAATACAACAGACTTTCTACTACTCACACTAAACCTTTTTCTACTATTGGATTTACCAATAGGAGACCTAAATACTGATCAGAATCATAACAAAAACCTTTTCTGTTATGCTTGCTTTAAATTCATTGTATTTATTTACCCAAAGCTCTCTACAATGAGAAGGAGAGTCGCCATAGCGTAGTGGCTAATGTACTGAACTGCAACATTGTAATAAGCAAGTTTGAATTCCAGTCGTGCTATTACGTTCACTTTCAAACTAATACCCTTAAAAAAATGATATGCTATTAAACAAGGAAACAAAACCAAAATGTCCCCAACAGGCAGGATGCAGCACATGGTTAATTTCTAATCAGAATACATCTGGTTTAAATTCAGTTTTCCTTAATTGGAAATACCATACCAAGTTTAAAGAGACCAGTCTGCCCAACTATTTATGGTTGAGGCACCTTGCATAATGTAATGGTTAGCATACCAGACTGGCGCACCATTACTAATGTGTTTGAATCTCACTGGGTGCCCCATACTTCCGGCCTTGTGTCACATACAAGCTAAGCTTAGTGAATAACTATTGGTTTATGGTTTGGAAAATGGAATCAAATCAAGTTTTGGTCAAAACTTTGGGAAAGGCATGAACCTACTTCTCCCCTTCCAGCTAGGAATACATAGATCAAGCTATTTCCTTTCTTTTAATTAGGGGATTAAACCCTGAAAACAAATCAGGAGCCGGAGTCCCTAAGGTGGTGTGATGCTGAAATTCAGTGCTACCCAGCAACTCCTGTGACACTACCGTTGCCAAACCACATTGGTATCTTACCTTTCCTTTGGATCACAGCAGCAGTGTGGAGAAGGGGAATTTGCTGCATGGGCAACAGCTCATCCTTCATATGAACCTGCCCTCGCTATGTAGTTAAAAAAAAACAAAACTTTGACACTACTCCATTGTCTCTCGTAGATGGAAGATGCCAACAACATCAATATGGTGGCGAAAACAAGCATTCATAAACGGTCATTTTTTAAAAATAATGAATAAACATGATTTTCATATAATTAACTGAGACTACATAGTTCCTCAAAAAATGTTGGACACTACTCCATCATCTCTCATAGACGGAAAGATGCCAACAACTTCCTTTCTGATGGTAGTGGTGGGAATCCTCGTAGCGTAGTGGCTAATATGCTGAACTGCGACTTTGTATTTAGTGAGTTCGAATTCCAGCAATGCTATTATATACACTATCAGACTAATAACCTTGAGAAATGTATGAAACACCCCCTCATCCATTCAGCAATGGGATAAAATTATACTACTGTTCTTCTACAAGAATGGCTTTGGTATTAAATAACCCATGAAGGTTAATATGCCAATAAACAAATAAACCAAACCAAACCTTTCTGGTGGTACCATGTAACCTAGTACAATCTGTTGTGTGTTACTTGGGGAAGAGATGGACATTGCCAAATAATTTCCACTGTTTTGAGAGATGCCATGAAGAGAAAATACTTAGTAAGGCACCTAGATAACGATATGGGTCATTTTTACTAAGTAAAATCATTCTTTGTTCTCAGATTAAATAGAATGAATATTGAAAAAAAAAATATTGAAGGGAAGAAGTTCTAATTTTGTAGCTCTGGAGAGTGTGTAGCAACAACCCTTCATTGGCATTATTGCCAGCTCCACTCTGGCCCAAAGTGGTAGTACCTGTTAGGGTCTCATCTATAGATTAAATAGAAAAAAATTAATCTAAAAAAAATTGAATACCCATCAAGAATGTATAAAACAAAACGTTTTCTGTATGAAAAAAAAAAACAGAATTTGACATGCCATAAAATCCAATCAACCAAAATTTTGACTTACTCTTGTATAACAACTATTATGGGATAGAGGTAGTATAAATTTGTTTTTTTAAACAAAAATGTCACAAGATAATCTTAATGTTTGTGTGAAATTGTATTTGTAAATCAATTAACTAAATTTTGTTTTATTTTTTTTTTTCCCAGAAAAACGGTTCTCCTGTGTCACGTCAAGCAGTGATCAATCGTTGTGTCAGTGATTTGAGTTTTCTCTCATTTATTCAGAACATGGTCTCGGATTATGCTGCTGTGAGTTATCTCCCTTTAATTTTTTATTTATTTACTCCTAAAGAATTTTATGAGAATAGATTTACTGCTAACTTATTTCATATTGACTGTATATAAGATACATACAAGATAACTGAAAAATAATCACCATGTGTTCTCTTTGCAAAGATGAAACTAATTTTAAAACTGATATTTAGTGTTTACTACCATAATGTAAAGGGTTAGTTTAGCTCAGTTGGTAGAGCATTTGCCTAGGAACCACAAGGTTCCTGGTTCAATACCGGCCCTCGCCAATTCAGCATATGAGTAGCACAGGGATCTGTGCGGTAAAGTAAGGAGCTGATGGTAGGTGTTGCACCCAACTTCAGATGTAAAAACAATCCTCTTAGTTTAGCACTAGTGAAAAGGGTATGACTCCCTTGCTGTCTGACTGATACCAACTTTAGGCCACCTCCGACAACTTTTTTACCATAATGTTGTATATTGGTTCTAACAGAAAATGGAAGTATTGTTTTAGCTATTCATGCTAAACTGGAAGTACCATTATTCTGCTTTCTTGTTTCTGCAAAGATTCAGCAGAAAGTTTCATCCAGACGGAATAGCAAAATTACATAAAACAAAGCAAATAAACCAACAAAAGCAAAACAGAAGTCAATATAACAAAGATTATGTATTGCATTAAATTCATATGTAAACATAACATAAAAAGGAAATAAGAAGAAGAGAGTAAAGAGCCCAGTGTCTTTTGTGGTTGACCTCTAATAATCGTAGAAGGCCTTTCACTAATTGTTTTTTATCAATAGTTTTATTTTTTTCCTTTTTAAAAAAAATTTTTTTTCCATAAACAAACACAAACACTTTAAAATTCATAGACAAGACACATGTGCAAATAAATACTTTTCTTTTTCTTCTTTTTTTAGTTCTGTAAAAAATATAAGCTCCTTTTTTTCCCCCAATAACTACTTTCAATAATTTCTTTGTTTGTTCCGTTTTTTGTTTTTTTTGTTTTTTTTCCAATCTTCAATAATTTTATGTATAATAAGTATTTTATGTGTTGCTCGGTCAAAGAAAATGGAATGAACTGGTGAATTCCAAAATGAGTAGGAAATATCTCTTTCTCCACACTCACTGAGAAACTAACATATATAATAACGAGGAGGTAATCAAGATGTACATAGAGTGGGTGAAAGTGATAGGCAGAATTTCAAGTGAGAGACAGGTCAATTTTTGACTTAATTGCAAATTACGACTAATTAGAAATAATTAGATTGGATTTTTTTTTTCAAACATAATCCTAAAAGTAAGGAATAATTTAGTATAACTTTTGTGTCATTAAACTAAACAGTAAAAAAGCCTTTAGGATACAAAGATTGATTCACTCAGCTTTAGTATAATAATAGATATGCATGCATGTAAAATATTTCCTTTTAATTGTATTTTTGTTTTTTGTTTTTCTTTTGTAGGAATTTTCCAATTGTCCTCCCGCTGAACCACGTCTTCGACATGTCTTTTTATTCTACACTCAAGTTGTATGTGGAATTCTGAATAGCCAGGAGATATCAGAGACTCTTACAGGTCAGATAATTCCTTTTATGGGAGAAGGACTTGCTTCAAAGTTTACAGATTACAGATCAAGCACCTTGATGATTTTAGGTCTTACTCTCACTATGAGTAAACTCACACCACAAGTCTTGAAATCCTTTCTTCGTTCTCTAACAAAGGTGAGTAATCTTCTTATTATAATGGAGATTTGATGTCTGTAACCAAAACTATGTTACTGCTTACGTCACAATACCTTTAGGAATTGCTTAAGTTTATCAATGAGTATTTAATTTATAGTTAAAATCATTAATATATAGAATAATTCTTATTTATCAATAATGTCTCTTTGAAAATCCGAATTAGATTTCCCTCAAAACAGCTCATGTTATGGTACTTGCCTCTCATCCCACTTATGAGGGCGTGACACAAGGACATTTTTATGTGGGCCCACCCACAAGCCGAATCTCATAGCTGGTAGGCACAAAAAATGCGTTGATCCCGTCTGCATTCCCCCTCAAGGCGCTGGACAATAAACCCAGCCCTGCCGCTTTAAATCAAGGATAGCCCCCTGGGATCAACACTGTTAATTTACATTAACAAACACAGGCCCTGAAAGACCCATGTTATTAGGGTGTTTAAAATCCTGCAATGTATCTAATATATCACTAAGAAATAAAGGTTTACATATATGGTATGGTAAATTTGCATACTGATTTTAACAAAACCGGGTTTAATAAATGATTACTTGGTGTTATTGATCTCTAATATTATTGTTTTATTCTCCAATGTATTAAAATCAATCCTATGAATGTGTTTTTATAAAAATTGAAATAAGTAATCTTTTTATATGCATTCTTATTTAATTTTATTAGTCTTTTTAACTTAATATATTTCATTACATTTAGACTTAAATAATTACATTTGTAGAACATATTCTTGCTAGTTCTTGTAATGAACTTAAGAAGATTCCTTCTTTTTTTTTATTTTTTATTTTTTTTTGTTGGAGGTGATCCTGAGTTTATTTTTTATGCTTATTAAAATTCACACTGAATTGGACACATAGCATAGTGGATAAAGGCATTGGGTTAAGACAGTTCTAAGTGACAGTTATCTCTAGGCTATAGGTTCAATCCTGGTCAGGGGCAGCAGTAACATAGAATAATAATTAACACAGCTTAACACCTGTACCCCAGCTATGGTTAGCGGAATGAGAACAGGATATCCCCGTGGATTGAATAAAGGGTCGGGGTCAAAGTTCCGTGATGGTTCCCAATTATGACAAGAAAGTTCGAAAAGAAGGTTCTCAAGTTCAAGAAGGAATATTTGAAGAAGGCCGGAGGATGAGAACAATAGTCCGAATAATCCAAATAACACTAATTATCAAGCCACATCTCAAACATTCAGAGAATTACTTATTAAATACATTAGTTTAAAAAAAAAAAAAACTTTTCATGATACTACAATGAGCAAACAGTTATTAGGCAGTTTTCTATGGGTCAAAAAAAAGCATGCCTATTGGTATCAACCTGACAGCATGAAATATTTGCATGTATACAAAAAGTTTAGCCCCATTGGTAGTGCTAAAAATATGCTGACTTATTGCAGTAGGATAAGAACCCCCTCAAAAGGGTATCCTGAGTATGACACTAAACTCCATCTGACGGTGAGGTTCCAGTTTTGGAGATCTGGGGAGTGTGAAGTACTCCTTCATTGCCATTACTCCCAGGTCCACTCTGACCCGGAGTGGTAGTACCTGTTTTGGTTTCATCTATGGGCTAAATAGATCCGTTTAAGAATTATTTGTATTTGGTAGAAATGTTTGCAAAAAAAAAATGTGAAATAACAACTACACAAAAAATATAAATACGTGAACATACACTGAACGGAATTCCCTAACCTCTAGGAATAAAATAACCATAAGTAGTTTGACATGCCGATAAAATCAATGAATCATGTACAATAACACATCACTTAATAAGTCTCAAGCCTGACATATAGATGGTGCCACTAATAAAAAAATCCATATGATTTTTATAAAGTACTAACCTTCAAATTATTTAAGTGAAGCTACTGTTGCATATTTTCAAAACAATGGAAAAATCTGAATTTCATGGGTTGATAAAGCATTGCTTTCTCATGGTAAAAGATACTGTTCAAGCAAAGAAATGGCTTGATAAGTGTTATTCAGACTCTGCTGTAGTATGCTGACTTTAAACATGGTCATACAGACACAAATGATGCTGAATGCTCAGGTCGCCCAAATTCGGCAGTTGTCCCGGAAAACACCAACAAACTCTGCGAACTCGTTTTGGCAAATCATAAATTGAAGTTGCTTGAAATAGTGGAGGAGTTGAAGATATCAGAAGGTACTGTATTCACCATTTTGCATGAACATTTGTCAATGAGAAAGTTGTGTTCAAAGTGGGTGCTGCGTTTGCTCACAGTCGATCAAAAACAACATGTCAACGATTTAGAGCATTGTTTGCAACTGTTTCAATGCAACAAAAAGGAGTTTTTGTGTAAATATGTGACAATGGATGAAACATGAATCCACCACTTCACACTGGAGTCAAATCAGCAGTCAGCTGAGTGGACAGCAGCAGGTGAAAGTCGTTCAAAGCAACCAAAGACGCAATCATCGCCAGGCAAGGTTTTGGCCTTCATATTTCGTTCATTGATTACCTTGAAAAAGGAAGAACCATTAATAATGAATATTATATAGCATTATTATTGTGTTTGTAGGAAGAAATCGCCAAAAAATGGCCACAAATGAAGAAGAAAAAAGTGCTCTTTCACCAAGACAAGGCACCGTGTCAAAAGTCAATCGCAATGATGGCAAAACTGCTTTTGCACCTACCCTATTCTCCAGATTTGGCCCCCAGTGGCTACTGGCTGTTTGCAGACTTCAAAAGAATGCTCCAGGGAACAAGATTTAGCTCCAATGAAGAAGTGATATCAAAAACTGAGGTGTATTTTGAGGCCAAAGACAAATCGTTATACAAAAAATTGTTAGAGAAACGTTGGAATCAGTGTATCACCCTAGAAGGAGACTATGTCAATGAATAAAGTCAAATTTTGCCTAAAAGTTGTTTTATTAGTTAGGCCCGGGACTTATTGAGTGATGTGTCATTTAGGAGGCAGTTGTGATGTAATTGTTACCATGTAAATTGTAATGGTTACAAAAAGATCAAGGTGGATATTGTTTTTTGAGTAATAATGATGTTTAAATTCTTATTTCAGTATACTGCTAGTTACCCAGATACATTTGAAGAGGCTTTGTGCTCTATTGTTTTAATGTTCCAGACACAAAATATAAAGAAATTAAAACGAAGGTAAGTTGCCTCTCATTCTTGTCTTTTCTACTTTTCATCTTGTTGGGTTATTTTGTTGTTGTTGTTGTATACCCTACCTATGAACATTAATGGGTATGTCCCAATCCTCATATACCCTACCTATGAACATTAATGGGTATGTTCCAATCCTCATATACCCTACCTATGAACATTAATGGTTTTCCTAATTCTTCTTTTTTTTTTTTTCAGATTTTGCAAGCATTTGATTGTATATCCTCAATTTGTGTCTATTCTTGAAAAACTTGGCAAACAATTCAAACTGGATCCTTTCCTTGTTGGTTTCTTCCACCATCTTGTACCTTATGCTTTGACCAGTTGTTTGCACTCAGTCACAAGTGGAAGTTCGGAAAATGACCTGATCTTGAAATCCTCCCAGTACAGAAATGTCCTGCATGATATTCTTCTCTATATTCCCATGGAGACTTCCACATCTGTGAATGTAGCTTCGTAAGTTCTTAACACAATTTCTTTTTGTCTACTGGTAGGACATGTATCCAAAAAAGAAAGATGTCTTTTTTATATTTCACTTAGTATCAAGTATGCCAAGGTCAAAAGGAGATACATTTTTAAATGTATAGATATTTTCCCACCAAGCCAGATTAACACAAGGACTTTTGCATGTGAGGATTTTTTTATGGGGTATCCTGCTAGGATCAAACTTGCTATTCAATAATAATGGATCTGTGAGACTAGCTTACTAACCATTATGAGACAATGGGATATGGAAGACCGAAGCATTTTTTTTTTTTCTTTTTCTTTTTTAATCAATGCTTATTGCAGGTTAACTTGAAAATTTAGGAGATTTCTTTTTTATGGATTTAGGAATAAGATGACTTTCAGTTTAACTCGGTCAGTAGAGCCTCCGTCTAGGAATTGCAAGGTTCTGGGTTCAATACTGGCTCTTGCCAATTCAGTGCATGAATAGTATAGCTTGGTTAATCTGTCTATGCAGTAAAGCAGTATCTGGAATCTGAAGGTAGGCGTAGCACTCTACCTCAGCAAAAACAATGTCCCTGGTCTAGTGCTAGCAAAAGAGGGATGGACTCCCTAACTGTTCAGCTGATACAATAGACCACACCACCAACTTTACTTTTTTTTATAAGTATTTTTTTCCAATGGTGGAATCATATTCCCTAAAGAGCCATCATGTTGTGAAATTATTCACAAAATATATAGTTATTTACCATATGAAAGCACTCATTGTGTAATGGTTAGCATTATAGGAAATTGATACGGCGAACTGAGTTCAATTCCTGGACAAGGCTTTGCATTTCACATAGAACTAATATCCTTGGAAAATTATGCCTCCAACTATTCTCCCTACAGTTATGGGTAAATAGTAGGGTGGACTTGGCTCTTTAAATTTGATTAGGCAACCAGTCTGGGAGAAGGAAAACTCTGAATTCATATGGAGGCGCTTGTGGTGTAATGCTTATCATTGTAGGATATAGACTTGGTGACTGGAGTTCAAATTCTGGAGGATGCTGTTTACATTTCACATTTAGCATTTAGCAACCAGTCTAGGAGAAGGAAAAACTATGAAACCTGTTAAACTCTGCTTAAGAGATTGACCTTATGTTATATTCTACTTATGCAGTGGGGTTGATAAATATATATATCTCATTCTAATTAGAAATATATTTCTCTGTAAAAATTAACTCTAACCATAAATTAATTGTGACTTTTTTCTGTCTACGCTTATATTAGTAGGGCTGAGACAGACAATAATAATCCTTTCTTGTACTGTATTTTTGGGGTGAGGAAGATGGTAGTGTGAGAACAGTTGAGAAAAACAAAAAATATTAGTCTCCTTTTTGTATTGTTCAATTGGATTGGATTTGTTCTTATTGGTTTTTTTTCTTAAATGTCTTAAGGGCAAATTTCTGTTGCATAGCGTAGTGGCTAACATGCTGGACTACAACATCGTAGTAAGTAAGTTCAAACTCCAGTCGTGCTATTACATTCACTTTCGGACTAATACCCTTTGGAAAGGTATGAACACCCTTATCCACCCAGTTATGGGTTAAATAGTACCACTACTGTTCTTCTACATGGATGGCTTTTCAGGTGGTGCATGGTGTAATGGTTAGTTGTAGGAAATGGACTCGTCGACAAGAGTTCAAATTCTGGATAAGGCTGTTTGCATTTCACATAGTGCTAATACTCTTGGGAAAGGTATAAATCCAATTCTCCCTCCAGCTATGGGTAAATGATAGGGCAGACTGGGTTCTTTAATTTTGGAGAAGGAAAACTCTGAATTCAAACCTGTTAAACTCCGCTTAAGAAATTGACCTTGTGTCGCATCCTACTCGTGCGGAGGGATTTGGTAAATATATATATATATACATGGATGGCTTTTGCATTAAATAACCCATGATGGTTCATATGCCATTAAACAAAGTAACTAAAATTAAATTTTCTTGGGATACTTTTGTCTCATGGGAACTTTTTTTCTTCTTTTTTTTTAAAATTTTTATTTCTTATTATTGGTTCTTTTCTTCTTTTTTTTTTTTAATTTTTTATTTCTTATTATTGGTTCTTTTCTTCTTTCTTTTTAAAATTTTTATTTCTTATTATTGGTTCTTTTCTTCTTTTTTTTTTTTAATTTTATTTCTTATTATTGGTTCTTTTCTTCTTTTTTTTTTTTTTTATTTCTTTATTTCTTTTCTTCTTTTTTTTTTTTTTTTTTATTTCTTATTATTGGTTCTTTTCTTCTTTTTTTTTTTTAATTTTTATTTCTTATTATTGGTTCTTTTCTTCTTTTTTTTTTTTTTTAATTTTTATTTCTTATTATTGGTTCTTTTCTTTTTTTTTTTTTAATTTTATTTTTATTATTGGTTCTTTTCTTCTTTTTTTAAAAAAAATTTTTATTTCTTATTATTGGTTCTTTTCTTTTTTTTTTTAAAAAAATTTATTTCTTATTATTGGTTCTTTCTTTTCTTTTTTTTTTTCTACAGGAGTATTCTCCAATATTACATTGAACAATGCCGGAATAAAGATAAACTAAACTTGGGAGATTTCCATAACAACATCTGTGAAATAATGAGACTCTTGGAATCCAAGTAAGTATTATTTTTATTAACAAAAAAATCAAACATATATTTCAGTGACGAAACAAGAAATTGTTTCACATGTGCTTATGGTCAAAATGAAAGCACCGGTTCCCACTAGATCACCGAAATTAAGCAGCGATGAGCCTGTTCAATAAATAGATGGGTGACCATTTAAGCAAAAGCAGATACTGTAAATAACCACATAGAAAAATATTTTGATTCTGCATTAAATGACCCAAAACCGGTTGATATGCTGTAAAACAACCAACCAACAGTGAATAATAATGTCTTACTTAGATGTTTAAAGCCACAATCACAATCCACGAAAAAGCCATTTATTGTCTCTATACTTTTTTCTTTTTTAAAATTTTCTATATTTACTAATTTTCTTTTCAGACATACTCTTGCTCTTGATGAAGCGGTTCAGATGTGTTTGAAGAACGAGTCGTGCCCTGAGATAAAGGAAATGGTGTTTGCCCTCTTGAATTCTTCTCTTGAATCTGCTCGACTTAAGATCCTACCTGACCTGGGAGTAAGTCTTACATTTGGTCTGCTCCACCCTGAAGCTGAAGTTCGAATACAGGCCATCAACTTTCTTGTTAAGCAGAAATTCAATGTGGTAAGTAACAACTGAAATGGTACAAATGGAAGATTAAGAGTTTAAATTCTGATCACAATTTCATTTTACTATCTTTTGTTACAATTTTGATCCTCTTCAAAATAGAAACAGTCTCTGTTTGATGTATTAAAAAAGAAAAAAAAATGAGACCAATTTTAATATGGCTCAAGGTAAAATGAGCAGAAATAGAAATATAAGAAGATTGTGTGGCACCAATTTTATGTCCGTTTCTCTTTCCAGGCAGAAGACAGCACATTTTATGAAGAAGCTTTATTGATGAGATTAAAAGACGATTCCCCAGATGTCGTACTTACCGTATTGAATGCTGGAGCGGTAAGTAAAACTTCTTATTTAGAAAATTTTTAGTTTCTCCAAGAAGTGAAATTTCACTGCTAAAAGGGATTCCATACAGGATTGTGGAGTTGGAAGACAAAATCTTTGACTCTGACTCTATTTTTGGCACTTCCGACTCCACTTCCTTTATTTCCTATATTTTTGGCACCCCCGACTCCAATTCCTATATTTTTGGCACCTCCAATGACACCTCTGACTCAGACACCTTTATTACTTATGCTTTAAAAGTTTGAACTGGGCCACAACACTGTGAAAGCAACCAAAAACATTAGTTGTGCAAAAGGTGAAGGCACTGTTTATTATATACCCCTTTACATATCAGGTATATAATGGTGAGAGAGGAGATGGGCTTTTACTTGTTCTTGCTTGGTTTGCTTCAACACTGGCTGGGCTGACTTCCTCCTTCTGCTGGGCTGGTTGTCTGTGCTTATTTCTTGTTCGTAATAAATAAGCAAGACTCGGTTTGTTTTATAAGACGTCTATTCTTTAGTAAAACCTGAAGCCCAAAGGGGTTCACACTCACAGTAAGAAGCGGCTCTCAGTGTTTCCTATGATACATTTTAAGCCCATATGTAGCTCTGAAAACTGTATTCAAAATAAAGGTTAAAATCTTGTGAAAATGTGTGTGTAAGCACCTCTAATTTGCTTTGAACAGTAAAAGGGTTAAGAGGTTAAATAATCTTTAAACTGATCTATTTAACCCATTGATGGGACCCTAACAATTACGATCAATACAAGGAACAAATTGGTTCAATACTGTGTAAACTACTAGATTGATTGATTTTAATGTTGTCAACCTATCTGGGGTTATTTTATGTCTAGAGGTTAGAGAATTGCATTCATTGTATGTTTATATTTACATTTTTATGTAGCTGTTTCTTAACCCTTTCACTGTTTTGAGAGCCACATGTGACTTTCCGTGTTTCCTCTGATGCATTTGAGGGCCATATGTGGCTCTCAAAAGGCATATAGAATAAAATCTTCTGAAAATGTGCCTTGAACTATGGTAGGGGTTAAATAAAAATGTTTTCCTTTTGAAATATTTTGTTTTGAATTTTTGTCTTTTTTTGTTTTTCTTAGATTCTATGGAATATGATGGATCAGCAAAAATTATTTTCAACTTTGGTGGAAATTCTAATTGCATCTGACAAAGATAAAAAATGGTAAGTTACAATTTTAACATTTTTAATTGATAAGACTTATGAAGATTCTATCTATCTATCTCTCTCTCTCTCTCTCTCTATATATATAATATATATATATATATATATATATATATATATAATATATAATCCTAGGTTTCTCCTAATGGATCATCAGGATAATAAGAATTAGAATTATCTTGATGATCTGTTAGGAGAAACCTAGGCAGATATTCTCTGACTCATTAATCTTACTTTATTATTATTAGCTCTACTTTTTGTATTGAGCACTCTAGGCAACTCTTGCAGTATTTTTTTCTTTTGGCCATATTTATAGTACCATCTGATTTTTTTCTGGAGGTGCAGATGATTTGGTCTTTTCTTCTTTTTATATATTTTTTTTGTGGTGTGGATATGTATGTGTGGGTGTGAATATGTGTGTGTAAATGTGAATGTATATACATATATATATATATGTGTGTGTGTGTGGTGTGTGTGTGTGGATATATGTATCTGGGTGTGGGTGTATGTGAATGTATATACATATATATGTGTGTGTCTGAATATATATGTATGTGTGATTTTTGTATGATTGTACATGTATTTCATTGGGGTGAGGCAACTCTTCATCATCAAACGTCTGAAGGGTATTTCTTGTCGGACTCGGCAACCTTCTTTTCGAACTCAGGAATCTTCTTGTCGTAATCGGGGCCATCACGGAACTTTGAACCTAACCCTTTATTCAGTCCACGAGGGTGAATGTTCTCATTCCACTAACCATAACTGGGGTAAAATTCCGAGAAATAGTATAAAAATCAAGTTGGAAAGAAATGTTTGCCAAAAAACAAAAAACAATTTTTAAAATTAAACCAGAAATGACAACTGATTTTTTCCTCTTTCTTCTTTTTTAGGCAAAAACTTGACTTGGCTGCAGTGAATGTGCTGATTACTTGTCGCTATCCACCGATGTATCAGAAAATTTTGGTCTCCCTGTTTCCTTATCTCGTCGTTATGTGCAACTCGGACATTCCAATTTTGAAGAGTGTCATGGAAAGTGAATTTGCCTCCATCCAAAGACTTCCGAAAGGTAAAAATAAAAAACAAAATAAAACATACTACAGTAATGGATGTTTACCTTGATGTAGGACTTTCCGGTCCTATGTCCAGTGTCCAGGAACTTCAGCCCTGGACTGTTTATGTAATATTAACAGCGTTGATCCCAAGGGGCTATCCCTCCAGGCAATACCTACCTCCTTGATTTAAAGGGGCAGGGCTGGGTTTAATGCCAAGTGCCTTGAGGGGGAATGCTGACAGGATCAACACATTTTTTGTACCTACCACCCATTAGCTTCAGCTCGTTGGTGGGCCCACATCAAAAGACCTTGTGTCAAACCCTCATAAGTGGGATGAGTAGTAAATATTTACTACAGTAGTGAACAAAAAAAAATCTGTAGAAATAAAAACAAACATTTTTTATTATTGCAACCAATTTTAATGAAACTTCAATGGCTTAGACACATCATTAGATCATGCTAACAGCATGAATATCCATGACTCTCTCTCTCTCCAACCATCCCTATCAGTCATTGCCCTTAGTTTTTGAACTGGAGTCTGTTCAATTAACAACAGTAATCCCTTTTCTGCAACAATCTGTCTGCTATCACAGTAATCACTTTCCTCTGACCTTCCTTCTCTCACAACAAACACAGTAGTCGTCCGAATTTCACCACTCTCGTCGTCACCTGCTTCATTCCTTCTGCCAGTGTCAGTGTTTTTATTACGACTAGCCCACCTTTCATGCAAATTACGTCTCATCCCATCTGGGTCTCTTGTGCATGGCACAAGCGATTCTTTGCCGCTTACGTTGGGGGGATCGGCTGTGCCCATTACAGAGGTCTTTTGTGCAGCATCCAGAATCTGCACAGAGCTGATTGATGTAGGTTTTTGCTGGTCAGCTTACACTTGTGTGTACATTGGTGTTCTCAGGAGGATGTCACTTATGTGTTTGTCCATGTTTCATCAGCATGTCTTGTTCGTCTGACTCGTGTGATAGAAGGCAAATGGCTGTACAGCTGCTTTCTTGTGGGGTGCTGCTTCCATGATTTGTTCAAGACAGCATACAAAATCCTTGTATAGCTCCCATCTAACTTTTTCACTAAGCACTTCATTAAAGTCCAATTGGTACAGCTGTATAGTAGCACTGATACGGCTAAAGCTTGGAAGAATTTTTGCGTTATCTTATCAGTGAGATCAGATTTACATATGGTCAATAATCTGTCTATAGCAGTCCATGCCTTTCCCATGCGCATATTGACATCACTTTCTGTAGATGAGATATTACTATCTAGATATGTGAACTGGTCAATTAATTTCAAAGGCTTACCATCTAGTGTGAGATGTTTCTTGTTTAAAACACATGAACTCAGTTTTATCTGAGTTCCCATAGAGGCCAATGCTTTTTGCTGCCTTCTCTAAAAAAAAAGAGAAAAAAAAAACAGTTTGTAATGTGATGAGGGTAATAAAAAAACAGTTTGTAATGTGATGAGGGTAAAAAAAACAAAACAGTTTTTAATGTGATGAAATAAAAGAAATACTAAAAATATGTTTTAATGACTTAGATTCTCCTTATTTATTTGAAAAATTATTTTTAGCTTCTCTTCAGGACCTAAGTCAGAATTGACTTTCTTTTTACACTAGTCTACAAAAGGACAGCATGGTTCACTGTTATCCATTTATCAAAACAAAAAATAATTTCTACAAACTCAATTAAATAATGATGTGCTTGAAATATTGTATTTGTTAATTAACTTAAATGTCTCTTCTTTTTTCTTTTCAAAAGATTTAGCCAATCCTGAAAAAGCTCACAAAATCATTGCCAAATTAATTGTTGACAAAATGAATCAAACTTCTCCTGATCGGCGAACCCCTTTGGTAAGTTTTTCCTTTCTTCAATTTATATCTTGTTTTGTACGTTTTTTTGTTTTTTTTAATGGTTTTAAGTTTGGTAATAAATAATTTAACTCTAATTTACTCTAAGTGCACCTCCTCAAAAGATACAATATTGCTTATAGATAAGTATACATTTTTAACAATTTTTTTATAAAAAGTTGATTATCTTATAAACTAAAGATACCAGAATTTTATTATCATACCTAATAATATCCATTTTAATTGTATAATAAGTAAAGTTGTTGGGTTGGCCTAAAGTTGATATCAGCCAGACAGTGAGGGAGTCTATCCCCTTTTCACTAGTGCTAGACCAAGGAGATTGTTTTGGCGTCTGAGGCGAACGCCACACCTAGTTCCAGTGGTGCTTTGAACAATAAAAAACTTGATGGAATGTGAAGGGGATTATTTAAAAAAAAAAAATTAATGTTTCATTCATTGTTCATTTTTATTTTGGTAGATACAGCTTTTGTTTCAATACTTTTTTCATTATATCTCTTCATTAATAAACTAATACTCACTGTTGATTACCCTTTTTTTTTTTTTTTTTTCTTTTCAGTTATCTTTGATATTTGACTGCCTGCCAAATGATTCCATGCGTCAACCCATCTACTTCTCTTTCTTGCTGAATGTCTTCTCTCAGATTTATGAACAACAAGACAAAGACAAAAAAACGGCATACGAGCTTTGCCTTTTGTTGCTGCGCCGTCTCAAAAAGTTTTTGCGGGTAAGTAATCAAAACCCCCCTCCCTCCTCACTTTGGGTTGGGTGTTTTTGATAAGTCTATATATTTAAAATCCTCTTGTATATCTCTATTGTTATTAGAGTTGGTGTACCACAACTTTGGATTATTAATTTCCGGATTCATAGGATCAGAGTGTAGTATTTGTCTTAAAATTGTATACCATATAACATATACATAGCACAGCCATGGAAGTCCCATTGTGGTGTTATGGTGAACAAGCTAGTCTTGTAGAGCAATTACTACTGAAAAGTGAGTTCAAACCTCGCTGGATGCCCCATACTTGACCTTGTGTCACATCCTTTTTGTGGTGAACGTGTTTGGATAAATACAGGTGTCCCACCATGGTGTAATGGTTAGCAAGCTAGTCTCATAGATCCATTACTACTGAATAGAGAGTTTTATCCTTGCTGGATGCTTTATACTTGCCACCTCATGTCACATCCTACCACATCCTACCCATGGCGAACTGTTTGGGTAAATAAAGGTGTCCCATGATGGTGCACCAACTACAATTGGTATCACTTTCACCCTCATATTCCACAGCTTTTTCAATTCTCTGGCTAGGTTCAAGTATTTGTCTATCTTTTCGTTTTCCTTCATCTTCACCATGTGATCTGCTAGAACTGCAAAATCTACCAGACGACAAGTTTTCCTTTTTTTGTTAATCGATACTAGGTCTGGTCTTCTGGCTGGGATAAGGTGATCTGTCTTAATCTCAAAGTCCCAGAGAATTTTATGTGTGAACAGATTCTGGTTTATGCATATACCATTTTGCTGTATGGTCAAAATTTAGTTTATTGCATAATTCCCAGTGGATCACCTTTTCAACCCAGTCGCCTAGCTTTGTATTCTTGTGCTAGTTTGCTACATTTGTTTAATTTATGGTCTCATATCTGTCACCACACAATCTACATTTGCCGTTTTGTTGTGTCTTATCTATTTTTGCTTTGATATAATTTGTTCTTATGGCATTATTTTGTGCAGCAATTATTAGTGATTAAGTTTCTCTTTTGAGGTTTCCTCTTCTTAACCATGTCCAAGTCTTTTCATGTGCAACCTCTCCAATTTGACGTTTAAAGTATCCATATAATTGTTTTTTTTTCTTCCCATCTTTGTTTTCCTGTTTGTCCATATGTTGCATTGTTATATACCTCTTTTATTCTTCTGGTCGGATCTGCTTCTTCTATCTTCTAATGGTCGGGTATATCTTCTACAGGTCTCGTCTGGTCTTTCTTATCTGGGGATTCCGTGTCTGGTTCTGCTGGGGACCATTTCTTATCAGAAGCCTTGTGTCATTGTTAGCTTTTAGTAATAACAACAAGACTTTGATTTACCTTTGATGTTATTTTATTCCGGATTCCCAGAACCAGACAAAATGCGCGCGGAGAGTCACATCTTGCTAGCTTCAGTCCTAACTCTCAACTAACTTAATGAGTTGCCCACCTTAAACCGGAAGGGGGGCTTTCTATCGGGGTTCCGTTCTCACGATTCTATCCCCAGAAAGCAAGGTGAGAGTGAGGTCAAGCATTGTCACTCACTCTCAAGGCCATCAGCTGTACTGATCGCCATAAGGATTTCTATACTACCTTAAAAAGTAATAGGGATCCAATTAATATGTAACAGCATCTGCTTTTATTGGCTCCCATAAGTAATCTTTCTTTGCTCTTTTTTGTGTATTATCATTTAAAAAATGTTTTCTCTTCCAGAATGGTTCCGACATAAAGAAAGATATGTATAAGAACGAACTGCTTTCATGGGCAGAACAATTTTCAACAGGTCCACTTCGAAGGCAACACTGTGCTAAATTCATGGAAAACTGGATCTCTTCCCTGCAGATTATTGATTCCCTGAAAATTGGTAAGTCATTAGAAATGAACTCTCAGGTCTGTAATAATGTAGGGTTAACTTACCTTTTTCCCTCTAAAGCTTGTAATCCGTTTTGGTAAAAGACAAATGTTATTTTCCGTGTACACCACTTAAATAGACCTTGTTGTGCATTTGACTGATTGTTGGCACCAGCTAGTCAGAGGCTCAGTAGAGTTTTATACTCGTCCAAAGACAATAAAAGCCAAACGTCTGTTAGCGTCTCAGCTAGTAGGCGGATCAGAGTTTGATCATCTCTGATAGGGTTAGCCTGATGAGGGGAGTATGATGTTGAAAGACCTGAAACTTCCCAGTGACCCATGCATACTATATCACTGATGACACCTACTAGTGCCCCAAATGTCGGAGTGTATATTTAAAGCTAAACATAAAATTTCTTTTTAAAAAATCATGTATTATTAACCGTGACTGACTACAAGGTTTTAGCTATGTTAAATATTTAATGGTTAACGGAATGAGAACAATCTAACCCACTCAGTCGGTAGACCACCCGCCTAGGAATCACAAGGTTCCGGGTACGATACGTGGCCCTCATCAACTCAATACATGAGTAACACAGGGATCTATACGGTATAGTGGTAGGTGTAGCGCTCCACCACCTCAGATGCTAAAACAATCTCCTTGGTCTAGTGCTAATGAAAAGGGAATAAACTCCCTCAATCTCGGGCAGATACCGACTAGGTCCCACTGACTTTACTTTTATTTCAATTAAATAAAGGATTTGGCTCAAATTTCCGTAAAGATTGCCGAGTTCAACAAGAAACACCTGAAGAAGGATGGAGAACACATCGGCCAAATGTTTTGTATATAACAATAAAGATGAGGACATGAGTATGAAAAATCAAATTTATACAAATTATCAAGCCGCATCTAAAAAAATTCAGATAAAAAAAAAAAATCTAAGTTACAGTTCTGGAGGTCTGGAGCATGTGGAGCACCCCTTCCTCACTATTGCTCCCAGTGCCAATCTGACCCAGAGTGGTAGTACCTGTTAGGGTCCCATCTATGGATTAAATAGAAAATGTGTTTACAAAAGAAATTGAGTTCCCAACTATTGCAAAAAATCTTTTAAAACTTTGTCAGCATTGCCATAAAACAAAACAACAAACAAATTTCTGACCAGAAAATTTTTTTTTTTTTTTTATTATTATTTATTTTTTTAATTGTTTTTTTTCAGGTGGAACTTTTTGGGAATATCGCAATGATGGTAGCACTGAAGACACATGCATTCAACTTATCATTCATCTTTTTGGGCTTTTGGTCAAAAGTTCTGCAAAATATGCAGAGTTCAAGAATTCCGACCAAACGATGGTCAACATATTTCTTGGGGTGAGTTTATAGTTTTTATATCGATTAAATCCTTTTGCTTTCCAAATAATCAGCCATACCGAGATCCAATTACTTAGTAAATAATGTGTATACTGCCATATATATATATATATATATATATATATATATATATACACCAACCCCTCCACACGAGCAGAATGCAACACAAGGTCAAGTTCTTAAGCAAAGTTTAACAGGTTTGAATTCAGGGTTTTCCTTCTCCTAGACTGGTTACCTAACCAAGGTTAAAGAGCCCTGTCTGCCCTACTATTCATCCATAGTTGAAGGGAAATTAGTTGGATGCATACCTTTCCCAAGAGTATTAGTGCTATGAGAAATGCAAACAGGATTTGAACCCAGTGTGACAAGTCCATTTCCCACAACTCTAACCTTAGACCACATGCCTCCACTGCCTTATAAATTAGTACATCTGTATCATCATTAACATGTGCTGACCCAGCTATGCATTAGCTACACAAGAATAACACACTTTTTTAGACTCAAACAAGAGGACCAAACACAGTGTGTAACATGTCAAAAACACCCTGAACTGTTAAACACTTCCTCATAGAATGTAGAGCTTTCCCTTTTATCAGAAAACATTTTTTCAATGCAAAAAATATGAAAGATCTATTTGAAAATAACACTCTGTCGGCTGGGACTGTAGAATATGCCAACTGCACCTCTGCATGGGGAGTAAAACTCCACCCATGAGCCACTTGTTGGCTGTGGGTGATGACCTGTGATGCTTAAGGATGGAATCTTGCTGGTTGCGCAGTCTATGACAATGCAACATCACTTTGGCCCTTACTAATCAGCTGTTTGCATCAAGCTCCATCACCTATATGATTGTCCTGAACATATTGCTCTTATGGCAAACCTCCAATCCTTTTTATCATATATGTGCTAGAAGGCAGTGACTGAGGGTCTTAGGGTCCTGGGTATGATGTTAAACTGCATCTAGTGGTGACATTCTAATTCTGGATCTCTAGGGAGTGTGGAGTACTCCTTAATCGCTATTTATCCCAGGTCCATTCTTACCCAGAATGGTAATACCTATTATGGGTCCCACCTATGGGTTTATTAAATTGATCAAAAAATGAGTTTAAAAAAAAAAGAATTTAAATACCTAACAAAAATGAATAAAACAAAAATGTATTTGGCTTAAAATAACCCAACAAGGGTTGACATGCCATAAAATCCAACCAATCAACCATCAACCAAAAATCCCCCCTACACACTCTCGTAAATCATGCATTTTATAGGCCAGTAAAAGGTATATAAATAAATTTTTTTATGATTAGCAGTGATGCTGATAGCTTTTTGATTTAGTGCGTCCTGGGATGCACATATGTTTTGAATGAGTCCCCATAAAAATTTATGGTTCCTAACTAATACCATCTAACTCCTACCTTGTAACCTATCCTGTTTAATTCATTTCTAAGAAACTATTGAAACTAGCTTGAAATGGTGAGGGAAGAAAAAAGGAAAACAATGGGATGCATGGATACGATTGAAACTAGCTTGAAATGGTGAGGGAAGAAAAAAGGAAAACACTGGAATGCATGGATACGATTTTACTGCGTCCTTTTAGATTTTTGTGCGTCAGGGACGCAGGATGCATACCTATCAGCATTTCTGGATTAGTTGTTTTGATTTCAATAAACCTAAATGTTTTCTGGATTTTTGCAATGCAACTTTTTTTTTTTTTTTTTATATTGAAGGAAATGTTTCGTCAAGATGTGTTTGACAAATTTCTGTGTTTTCTCTGGACAAGTGACACTCAGGATCACACAGTGACCGTGATTAACCAATTACAATTGTCAGCCTTAAAGACAGGTTATCTCTGGATCAAATCGGTCGCTCCCAATTATGTCAGGAAATGGATGTTATCTCCTGTTCCAGGTCAGTATCCTTTTTTTTTTCTTTTTTTTTATCTCATGCATAAGAACGCTTAACATTTCTTATCTGTAGTTATGGATGAAGACACTTATAGACATAAGTAACAACATATAATGGGTAATCTGAACACTTTGAGGAAGCCGTTTGTTTTGGTCGGCCATTTTCATTTCACCATAAATCTACACTGAAAATACGAATTTGTTTCAATCAATACAACTGCATGTTTTAACCAAGAAAATATCATAAAATATGTTCTTAGTAACAATTAAGTTCATTTCAAATAATGCACAAGCACAATTAAGAAGACATTTTATATTAAAACCTGCAGTTGTATTGATTCAAACAAATTCGTATTTTCAGTGTAGATTTATGGTGAAATGAAAATGGCTGAGCCAAACATACGGCTTCCTCAAAGTAAAACAAACAAGGGGAGGTTACTCTCAATTATGTTACTAATGTTCAGATTACCAAGAATGCTATTTAAGAGTTAAAAACATCTTTTTTTTTTTAATTTTTATCTTGTAATTTTTATGAAAATAGTTGACCTTATAATCCCCCCCCCCCCGGGCAAATATTTTTTCTGGTTTTGTGAGTTTTGTATTTGTTTTCTCTTCTCAGTGATGGTTAGCATGATTGTTGCTCTTGGGAGTGACATGGATATGGTGAGGCATGCTGCAGCCAGTTGCATGCCTGTTGTCTACCCACACGGACATCGGAAAGAACTCCCTTACCATTGTTTCCTCAAAAAACTTATTGCTAATTTAGACAGGATCAAATCAAATAATGATCTTTCAAAGGTAAGATTGTTTTGTTTTTATTTTTGTTATTTAACATTTCAGTTTTGGAATTAATTTCTGTATATCTGTAACGGAAACAGACCAAAGTAACATATCCTGGGTATGACATTAAACTGCATGTAATGGTGTAATTCCAGTTCTGAGGATCTAGGGAGTGTGGAGTACCCCATTACTCCCAGGTCCACTCTGACCCAGAGTGGTATTACCTGTTACAGTCCCATCTATGGGTTAAATAGAAAAAAAATGAGTTGAAACTTTATTTTTTTTAAAATTAAGTTTGAAATAAATGTTCAATACCTATCAAGAATCAATAAAAAAAAAATGCTTTCAGCATGAAATACCCTAACCCCTTTCATCACCATTACTCCCAGGTCCACTTTGAACCTGAGTGGTAGTACCTGTTAGGACCCCGTTTAATGGGTTAAATAGAATTTTTTTCAAAATATAAGGTGTGTCAAAAAGTTTTTAAAATCTCAATACTTGACACACCATGTATATCATTGAAATGGGGTCTTCTTGCAATTAGTCATCTGAAAGGCAAATTGTACTGACCTCAGCTGACATGCCGTAAAAAAACAACCAACCAACTTGCTGAGTGTGGGCGATAAAGTTGGATGAATCATCCAGATGGAAGTACGTAGTTCTTATAGAAATTAGCAATGTAACAAGCAAAAAATTGAACTTTAAATCTTCTGAACACTGAAGATCAATGGGTTCCATCTGCAGTTATATTGATATTCTAGTAGCCATTTTTGATATTTGTTAATTTCTGTTGTAAGCCTTCTTTAGTCAAGATAGATCAGTAGTCTTTCATTGGTTGGCCCTATCAAAACAGTGACTGATCTTAAATCCCTTTGTCCTGCTTCTACTGGTAAAGTCTATATATAGAAGCGGTGATTCTGTTTATGTCTTATACCAAAATAAGTCCAACAAGTTGTAATGGTACTTCTTAGCAGTCAGTATCAAAAGGTGAAGAGAAAATTTGAATGTTGGGTGTAGCTGTGTATAGATGGGTCTCGAAGGCTATGGACACCTGAGCTAAATGTTTATAATTTTATTTCTTGTCTTTTTTCAGGCTATTGGCCAAGTTTTGTTGTCTGAAGAAAGTGATGATTCTGATACAGAAAGATCCCAAGATATATCTTCCAGGAAGCGAGCAATAAAAGACATCTTTGATGTGATCATTTTGGAAACAACACCATCTTACATTATCAATTCTATACTCAGTGCATTTAGAGACTTTAACAGTATGGTAAGTAATAAATTCCTTATTTAGATAGTCAACAAGAAATGTGTGTGTATGCGTCATTGATTTTTAACCCTTTATCTACTAGAGCCCCAAAATGCCGGACCACCTGAAAATGCCCGAGCTGATCAGCTCTTAGAAAATGAAAGAGAGAAAATGAATTAAATGAACACATTTCCATTCAGTAGTAAAGGATCAGCAATACGATACTAGCTTGTTAACCATTTGCGACATGGCTATTGCAGATGGCACTGGTAGATAAAGGATTAAAATGATTCTTCTTCCATTTATCCTAAATTTGTTGAATAGTAATTTCAGCTAGATGGAGGATCAGAGAGTCCCAATCTGATCAATTGGCTGGTTATGTCAAGCCCTAGCACCTATATGATTGTCTCAACCATATTCTTAAAATTAGATTTGAATGGAGTATTGTTTAATTGAATTGAATCTGATCAATTGGCTGGTTATGTCAAGCCCTAGCACCTATATGATTGTCTCAATCATATTCTTAAAATTGCTCTTATGGCTAACACCCACCTCCTTTTTATCATATAGGTGCTAGAAGGCAGTGGGTGAGGGTCAACCACCAGTATTTATTAATACATATGAAGTTAATGAAAATTATTTCTAACAAGACACATGAAGTTAATGAACTTTGATTTTTGAAATGATTTTTCTTCCATTTAATCATAAATTTGTTGAATGGTAATTTCAAGAATTGTTTGTAATTTTGAAGTTTTTTTTTTTTTAAAGAATTTGAATTTTTTGGGGTTAGTTAGATATTTTCAACATTAGAAGCTGATTAAAGGCTGCCATTAACTTTTTTTTGCATTCAATCATATTGTTAGCAGTGGTACCTCTACAACCCTACCACCCTGTCAGATGGGGCTATAGAATATACCAACTGCTGAGTGGTAAGACCCCTGACTCAAATGGACCACCTGTTAGCTGTGGGTGGTGACCTATGATGCTAAATACTCCAGTATTTATTAATACACATGAAGTTAATGAAAATTTGAAAATATTTTGAAACAAACTTTTATCAAAATGACTTGATTCAGCATTAAATGACCCAAAAATATGCCATAAAACAAAAAAACAAACATATGCTCTGGTTAAAGAATATTCTATTTAGCAATTTAAAAAAAAAAAAAAGTTTTGATCCATAAGAGCAAGAACTAGATTCTTAATAATAATTAATATAATGAGGAACATAACTTTCTTGGACCAAAACTAATGTTATCAATCTTTTCTTGTTTCTTTTTCTTTTTAGGAATTGGTGACGCAGTTAACTCCCCTTTTGAGTCGTCTGCTACACTTAGCCCAGAAAGATGCCTTGACAAAGAGCCAATTGAAATCATTGCAGTGTTTATTTGAGCGTTTTGACAAAGACATCGCTTGTCACTTGACAGTCAGTAATTGTGCCCTTCAATTATTTTGTAAAGCTGTGGGAATCAATAAATCAGGAACTTCAGAACCTCAAGAGACACAAATACAAGAAATGGCTATCAAACAGGTGAGAGAGAGAGAGTGAAGTTATAAGCTATCATGATCACTATGACAACAGCAAAAAACAACAAACAAAAAATCTGAGGTGGTCACAACTAGAATAGGCTCAGTCCTAATTAGTGATCGTTTTTTGCTTTGTGTGACATTGATTATATTGTGTAATGTGTAAAATAAACCATTGGCTTCTTCTTCTTCTTATGTATGTTTGGTGGATTGTGGCACAATTACATTACCATCTTATAAAATCAATATGTGATATTTAAAAAAGTTTCTTTTTTTCTTTTTTTGCTGCCTACCGACTTTACCACTCTTGTTTTAGTCATTTTCTACACTAACTAAATTTTTCTAATAGTAAGGACAACAATTACATTTGACTAAGCACTAAATTTTCAAGTTTTTCTGAAATTCCGAAAAAAGTCAAGTGTTACTGACAGGATAGTGTTATTATTCTGGTCTTATTATAATGATTATGTGTCTGTCTAACTGAAATATCACTACCACAGATTTCACAATTCCCTTAGTTATTTATACATTCTCCATGTTTTTATTTTTATTTAAATCTTAATTTTTAAGAAAATAGCTTTATACTATTAATACTGTTGGCCTTATCTACATACTAATAACATGCAATTGTATTTATATTTACTACCAAATAGCATTTTACAGTGTGAATGGGAAGGTTAATTTTCATATTGATCTTAAAAATTGGCTTAGTATTATTGATTTCTGATTATTTGCTTTTATTTTAATGAATACAAGCAAAAATCCTATTGATAAATCATAAAAGAAATCCATTAACAAAAAGAAATAACTAATTTTATTTTTACTGTCTAGTTTAATTAAATGGTTAACTTAAGAACATTTAGTAATGAAATATGGGAATAATGGGAAGACTTAGTATCCAAGCTGTTCTATTTGATTATACTCCTATCTTGTTGTCCTAGCATTTATTCTAAGGTTAACAAAAATAAATAAATGAATGAAACCGTAGTTCAATTCTGAAGGTTTTATTATATAACAAAACAATGACTAACAATATAGATGTCCTTTCTATATATTTATAGTCAGATTTGAGAGACCTATCAGTTTAATGGAGAGGGAACAAGGATATTTAGCTTCTTCTATTATCAATTGTCTTGGAGATTAATTCTTTTAACTTGTTGTGGAGCTGGTCCATAGGTATCATTCGAATATGAGCACCAAAACTACTGGGTGCAATGTCTAATCACAGGAGGTCTCTCCCTCACGTACAGAAGCACACATATTTTACTGACCCAACACTGTCTTATTTGGTATTAGTTTTGTTAGTCTTTCTAATTCAATATGATATTTTATTGAATTAAAACTTAAATACTATTTTTGCTAATGTTTGCTGCTCTTTCTGTTTTCAGATTGATAAAGACTTCTACATGAATCTGCCAAATGATGAGAGCCAACAGAAGATTATTTCTTGTCTGTTTAATGCTTGGGTTGAGGCGACTACAATGAGCATTCCAGAGCGCATCAGAAAGAGTTTAAAACATGTAAGTTTGACCCTCGTCATTTTCGGGATTGGTTGGATTTTTTTTTGATTATTTGGATTATTCGGACTATTGTCATCTTTATTGTTATATGCATAATGTTTCGGCCAATGTGCCCTCTAGCCTTCTTCAGTTATTTCTCGTTGGACTCAGCAATCTTCTCAAACCTGGGAAGCTTCTTATCGTAATCGGGAGCCTTCATGGAACTTCAAACTGAGTTCCATTAACCATGATTGGGTACAATATTGTGCAGATGACAATAAAGATGAGGACAATAGTCCAAATAATACAAATGATACTAATTTTTATAATTAGAATCATCTCAAAAATTCAGAGAAAAGGTAGGATTTTTGTCAGTCAACAAAGCAAGATTCCTTGTTTCAGTCTTAGTAAATTGAGTCTTCTTTTGTTTTTCTTTTTTTTTTCTTCTTCACAGTTCCCTATAAAGTCATCATATTTGGAAGCTGAGCTAAACATCTTTGAGAAGAGACCCATTTACAGCACAGTGAGGGAAAATAAGAGGATTCAAAAGTGAGTAGAAGAAATATTTTCAAATTGGTTCATCCTAGCCTTACACAGTTTCATTCCAGGTCACCTCTGGGCAAGATGCAGTTGTGTTCCTCTGATATTTGGGATGGGTTGGTTGGAGGGAGAGATGATCCTTGTGTAGTTTCTATAAAAAGCTAGATGGAAACTACACAAGGTTGCTGCATGCTGTTTTAAACAGATCCTGGAAGCAGCTCCCTATAAAAGAGCAGCTGTACAGCCACTTACCTCCCATCTAACAAACCACCCAAATAAGATTAACAAGATATGCTGAGCACTGCTGGAGAAGTAAGGATGAACTCATAAGTGATATTCTCCTGTGTGATCCTACACATGGACATACCAGTATTGACTAACCAGCAAAAAATTTACATTTATTAGCTCTGTGTGGACACTGAATGCCATGTAGTTGACTTACCTAGAGTGATGGTTGATACGGACAAATGGCCAGAGACAGATAAGGGAGTCTGTGCTGTAGGCACACCTTGATGATAAGAATGATGATGGTGGGGTGGAGTGTAAAAACAGAAGTTTAATTAATAACTGAGATTAAAATTAAAGAAATAAAAATGGTAATACTTGATTATTTTAAAGGATTACCTGGCATTGCCAATATTGATCCTTTGGTTATAATGATTACCTAAGTTAAAGCAAAAATTCTTCCAAGCCATAGTTGTATCAGTGCTACTGTATGGCTGCACTACTTGGACCCCAACAAAGTGCCTGGAGAATAAGCTAGATGAGAGCTGCACAAGAATGCTGCGTGCAATCTTAAACAAGATGTGGAAACAACACCCCATGAAAAAACAGCTGCACAGCCACCTGCCCCACATCACACGTACCATCCATGTGAGGGGAACAAGACATGCTGAGCACTGCTGGAGAAGCAAGGATGAACTCCAGTGATGTTCTTCTATGGAAGCCATCACATGGGCTTGCCAGAGTAGGTTGTCCAGCAAAGACCTACATAGACCAACTCTGCGCAGAGGACCTCCCAGGGGTAATGAATGATAGGGACAGCTGGCGAGAGATTGTCATGGATATCCATGCTGCTAGTGTGACATGATGATGGATAACAATATTTTGACATCAGGCTATTTGATAATTAAGTACATCATGATCCGAAAGTATTGTCACCTCCCCCCCTACCAAAATATAACTCCTAATTAATCAGCTATAATTACATGAAATAAGCCGCTGGAAATGAAATAGACAATTATATTATTATATATTATAATTAATAATAAAACAAAAAACAAATGTTATAATTAATAATAAAACAAAAAATAATGGAAGTTAAAACAATATATAGGGATGACAAGACTTTCGGACCACCCTCTACTTTAATACAATTCTAGTTAGACATCTGAGAAAACTTTCAATGCAATACAAAGCGTTATAGATGTTACAGTAAATCATAGTAAAAAGTTTGACAATATAAAAAAAAACTTTATGTTCAACTTTTATTAACTAGAAATATTTGAAATCATATAATTATTAGTATTAGATAGTAATAATTGAAACTACACAACTGTGTGCAAATTATTTGTCTTAGATAGGAATACTTGATATCATATAACTCATACATCATATATATATATATATATATATATCAGAAGTCAGTGTAAAAAAAACTTGAGATCTGTGAAATGTGGAGTACCCCTTCATTGCCATTACTTCTGGGTCTACTCTGACATGAAGTGGTAGTACTTGTTAGGGTCCTATAGATCTGTTTAAAAATCTTCATATTCGATTGCACCATGTGCAAAAAAAAACAAAAACAAACTCTCAAAAAACAATTACGCAAAAAATGTAAATATAAAAATGTAAATGAATGGAATTCCCTAACCTCTAGGCATAAAATAATCCTAGATGGATTGACATGCCATTAAAATCAATCAATTAATTTTGAGTGAATTAAATTTTTCCACATCTGCTTTTCATCTAAAAAAGAATTATGGATGCTGTAAGAAAAAAATGTATGTTTTTTTTTTCTTATTTCAATGTGTTTTGATTTTTATCTTTCAGACTGACTGACATGAAAGAGAGCAATGAACTGGACAGTCTCAAATGGCAAAGGGTCACTGTGGTCCTTGAAATTTTACAGAATAAAAAGAAACTAAGCAATCCAGGAATTTTACTGCCCATCTGCTTTAAATTGCTCTCAAGGTTGGTACAAGGACAAGGGTGTAATGATTTTCATTTTTTATTTCTATGTGCAGAGGTATTGCATTCATTGACAAAATTTTTTTCTTTGGTGTGTGTGTGTACCGGGTGGTTTGAAAGTCTTATCACCCCAACATATTGTTTTCACTTACATTATTTTTTGTTTTAATGATATATAAGTTATGTAATTATTTTACCTCTAAAATAATATATATAGGGGTAACAAGATTTTTGGACCACGCTGTACATTAATCTACAGGGTCGTCCAAAAATCTTGTCACCCTTATTTTTGTTTTAACTTTCATTATATTTTGTTTTGATAATATAATATATAAGTTATTTATAATATATTTTACCTCTAAAAAAATTTTCAAAAATTAAATTATGTTCTAGAATTTCGGATTGTATTATATAATTATTTTACCTTTAAAAAAAAATATATATATATAGGGTGGGGTGACAAGACTTTTGAACCACCCTGTATATCTGCTTTCATTTGTACAAAAATGTATATTTTTATTTACATATACATACATCTGTATATGTGTGTGTGTGTATGTGAATGCATATAGTTTTTTATATATATAGCTGTTTGTGTTTTTAGGTAAATCAATAAGTCTGTCGCTGAATGATGGAAAAATATTTGTTTTACACAAATATCATAATCTTTTTACTTGCTAGTGCAATACCTGAAATTAAATTGTTGGCATATAAAAAAATGTCTGACTTTAGCATTAAATAACCCAACAAAGGTTGACATATCATAAAACCAAACAACTAAACAAACATCCACAATTTCGTAGATCTTTTTTTTTTTTTTTTTAATTCTTTTTTTTTTAGGTAAAATAATTATGTAATACAACTCAAAATACTAGAAAATAATTTAATTTTTAAAGATTTTTTAGAAGTAAAATAATTGCATAACTTATATATATTCAGAGATGCTGATAGGTACGCGTACTGCATCACAAAAATCTAAAAGGACGCAGTAAAATCATATCCATGCATCCCTGTTTTTTTTTTTTCCTGCTAACTTTAAATACATTTCAATATTTTCATGGAAACAAATTACACAGGATAGGTTACAAGGTAGGAGTTAGACGGCTTTAGTTCGAACCCATAAATTTTCCTGGGAACCATCCAAAGCAAATATGTGCATCCCAGGATGTACTAAATCAAAAAACTATCAGCATTTACTGTATAGTATATCATTAGAACAAAAAATAATGAAAGTTAAAACAATATGTGGGGATGACTTTCGGACCACCTTGTATATTAGAACCTCAAAATAAAGATGGTGCTGGTATTTTTTTATTTTTTTTGCTAACATTTCACACAAAATAAAGTAAATCTTTCTAATTCTATTATGATTCAATATTTTTAATTAAATTTTTTTTTTTTTATTTTTTTTTTTTATAGAGTGATGGAATTAGAGGAGAATAATTCAGCTGAATATTTGAAACAATTGTTGTTGTCGTGCATTTGTAACCTTTCCGGCAGAATGATTGGAGATCCTCAACTTCTTGGTAAGTTCAGTCTTTGAGTTTTTAGGCATACAAACACCACAGTATCACCCGAGTTCAAATCCTAGACAAGGCTGTTTCACTTTAGGCTAATGCCCATCTGTTCTCTCTTCAGCTATGGATAAATAGTAGGACAGACTGGATTCTTTAGCCTTGGTTTGACAACAAGTCTAGGAGAAGGAAAACACTGAATTCAAACTAGCTTTACTCTGCTTAACTCTTAACATCCTATACCGCCTCATTCCACCTGACCAGACGTCACATTTCCTAATCTGCCCCAAACGATAGCCTTTGTTTAAATGTAATATTAAACATATTTAGAAGTCTTTGATTTAAGGGAAATATCTTGGATAACTTGAAAAGGCCATTTTTAGATAAATCCTTATAGGAATGGTGCTCTGGACTTGGAAAATTCTCAACAGGATGTTAAGAGTTAAAGAATAGACTGCCTGTGGTGGAGGAGTTGGGTAAATACAAACACTCAATATCACCCACAGCTAACAATTTTTTTTAAGTTAATTTTCTTCTAAAATAATAAAATCCTAGCATCTTTGGTTTAGAAGAAAATTAACTTTCTATTTAAAAAGATTATTAGAGATTTACTTATTTACTAGCAGGTCCTGTGGATATACCACAGCATGATAATTTAATTATTACATTTGATCTGTTTACTGAAGAGCTATTGCAAAAATAGTTCAATATGTAAAAAGCATGATAATCTTGATTTAACTCTGTCTCTCACTCTTTTTTAAAAGAGGGGTTGTTAAATATTTACATTAATTTGCCAATAAAAATCTGTGGGGTGGCGTTTGAAATATCTACATTAATTTGTTAATGAAAAAAGTGACAAAAACACGACTCAGAAAATATCTAAGTTGGGCCAAAAATTTGCTGGTGCTGGCTCGTTAAAACATAGTGTAAATTAAGACAGGAGGACTGGATGACATGAAATCAAAATTACCAAAATATATTCCGTAATTCACAATTCAAATATAAAACAAACGTGTAACTTTCTTTTTTTTTTTTTTTTTTTTTTTTTTTTTTCAATTCATTTTAATTTTACGTTGACCATTAAGCATTTGGAATGTTTCATTTTAAAAATTGGGTGAAATAAAATGGGACAAATAAGAAATCTGCAATTAAGCAATACCAATAATGTGGATTTACATTTTTGCATTGCATCTTGGATGATTTGGACGGTCTCATTTTTAACCAGAGGGTGTTGCAGGATGATAATGGATGGAAGATTTAGGAACAGACATACTAATATATAGATGTGTGATACTGAATATTCCTGGATTGTTTGTTATCAAGGCAAATGAACATTTAGCTTTCACAAATATGAAATCAAACTATAAAAAAAGCAATTTTTATCTATTTTCTATTGCTTGTACTTTTTTCCAATTTTTAAAAGAGATTAAAAAAAACAAAAAACGTCTGTATCACAATACAAAGAATACACTAATAATCACCATAAGTTTCAGTGTAAAAAGTTAAGTTGATGGCGTGGCCTATTCTCAGTATCAGCCAGACAGCGAGGGAGTCTATCCCCTTTTCGTTAGTACTAGACCAGGGAGATTTTTTTTAGGTGGAGCATCACACCTACCCTCAGCTTCCCTCTTTACCGCACAGATCAGATTTTCCAATCTGTGCCACTCATGCACTGAGTTGACAGGAACCAGTATCAAACCAGGAACCCTGTGATTCCTAGGTGGGTGCTCTAATAACTGAGCTAAACCTACCCCTTAAGTTTCAGTGTAGAAAGTTTTAAAATTCATCTATGTCCTTTATACTAAAAGTCATGGGAACTAAGCATTTTGTACATTAATGGTTTCAGGCAAACACCATTAGTCTTTATAGTTATTTACTAAGTTTAGCTGTGGCACCCTATGAGAATCAAACTCACTAACAATGCTTTTGATAGAAAAATATATATGTTGCCCAAATTATTATTTTTTTTTTTTTTTTTATGAATTTTTCCAATATAAAGAAAGAAGGAAAAAAAGAAATAATTACTTATTTTGTATTATTTGGATTTTTCAGACTGTTTTTCTCATCTTTGTTGTTATATACATAATGTTTCAGCCGATAAATCCTATGGCCTTCTTTGGGTGTTTCTTGTCAAACTCGATAACCTTGTTGTGTATATAACAATAAACATGAGTAGAACAGTCCGAAAAATACCAATAATACCAATAATACAAATTACCAAGCCCCATCTCAAAAATTCAGACAAATGGTTACTTATTGTATTTGATTTTTTTTTCTTTTCTTTTAATTTTTAAAAGCTGTGCTGCAGTCAAGCAAATTTGATATGGAATTAATTGTGCAGTGCATTCGTTCATCAAGCAGCCCACAGACCCATCACCATGCTCTCCTTTTGCTCACAGTGGCAGCCAAAATTAATCCAGTAAGTAATCCACTATAATATTTAACTTTTAATTTCAATCTGTCAAAAATGTTGGTGCTACTTTATTATGTGATCTACGTATGATGATGGTATGCAATCTACCTAACCTGATTCATTTTAATTTCTTTTAATAATAAATATATAATTTTTTATTATCTATTTTTTGATGTTGTTGATTTTGGTTGATGTATATTTAATTTGTCTATAAATTTAATAGGTTATTTTCAAATTTCTATAATTTTAATTTTTTTAATAAATATATAAAAAAGTATAATCTTTTATCCAAGCCATAATAAAAAAAAAATATGTATTTAGATGACATGCTAAAATAAAATTTGATTTTTGTAGATCACATAGCAAAGTAGCACCAAGAAAAATCTCTTAACATTTGTGTGTAGACAATGGGTGTTCATCTTGTCTTAACGACTTTCATGACTGCATTTATACTAGTTTCTCTCTAATCATCAAGTTGAACCCACTGCCCAATCAGGTTAGATATTTAGTCCAGAACTTTATCTATCTATCTCTCTCTCTCTCTCTCTCTCTCTCTGAATTCAATGACTGAAGAACTCTTATCTGCACTATTTCCTGCATTATCAGATCTAAAAGCTAGAGAAAAAGGTGCTACTTAGGTATTTGATCTACATGTAATGAAATTGATTTGGTATGCAATCTACCTAACCCGATTCATTTCAATTTCTTTTAATAATACTAGCAAATATATGCACCCTCCAGGTGAAAGTATTTAAGTTTTAATGTAATAAAATATTATATTAAATTAGAAAGGCTAATGAAACTAAATAAGAATGCAGGTAAAAAGATTTGAATTAGGGATGTATAATCGAAAAATAGAACAACTGAAACTAACTCTTCCATCACTCCCTTCATTCATTGCTAAATTTTCCTAATTTAACTATTCAGTTAAATTAGGAAGTAAAGAATAAAATTGTAGTTTTTTCTTCTTGTTAATGGATTTCTTTTAAGATTTATCCCCAAGATTTTTGCTCATATTCATTAAGATAAAGCCAAACAATTAGAAATCAAAAATACTAAGCACATATTTATTAAAATCAAATTTTTAATATCAATATGCAATTTAGACTTCCCATTATCACTGTAAACCGCTATTTTGTTGTATATATAAATACAATTGCATGTTATTAGTATGTAGATATGGTCAACAATAATAATGTAAAACAATTTTATTAATAATTGAGGTTTAAATAAAAAAATAAAATGAAGAATGTGACATAAACAATTAAGGGAATTGTGACTTGAGTAGTGATATAGTTTTGGTTACAGACTAACACACAATCTCCATTATAATAAGAAATTATATAGTTTTTTATTATCTATTTCTTAATTTAATGTATATTTAATTAATTTGCCTATGAATTTAATAAATTATTTTCAAATTTGTATAATTTCTAGATCATATACTAAATTAGCACTCAAATTTTATTGTCCTGGGTATGACATCATATTGCATCTAATGGTGAAGTTTCAATTCTGGAGCTCTGGGGAGTGTGGAGTACTCTTTTATTGCCATTACTCCAAGGTCCACTCTGACCCAAAGTGGTACTACTTGTTAGGGTCCCATTTATGGGTTAATTAGAAAAAAAATGATTTTTTTAAATTGTTTTTAAAAAATTGAGTTTAAATTAAAAGAAATTTGAATACCCATCAAGAATGAATAAAACAAAATCTCTTCAGCATAAGATAACCCAACAATGATTGACATGCCGTAAAATCCAACCACTCTAACCAAACCTTTAAATATATTATGTGTATGTATTTCTGACTTGTATTTACACATCTGATTAAATGTTTCTGATTTACTCTTTTTTTTCTTTTTTTGTTTCTTTAAAAGGAACTTCTGCTCCATAATGTAATGACTGTATTCACATTTGTTGGTGGCACAATGGTCCGACAGGATGACACTTACAGTTTCAATATGATTTACCGAACATTAGAAACAGTCATTCCTCCTCTGTTAGCGGTAAGTATTATTAAGATTGCTTTTCTTTTCAGTATAAGACGTATCTCGTAATTTGGTTTGGTCATGGGAGTGCTTATTCATGTAGCGTGTCTTGCGCATGAATAGCCTCCTTTGACCAATGAATAAATACAAAGTACAAAATTGAAAATTTTTAAAATCTACTTATGGAATGTAACAGTAATATATATATATATATATATATACAATAGACAGGTAAGTTACAGATGATTCAATTTGGGATCTTCTTTATCCTCTGTATATTGATGCATGCACACATATAAATTTATACAAGGATTAAGTCCCTAAGAAAGCTCAATCTATGATAATTAATAACTTGATTATATACAGGGCAATAAATGATTTTAATGTTCATATTTATTTTTTTAAGAATTTAATTCACTTTGCAAACTCTTTTTCCTAATCTCAATTATCTACCCAGAGCTCAATGGATGACACAACGGTTCATGTTTTGTCTAGTATATATATATATATATATATATGAATGTTTGTGTGTATCTTATGTGTTTGTTTGTTGTTTTTCAGGCCTGTGAAGAAAGAGCTAAAACAAGTCAGCAAGAAATTGGGACAGTGGATGATGTGGTTGTCATGGTGCTTAAAGTTTTTGTCGATGCTTTCCCTCATGTTCCATCTCATCGACGTATCATGCTCTTCCCAGAATTAATTCGAATCATTGGACAAGGCAAACATCTTTGGTGTCTTCTACTGCTGCTTATTGAACATTTTGTTATCCATGGTTCCACCAAAACCCAAACGGATAACCAAGACGTAAGTTTTTTAATGTTAGTCTTTTATATTTTTCTAGTTAGGCTTACATAGGATAATCATATTGATGCTAGGCTTGCTAAATGAATGCTTTGAGCGGGTTGATGATGGAATCTATATATTAATACATTATCTAATAATAAAGTAAGCCTAATGAGTCAGAGAATATCTACCTAGGTTTCTCAAGAATTATCCTGATGATCCGTTAGGAGAAACCTAGGTAGATATTATCTGACTCATTAGGCTTATTCTATTATTTATTGAGTTTAGAAATAAAATAAAATAAAAATATTAATACATTATCTATTAATAATGGAGATTTGGTCTCCTTTTGTCTGTAACCAAAACTACATCACCGTTTACGTCATAATACTGAAACACATCAATACATAGAATAGAGAACAACCCTGCAATCAGTTTTTAAAATTATTTTTTCACTCTTACCCTTTTTTCAGTAACAACAGCTTAAAAAGTTTACAAATAAATAAATAACTTTTTTATGTATAATTTATGTGTAAAATATTCCAAATAATTATTTAATTAATAATTTATACATACACAAATAATTTTTTGAGGGGGACAGAACTAAGTTTCCATTTCAAATTGTTTTATTTTTTTACTCCTTTAATAAATTTGATCATTTTACTTACTGATGATACAAACTCTCCAACATTTAATTTTTAACTCCCTGGCAGTATCTTCAAATTTATTTATTATATTTGTTGGGTGGGGCTGTAGAATACACTGACTACACCTCTGCAGAGGGGTAAAGTATCCCCCAATTGGGCCACCTGTTGGCTGTGGGTGGCAATGCTTAAGGATGGAACCCTGGTGGCTGAGCAGTCCATGACATGCAACACTCCACTTTTGCCTTAAGCTAGATGGGCAATCGGAGAGGCCCTCTCTGATCAATCGGCTGGTCACATCAAGCCCTAGCACCTATATGATTGTCCCAACCCTGTTGCCCTTATGGTAAACCCCTAACCCTTTTTATCATTATATGCTAGAAGGTGTTGGTTGATGGTCTTAATGTCCTGGGTATGACGTTAAACTTTCTCTGATGGTAAAATTCCAATTCTGTAGCTCTGGGGTATGTGGAGTACCCCTTCATCACCATTACTCCCAGGTTGACCCTGACCCAGAGTGGTAGTACCAGTTAGGGTCACATCTATGAGTTAAATAGAAAAAATGTGTTTAAAAAGAAAATTGAGTTTTAAAAGAATGTTGAATACCCATCAAGAATGAAAATGTCTTCAGCATAAAATAACCCAACAAGGGTTAACATGCTGTAGCATCCAACCAACTAAGCCAAACCGAACTTTATATTTACTAGCAAATACATGCACACTCTGGGTGCAAGTAATTAAGTTTTAATGTAATAAAATATTATATTAAATTAGAAAGGCTAATGAAACTAAATAAGAATGCAGATAAAAAGATTTGAAACAGAGGGGGGATATAATCGGAAAATAGAACAACTGAAACCTACTTTTCTATCACTCCCGTCTTTCATTGCTAAATTTTCCTAATTTAACTATTTAGTTAAAATAGGAAGTAAAGAATTAAATTACAGTTATTTCTTCTTCTTGTTAATGGATTTTTTAAAAGATTTATCCCCGAGATTTTTGCTCATATTCATTAAGATAAACGCAAACAATTAGAAATCAATAGTACTGAGCACATATTTATTAAAATGAAATTTTTAATATCAATATGCAAATTAGGCTTCCCGTTCACACTGTAAACCACTATTTTGTTGTATATATAAATACAATTGCATATTATTAGTAGGTCGATATGGTCAACAGTATTAATAATGTAAAACAACTTTATTAATAATTGAGGTTTAAATAAGAATAAAATTGTGAAGAATGTGACGTTAATGACTAAAGGAATTGTGACTTATTAATAGTTTTGGTTACAAACAGACAAACACACAATCTCCATTATAATAAGAGATGCTATGCTTGGTAAATGAATGCTTTAAGCATAGCACGTAATACTAATTCCTTTGATTATGTTGAAGATGAAATAAATTGATATTTCTAGAAGGTTACTAAACAGGACTGACACTTAAGCAAGGTTGGATACTGAACCAACCAAAAATTTGTCATGAGTACCTTGTCGTGATGTAATGGTCAGTCAGCTACATTAACGGATTATTGTTAGTGAGTTTGATTCTCACTGGGTTGCTCCTGTATTTTTGGCCTTGTGCCAGACTTGGCTAAGTTTAGTAAATGGCTTTAAAAAAAACTTCTTTTTTTTAATCTTTTTTTTTTTAATCTATTTTTTTAATCTTTTTTTTTTTTTTTTTTTTCTTTGCACTTGCAAATAAGATAGCTTGTCTTTGCATTTGTCTGTTTGAATCATCTTCACTCTGAGTTTCGTGATTGAAGTTGTGGTTGGTTGAATCATTTAACACTAACTAATTATTCACTTGGGTGAAAGAAACAAGTAGTAGTTTTGAAACTTTTGACTCAATCTAGTATAAAACATTTTATTAATTCTGTAAAATTATATACAAATTACATGCCTAATCTGTCTTGTATGGTGTCTGTATTTTCTGTATTTTTTATTTATTTATATTTTTCTATTTTCTTTTGCAGACCAATGACACGCTTCCTTTGGAGCTGGAATTTTGCTTGAGTCTCAGCGTCCAATTCCCTCCCAAACAACAACTTGATGCCATTTACAATAGCATTCTTTATTTATCCAAACTTCCAGCTAGAACAAATCAAGGTAACTAAAAAAAAACAAAGCATAAAAGAATCATTTTGATTTTTTTTTTTTTTCCCAGACTATTGTTCTCCTCTTTATTGTGGTATGTAAAATCACAATATTTCGGCCACTGTATCCTCCGGCCTTCCTCAGGTGTTTCCTGTGTTAGGCAAGCATAGCAATAACCCAACCTGGGAAATCATTTTGAATAGTTTAGCTGTTGATTAAACAAGGCATCGAAGAATTTTTGAAGATCTAATTCAAATTAATGATATCATTGTTTTTTTTATTCAGACAAATAACAAAAAAGAACTTTCTTTTTTAAGAAATGATAATTCTTCTATAATTATTCCTATATTATTTTTTTAATATCTTATTATAATGGAGATTGTATGTTTTTCTGTCTGTAACCAAAAATATATTACTACTCAAGTCACTATTCCCTTAGTTATTAATGTCACATTCTCCATAATTTTATTCTTATCTAAACGTCAATTATTAATAAAATTGTTTTACATTATTAATACTGTTAGCCATATCTACATACTAATAATATGCAATTGTATTTATATATACAACAAAATAGTGGTTTACAGTGTGAAGGCTAATTTGCATATTGATATCAAAAATTTGATTTTAATAAATATGTGCTTATTTATTTGTACTAGCAAATATATGCACCCTCTGGGTGCAAGCATTTAAGTTTGAATGTAATAAGATATTATATAAAATTAGAAAGGCTAATGAAACTAAATAAGAATGCAGATCAAAAGATTTGAAACATAGAACAACTGAAACTTACTCTTCCATCACTCTCGTCTTTCATTGCTATTTTTTCTAATGTAAGTATTTAGTTAAAATAGGAAGTAAGAATAAACTTAGTTATTTTTTCTTGTTAATGGATTTCATTTAAGATTTATTAAAGAGATTTTTGCTTATATTCATTAAAATAAAACCAAACAGTTAGAAATCAATAACACTGAGCACATATTTATTAAATTCAATTTTTTAATATCAATATGCAAATTAGCCTTCCCGTTCACAATGTAAACCGCTATTTTGTTGTATATATAAATATAATTGCATGTTATTCGTATATCGATATGGTTAACAGTATTAATAATGTAAAACAATTTTATTAATTATTAAAAAGGTTAAAATAATATCATGGAGAATATGATGTCAATAACTAAGGGAATTGTGACTTGAGTAGTAATATAGTTTTGGTTACAGACAGAAAAACACACAATCTCCATTATAATAAGATATATTAATTATTTGTTACTTATTACTTTATTTGTGTATATTATTATTAAATAACTATTATTTATAGGATAATTCCTGTATTATTTTTAAAAGCTTCCAATGTTTTGTTTTTATGAAAGTGGGAAAGTATTGGAAGCTTTTTTTAAAAGAATTTTTATGTTCTCAGTGTTTTTTTTTATTTTCTATTCATCCCACGATAAGAATAAAAAAGCATTCTTTTTTTCTTGGTTGATAAAGAAGAAATATTTGTAAATATCTTGGTGAGTATTGGTCTTGATGCAAGAAGGTGAAAGTCACTCATAGAACTATGAATAAATTTGTTACCATAGCAACCTACTGGAATTTGATGTTTCAACCAATAAATTTTACAATTTCTTTTACCTTAAATTTTACCTTAAAAAATGTTTGTTTATTGAAAATCAGCAAGAAAATGATTGTCTCAGGTCAGGAAGAAAACAAAAAATCTTATTTTTAGTAAATTTTTTTTTTTTTTCAATTTTTTTTTTACTATTTATTGTTGTTTTTTTTACTGTTTTTTTTTCTTTTAACTGTTTTTTTGTTTTTTAATTTAAAAAAAATTTTTTTACTGTTTGTTTATTTTTTTTTTTTACTGTTTGTTTATTTTTTTTTTTTTTTTTACTGTTTTTTTTTTTTTTTAATTTTTACTGTTTGTTTTTTTTCTTTTCTTTTACTGTTTTTTTGTATTTAATTCTTTGTTGTTTTTTCCATTACAGACAGCGTTGTGCCCAGACCACGTTTACCAGAGAATTTGTCTCAATGGCGAAGTGCTGATGTTAAAATATTCAATGTTAGTCATCACACAAACAAACGTCTATGGCATTTCAAATGTGCAACTATCAATTTTTTTGTTAGTTTGCTCAGCTCAACGGAAATTATCAGTCAGGTAAGATTTTGATAAATCATAGCTCAAAATTCTTCTCAGGTTTTAACCCGCTCTGTCAGCTGGGGCTGACCTCTGCAGAGAGGGTAAGAACCTTCACCCCAACTACCCAATAGGGTCACCTGTTGGCCACAGGTTGTAAGATGTAAGTTCTTCAATATTAGTCTCTTATATTTTTCTAGTTAGGCTTCCATATGATAATCATATTTATGCTAGGCTTGTTGATGTGATGGAATCTATATATTAATACATTAATATATTACTTAATATTCAACCTGTCCTGTTGGCTGGGGCTATAGAATACACCGACTACACCTCTGCAGAAGGGTAAAATCCCCCTAATGGAGCCACTTATGGCAGTGAGTGGTATCCTGGTGGCTGAACACTCCATGACTTGCAACATTCCACTTTACTTGGGCTAGACAGGTGTTCAGAGAGGCCACATCCAATCAATCGGCTGGTCATGTCCAGTCCTAGCACCTATAGAATTGTCCCAACCATATTCCTCAATTGCTCTTATGGCAAGCCCCCAACCCTTTTTTAGCCCTGTTGGCTGGGGTTGTATGACTTCACCACTGCAGAGGGATAAGATCCCCTTAATAGGTGCAACCTGTGATGCTTATGGATGGAATCCTAGTAGCTGAAAGTCCACGACTTGTAACACTCCACTTTGACCCTTACTTGGGCTAGATAGGCGGTTGGAGAGGCCCCCTTCGATCAGTCAGCTGGTTATATCAAGCTCTAAAACCTATATGATTGTTCCGACCGTATTGCTCTTATGGCAAACCATCAACCCTTTTTATCATGTGCTAGAATGCAGTGGCTAGTGTCTGAAGATGCTGTAACAAGCTAAGCTTGTTGCAGTTGAAATAAATAATTACATGAAGCAAATTTAAAGTTTTCATTTATTCATATATATATATATATATATATATATAATAAAAAAATTGTTTAAAGTTTTCATTTATTCATATATATATATATATATATATATATATATAATAAAAAAAATTGTTGACCGTTTGCAGCCCTTATAATAAAGACATGAAAAAAAATTGAATTCAAGATTAATCATTTAATTTGTAGACATTTTTGTTTTTTAATTTATTGAAAAATTGTTTTTTTTTTTTTTCTTTTTTCACCTGCTAGATTGCAAGCACTCCTGAAGATGAACTGCAGGACGTCTACCAGAAACTTCTGGAAATCATTCTTCATTATTTAAGCCATGTTTTAAAAATGACTGAAGTGGAACAAGCACATGCACCCGCTCGTTTCTGGAGAATGTTGCTCAATCAAGTGTCAAATCTTTTGGATAAAGTAAGTTTAGGAGGGTCAGGATTATGAGTATTTGTCTGAATTTTTTAGATGAGGCTTGATAATTTGTATTATTGTATTATTTAGATTTTTCAGACTGTTGTCCTCATCTTTATTGTTATATACACATTTCAGCCAACATGCCCTCTGGCTTTCTTCAGGTGTTTCTTGTCTAACTCTGTAGATTGAATAAAGAGTTTGGTTTGAAGTTCCGCGAAGGCTGCTGATTACGACAAGAAACGCCTGAAGGATGCCAGAGGGCACATCGGCCAAAATGTTGTGTATAGGTGAGGACAACAGCCCCAAAAATCCAAATAACACAAAGGATTATGTGTAATATTTTCTTAAATTTTGTACAGGTATGGACTATGTTAAAGTTACAAAAGGTCACCATTTTTTTTTGTGACCACCCCCTCAAATTTGGAGAGTTTAAAATTGACATAACTCTGCCAATTTTTGGAATTGGAAGCTAAAATTTTGGGGATTGTCTAACTTTACATTGTATAAAATGTCAATAAAAAAAGTGGATGATTTGACATGTAATTACCCTTATGAGTGTTGGAAGGTGAGGTCAGTTTGAAAGAAGAAAAATGTACCCCAAATTTTGAATTGATTGATTAGATCATGGTTTCATAAGTTTTGGAGTCTGTTATTTTTGTTGTCTTTATCCTTATGTCTTGATAGTTTTTCATTTTGTCATCTTTAAAAATCTTCTTGATAAAAGGGAGAGAAAAAATCTGACAAAAATTAATTTCTTTCCATTTGCTGTATATTTTCGCTGATTTATTTTTTGTAAATACAGTACTATTATACGGCTGCACTACTTGGACTCTTATGAAACAATTAGAGAAAAAGCTTGATGGGAACTGTACAAAAATTCTACATGCTTTCTTGCACAAATCCTGGAAGCAGCACCCCACAAAAGACCAACTGTATGGCTACTTGCCTTCTATCACACAAACTATTTGGGTTAGATTGACAAGAAATGCTGAAGAAGCATAAGTGATGATATCCTATGGGCACCTGCACGCACAAGTGTGGGTCCACCAGCAAAAACTTACATCACTCAGCTCTGCATGGACATTGGATGCTATGCAGAGGACCTACTAGGAGTGATGACTGATAGGGACAGATGGTGAGGAGGTGTCATAGAGATCTGTGCTGTCGGTGATGATTGTCTCTAGGGAGAATTATTAGTTGTTTATTCTTGTAGAACCCTTGCAGAGTCTACAGTTGCATTACTCCCAGGTCCGCTCTAACCTGGAATGGTAGTACCTCTTAGGATCCCATCTATGGGTTGAATAAAAATATGTTTTAAAAAAATTGAGTACCCATCAAGAATGAATAAAACAAAAATGTCTTTGGCATAAGATAACATAACAAGGGTTGACATGCCATAAAATCCAACCAACCACTCATGTTTAACTTGGTCTTAAAAAAAAATTGGGTACCATTATAGTATGTGGCCTACAAAATCATGTCTCTTTTATAGTATGTGGCCTACTATAAAAAGCATATTATATGGTTATAATAATAACTGCTACTCTAACCCCAACCCTATTTTAGAATTAAACAGATCTCTTATTCATGTAAATTATGAATAAATTCTTTTATAATTATTCTTAATTACTATATACAGTTTATGACTGAATTGCATTTCTTGAAATTGAATATATGTGAAAAATAATTAGTTTCAATAAATTGCCTACTACTTATATCTATAAATATAATCTTACTGAGGTAGGACACATTCAAACCGGGTAGGCTACATACTATAACAGAATCAAAAAGGTAGGCCACATAGTTTAACAGCACCAAAAGTTGTTTATTACACTAGTCGGTAAAAAACCTGTTCTTTTTTTCTTTTGCAGTTGTGTAGTCTATTACCAGACAGAGTGTTTATTGAAGTTGTCTCAACTCTTATTAACCACAAACTGACAACTGTTCAGCGGAAATCAATTGAATTACTTAATTCCAAACTGCAACAATTTACAGATGATCTGGATGACGACATTGTAAGTAAATGGTTTTGTTTTTTTCACTTTTCATTATTTATTTTCATTATTTTTTTTCATTTTTTTTTCATTTTTCTTTTTCATTTTCATTATTTCTGCAAATTTTGTCTCTTTAATAAATTAAAATTTGTCTTATCTATTAATTTTACTAATTTTATCTACATAATAATAATATTAATGAAAAAAGTATACTTGGGTTCCACCCAAGGGACTTTAAAAAAAAGGTATTATAACTATAGTAGTAGTTTTGCATACGAAAAATACAAGCATAATTGTAGCTTATCTAACTCTGTGTGGGAAATCAAAAAGAAGCAAGAGATAGATCTTATATTAAAATGGTAAATAATAAAAAAAGATGCTGAAAATATAAGGCTGGCAATAAGTTTTGCTCCTATGTATGGAGGAAAAGCTTACTATAGCTTCTTATAATAACCTAGTGAACTACTTAATCTGAGTACTGAAGTATTAAATGCTTGTAGACATTTTTTTTAAAAGCCTGGCTCCTTAGCCAATTAAAAATAGGGTTTTTTTTTTTTGGGGGAGGGGTTCCTTATGCTAATTTTCTTTTCTTTCTTGTGGCCACTTAAATAAGAAAATGTTGTTTGTGCCAACCCACTTCAGTCAGAATTATCCTGAAAATCAGGTGAAACCTGTGTAGGTAGTTTCTCACTCTTTAGGTTTATATATAAATATATATATATATATATATATATAGTATTATAGTGTGTACAGAAATAACCTATAACTATAAAACTAAATCTGCTCTACTTACATATTGAGCACTTTATATTTGTTATAACTCTGACTTATCCGAGTAACACTGATACCAACCAAATATTGAAACCAACCCAATATTTTTACTGGTAAGTCATTCCCTTTACATACATACATACATATATGGCATTAGATAACCCACAAAGGTTGATATGCCATAAAATACCAACCAACAAGAATATTGTCTTATGACAAACTCCAGAGATTAGAACTTGTTTTCATTTATTTATGTGGATTCAATTTTTGTTTTTACTTTTCTACCAAGAAAATTTTTTTTTTTTCATCTCCATAAAAACCAAAATTTCTTCTTTTTCCAGCTGCAACTACTTTTACCATTGGTTAATAAACTGACAGATATAGTTGAAACAAAGATCATCATTCAACGTTCAGTCGATGAAATGAACATTGTGATCGGTCAAACAGCACTTTTCTCCTTGAAACTTTTGTGTCGTCGTTTGGCAGGAAGAGGGGTCAAACAATACAGCCATGTAAGTGTTTTTTTTTTTTTTTTTTTTCTTTTCATTAAAATTTTGAAAAGAGTTGAATCAACTATTCACAGTCCGTCACACCATTGAGGCCTATTTTGTGTTTTACTCAGTAAGTTTATACTGCTAGTTTAAACCCTTTATATCATTGAATAGTGTTTGTTGAAATCTTTCTCTTGCATATAAGATATTTTCTCTCCCTCCACTCGTCAAAGTTATATTTATTTCCTAATAACATCAAAGCATTGTGTTAAAAAGCAGCCTTAGTTGTGTTGTGGACTGTCAGAAAGCTGTGATTTGGGATTTTTTTTTTTTTTTTTTTTTTTTTTTTTGTTATTGGTGTTTTTTAGAAATAATTAGAATTTGTTTTATAACTCTAGTTTAATCTGACAAGTAAGTTTTGGACCTCAAATTACTTTGAGTGATTGTACCCGTTATGACCCCATCTATGGATTAAATGCCGGGTTAGCTCAGTCGGTAGAGCGTTCGGCTAGAAACCACAAGGTTCCTAGTTCAATACCAGCCCTCGCCAACTCAGCGTATGAGTAGCACAGGGATCTGTGCGGTAAAGTAAGGAGCTGATGGTAGATGTGGCACTCCACCTCAGATGCAAAAAAACAATCTCCTTCATCTAGCACTAGTGAAAAGCGGATACACTCCCTTGCGGATTGGCTGATACTGACTTTAGGCCACCTCGGCGACTTTACTTTTTTTTATGGATCAAATAAATCTGAGATAATATTTAAAATAATTGATGCATAATAAATGTCACCGGAGTGGACTAGTCTATCTCCTTTTCACTAGCATTAGACCAAGGAGATGTTCTTTCCCGCACAGATCACTAATGAGTTGGCAAGGGCCGGTACCAAACCAGGAACCTTGTGATTCCTAGGCAAATGCACTAGCGACTGAGCTAAGCCGGCCCTTGATGCTTAAAACATTGGTATTTCAACTATGAAGTATTTATCTATTTTAAATGATTGTGAAATTTATTAATATATTGGCTCTTAAAACATTGTTATGATACGAAAAGTTTACCCATTTAATTTCTGCCATGTAAGCTCGGGCTGTAGAATATGCCAACTGCACATCTACAGAGGGGTAAAATCCTTGTTGGCCATGGGTGGTGACCCATGATGCTTAAGGATGTAATCCTGGTGACTGAGCAGTCCATGACATGCAACACTCCACTTTGGCACTTACTTGGGCTAGATAGATGGTCAATAAGCCCCCCCTCCGATCAATCAGCTGGTCACGTCAACCTCTAGCACCTATATGATTTTTCCAACCCTATTGCTCTTATGGCAAACCCCCAACCCTTTTTATCATATATTTGCTAGAAGGTGGTGGCTGAGGGTCTTGGTGTCATGGGTATGATGTTAAACTGCTTTTCATGGTGAAATTCCAATTCTGGAGCTCTGGGGAGTGTGGAGTATCCCTTCATTGTCATTACTTCTAGGTCCACCCTGACCCAGAGTGGTAATACTTGTTAGGGTCCTATATATGGGTTAAATATAAGAAAATAAGTTAACAAAAAATGTATTTGAAAAAAAGAAAATTGATTTTTTTAAAAAATTTTAGTAACCATCGAGAAAGAATAAAACATTGTTTTCGGCATGAAATAACCCAATGATTGAGATGCCGTAAAATCCAACTAACCAAAATATAGACCCAGTTATGGGTTAAATAGTATCATTACTATTCTTCTATTGAGGGTCGGTTTAGCTCAATCAGTAGAGCATTTGCCTAGGAATTGCAAGGTTCTGGGTTGATACAATTTTGTTCTTTTTCTTTGGCTTCATAAGACCTAAAAATATTCAACTGAATCCTAAATGATTTTTCTAATCAGAAAATGAAATCATGAGAATAAAAAATTTCTTATTTTTATATAATTGTATATTTGTCAGGACAGTAGTCATAAAGGTTATGGGAGAACAATGGTCATATGATAAAGTGACCCTATAAGGACAATGGTCATATGATAAAGTGACCCTATAAGGACAATGGTCATATGATAAAGTGACCATATAAGGACAAGTGTCATATATTGTCAGTGACTATATAAGGACAAGTGTCATATATTGTCAGTGACTATATAAGGACAAGTGTCATATATTGTCAGGGTCCATATAAGGACAATGGTCATATATTGCCAGGGTCCATATAAGGACAATGGTCATATATTGCCAGGGTCCATATAAGGACAATGATCATATATTGTCAGGGTCCATATAAGGACAATGGTTCTATACTGACAGTGATCATATAAGGGCAATGGGTAGGATGACAGTGATTCTATGATGTCAGTGACCATATAAGGACAATCATCATAGGATGACAATGGTCATATAATGTTAATGATCATAATAGGACTATGGTCACATGATAACAGTGACGATATAAGAACAATCATATGATGAGTGATCTTATTAAGGACAATGCTCATATGATGATGAGCCATGAAATCGAAATTCAAGACTTCTGTTCAGATTTGACTAAAGACTGAATTTTTTTTCTCCAATTTTCACTTTGTTTTTTTTTTCCTTTCAATTGTTGTTGACTTGTGTTTTTTTTTTCTTTTCTTTGCAGGCATTGAGTGTGTCAACTGCTGTGCTGAAGCAACGCCAAGACAGTGTGCAGCTGATGGCCTGCTCTATTCTATGCATCGGGGAAGTGTACAGTGCTCCATACAATGACCCACATTTGTTGCAACAAATGACCGAAACAATGCCTACAGTTATTAATCTCTTCAAAAATACAGACTTACTTTTAGGGTCAGTTTCAATACTTTGCTACTTTTTTTTTTTTTTTTTTTTTTTTTTTTTTGAGGGCGTTGGTTGGGATCATTATTTTAATCCTATGCACTTTAGCACAGGTAGTATACTCTCATCCTTTCATATTAGCATTCCCAATTGATTTATTTTATGTTATTGTTATTTAATCACATTAGTTATATAGAGCTCTGTAAATGGAGTTCAGAACTGTTTGAATTATGCAAATATCACCAGTGGTTCAAATGTTATGAGAATTTTTTTAAAATTCAATGGATAAAAACACTTAAAGATTACATATTTAGAAAGATTATTTTCTTTTCTTTCCAACCATACAAATATTTTAAAAATTGGACCAAAAATACGCAATAAATTGCAATTTAAACCGATTAAGGTGAAAATTTGTCAATGTCCACCGATTTTACCTAATGTGCTGGTAATGCTATTCATATGCCCTGTGATATTATTTTGAGTAAATATTTTTTTGTGTACTGGGTAGTTTAGGTACCCTTATTTTATTGTACACAAATATTTCAATAAATTTATTGAAATATTTATATGAAAATTTTCTCTCTTTATTATTTTCTATCTTTTGTTTATTTCAGTTAATTTTTCATAGATGGCTTGTTTTTTTTAAGCTTATTTAAACCAAGTATTGGCGTTTTAAGCTACTTCAGCTCAAATGGAGTTTAATTTTTTAGAGTTTAGAATTATATATAACTACATAGGGAGACATCAGGATTTTAGACATAAATAGATGGGGTATCTTAGTCAGTAGAGCACCCGGACAAGAATCGCAAGGTTCCTGGTTCGATGCCGGTCCCCACCAACTCAGTGTATGAGTAGCACATATTGGATGATCTGGTCTGGGCAGTAAAGTGGGGAGCTGACGGTAGTTGTGGAGCTCCACCTCAGCAAAAACAATTCTCCCAGGTCTAGTGCTAGCAAAAAGGGGGTAAACTCACTCGTTGTCTGGCTGATACCGACACTAGACCACTCTGCCAACTTTACTTTTTAAACAGGCAATGGCAAAAATAGGTTGGGAACCCCTGATTTAGACATTGAGATAAGGGGGATAGTTTGAGGAAATATTTTCCTCCATTTGCTTTTTTTTTAAAATTTATTAACTGTATTGTTTTTTTTATTTCACTCTTTTTTTTGTTTCACTGTTTTTTTTTGTTTTGTTTTTTTCAGAAACACATTGCTGTTGCTAAGTACTGTCACGATGGTGCACAGAGTTGTTGAACACAAATCTTCTTTTCTCAGTCCTTACTTGTCAGACATTTTGGAATATGTAAGTTTTACTGTTTTTTTGTTATCTGTTCTTGTTTTTTTATTTGGTTATCTCTTTCTTTCCTCCCACTTTCTAATTCAACCTTTTTTTTCTCTCTCTCTCTCTCTCTCTGATTTCACCACTTTTATTAACTATAAATTACCTTATCTTTCTTTACTCTTTCTCATTAGCTTCTTTACTTTCTACTTTTTTTTTCTTTCTTTTCTTTTTTATTCTTTCTTTCTCATTTTGACTTTTCTTTCTTTTTTTCTGATCTCATTTTTTGTCTCTTTCTATCCTTCCTTTTCTCTACTTGTTTTCCTACCTTGTTTTTTCTTTCTCTTTTTAGAAATATTTATTTTCTTATACTTCCTGTTTACTTTTCTATTTCTCTTTCTCTCTCCTGTTTTTCTTCTTTCATTCACTTTTTTTGTTCATGAACAGACAAAACATATTTTATGAATATCTTGACTTTTTTACATTAATTTATTTTTTATAGATTTGTTACCTCTCATCATTGGATTCACTTGACATACAAAATCTGGTTCAGCGTTTAAAGGCTGTCAGGTAAGTTGATAATGTTTAACTAATACTGATAATGTTTGACTAATCTATATATAATGGAGATAGACTGCATTTTTGTCTGAAGCCGAAACTCCGTCACGGCTGACGTCAGATATTCCAAAGCAAACTCTAGCGTTTATCAATGAGAACCTAATTTATAATCAATTTGTGTTATACTTAATATTAAAGGAACAAATTGCATTATATACAAGTATTAAGATGCGTTTGTAATATTTGCTGGTTTGTAATATTTGCATAGCCAATTTTCAATGAATCTTTTAATAAATGCATGTTTAGTTCTAAACAGTTTCTAATTGATATTTTAATTTTTATTTGTATTTATAATTATTTCATGTATAAACTTTTGCGAGAAATTAATTTAAAAATAAAGATACAGCCACTAATTTCAATCTTACGTTAAATTATTAGTTATGGTCTTTTGTCCGTGACTACTCCCGTTTTCGTTGCGGTAAAAAAAAAAATATATTTTTAAAGTTTTAATAGAGTTAATTTTTAATGAAAAAATTTATAGATAAAATTTATTTTTAATTTTCGCGGCACCTTCACAAATATAACAAGTATTTTTTATTTCAAATTATTTTATTTCTATTAGGAATTTTTTAAAAATAGATAAAATTTATAGATAAAATTTATTTTTAATTTTCGCGGCACCTTCACAAATATAACAAGTATTTTTTATTTCAAATTTTATTATTCCTATTAGGAATTAAAAAAAAATGTTTACATTTATTTTTAATTCAAAATTTGTTTACGGTTATTCCATATTACTAATATTAAAATTAAAATAACAACCAGTTCTGAGCGATGCTTTTTCGCTAAATATGATGACCGTGATTTATTTAGAAATTAAGAAATATCTTTTAATTTTAATTTGTCATAAATTCCCTTACAGAAACAGACGACAAAAAACAACAACAAAAAAATGATTTTACGTGTTTGTTTTTTTAACACTTAGCGCTTCTTTCTTAAACTAAAAATTAATCTTTATTTTTTATCATAATTGACGCAATACTTTTAAAATTCATTATTCAACAATGTTTAACCGAAGTTCGGTTTTGTATAAACAAAAGCGGTGATAAAAAAAAGAAGTCCCCTACCTAATCGATTTACAATAACAAATGATACAAACACCATGAAAAAATTTATAGATAAAATTTATTTTTAATTTTCGCGGCACCTTCACAAATATAACAAGTATTTTTTATTTCAAATTTTATTATTCCTATTAGGAATTAAAAAAAGATGTTTACTTTTATTTTTAATTCAAAATTTGTTTACGGTTATTTCATATTACTAATGTTATTTTTCATCATTTATTTAAATTAATTGTAGCGAGAAATTAATAGTATTTTGTTCAATGTTTAAACAATGTTTAAACAATACACATTCATCAATAAGAGGATTACTATTCTGTATTAGATGATTGAAAATAGCATTTTACTTCGAGTTTATATAAATTTTGTTTTGTTTTTAAAAATTAAATAAATAAAATTATTCGTCGGACTTGAGCATCTGAAACCCCCATCTAAAATTTTTTAAATCTTTTTTCTTTTTCTTCAATGGAGTATTATCAATTACACACCAATCTATCAGATTGTAAAAAAAATTCAAAAAAGTTATTTATTTTTCGAGTTTTCAGGGTGCTCAGTTCCCGTATAAGTTTATTGTAAATCCATCCCCATATCGGAACCGCTAAAAAATTTTTTTTTTTTTTTTTTTTTTCCTTCAATGGATTGTTATCGATTACACACCAATCTATCAGATTGTAAAAAAAAAAAAAAGCGCATGATTCAAAAATAAAGAACTTTTTAGTTCTTTATTTTTTGAGTTTTCAGGGGTGCTCATTTCCCGTATAAGTTTATAGTAAATCCCTATATCGGAACCGCTCTACCTTAACAGTTGGGCTGAATTTGCACAAAGGTGTCAAAATTAAGGTGACATTGAAAAAAACAGAACCCACAAATTTTGTAATAAAACTGTTAATTGTAACTAGGGGGGTTTAGGGTTAGGATTTGAGGTTAGGGTTGGTGTTGGGGTTTAAGGTTAGTTTAATGCGAAAATAAATAAATAATTTGGGTTCTGTTTTTTCTGGGCCACCCTAACTTTGACACGTTTGCGCCAGTTTCCTTTCGAGCGGTTCTGATATGGGGCAGCGATTTACTATAAACTTATATGTCGGCATGAGCACCCCTGAAAACTCAAAAAATAAAGAACATTTAAGAATTTTTTTAAAAACCTGATAGATTGGTGTGTAATCGATAATAATCCATTGAAGGAAAACAATAAAATAAATAAATGAATAAATTTTGTAGCGGTTCTGATATGGGGGATCGATTTACGATAAACTTATACGGGGAACTGAGCACTGTGAAAAATAAATAACTTTTTTGAATTTTTTTTTCTTTTATAATCTGATAGATTGGTGTGCAATTGATAATAATCCATTAAAAGAAAGAAAAAAAAATTAAAAACAAAAATTTTAGATGGGGGATTTCCAGATGCTCAGGTCTGCCAATTATTCAATTTAATGCTTACTTTAATGGATATAAAATTTATTAAATCTCTAAGAAAATGAATTAAGAGTGTAACAACATATATTATATTCATTAATTTATTGTACAAACATTTTTAGATAAACTAGCAAAAAATGCCATCTGGGCGGTTATAAAAATTAATTTTTGAAAGATATTGTCTGAGTTAAAATTTCCATATAAGAGGGTTTGTATTATCGGTAAAATCATCAAATTTATTAAAGGAGTAAAGAAAAATGAAACCATTTGAAATGGAAACTTACTTCTGTCCTCCTCAAATCAAAATGTTGCATGCATCTATTGATTATTAATCAAATAATATTTTTATCAATGACAGTGTTTTGATGTAAGCAGTGACGTAGTTTTAGTTACAGACAGATTGATACTGAATCTATTATCAAAAGATTTTATTTATTGAAAAAACTTTTTACAAAATTCATATTTTTACATAAGTGTACCAAACAAAATTTAGTTGAAAATAAATCTATAAATTAGATATTTTATTTACTCCAATTAAGAAAAAATTAATATTAAATATTATTTAGCATTTAAAAATTGATTTAAGGGTATTTGCCTGCTCATCCACTTATGAGGAAGTATCATTACTCTATTTTATTTTATGTAATATTTATTTACACTAAAACTAAATGTTTGTTAAATGTAAAATAGATAAGGTGATATTTATTGTTTTATTTCAAAGATTTTAGAAATAATCAAAACAATAAAAAATCATTTTGTATAGTTGATTGTTTTTTCATTGATAAACCAAATTTAATTTTATCATTAAATATTATTTCAGGAAAACTTTGGTGTAGAAAGTTAACTTTCCTAATTTCTATTTCAAATTGTTTATTTTTCTCCTTTAATGAATTCAATGATTTTAATTACTAAAATCATTAAATGTTGAATGTCCTTTTAAAGTTTTTGGCATATTTTGGCATTGTTGTTTTTTATTACTTTATTTGATTTATTCGTTTTACAGCACAAGTTTTAGTTACAGACAAAATTGATACTGAATCTCTTATCAAAAGATTTTATTTATTGAAGAAAATCTTTTAAGAATTTATATTTTACAGAATTTTACCAAATAAAATTTAGTTGAAAATAAATCTACAAATTAATATTAATATTAATATTATTTATTTAGCATTTAAAAATTGATTTAAGTAACATTACTCTATTTTATTTTATGTAATATTTATTTACACTAAAACTAAATTTTGTTAAATGTAAAATAAATAAGGTGAATATTTATTGTTTTATTTCAAAGATTTTAGAAATAATCAAAACAATAAAAAATCATTTTGTATAGTTGATTGTTTTATTCATTGATAAACCAAATTCAATTTATTATTGAATATTATTTCAGGAAAAACTTTGGTGTAGAAAGTTAACTTTCCTAATTTCTATTTCAAATTGTTTATTTTTTACTCCTTTAATGAATTCAATGATTTTAATTACTAAAAATCATTAAATGTTGAATGTCCTTTTAAAGTTTTTGGCATATTTGGCATTGTTGTTTTTTATTACTTTATTTGATTTATTAATTTTACAGCAACATAGTTTTAGTTACAGACAAATTGATACTGAATCTCTTATCAAAAGATTTTATTTATGAAGAAAATTTTTAAAGAATTTATATTTTACAGAATTTTTACAAATAAAATTTAGTTGAAAATAAATCTATAAATTAGATATTTTTATTTACTCCGATTAAAAAAATTAATATTAGGTAATTTAGCATTTAAAAATTGATTTAAGTATCATTACTCCATTTATTTTATGTAATATTTATTTACACTAAAACTAAATGTTTGTTAAGTGTAAAATAAATAAGTGAATATTTATTGTTTTATTTCAAAGATTTTAGAAATAATCAAAACAATAAAATCATTTTGTATAGTTGATTGTTTTATTCATTGATAAACCAAATTCAATTTATTATTGAATATTATTTCAGGATAAACTTTGGTGTAGAAAGTTAACTTTCCTAATTTCTATTTCAAATTGTTTATTTTTTACTCCTTTAATGAATTTGATGATTTTAATTACTAAAATCATTAAATGTTGAATGTCCTTTTAGAGTTTTTGGCATATTTTGGCATTGTTTTTTATTACTTCAATTCATTTATTAATTTTACTTGGATACTACCCCTCTGACATTGAATTTTAAATCCCACTCGGCTCAGGCTATATATTTCAAATATTTTATTTTTACACCGCCCGAAGGGCGGTTTTGTTATGCTAGTACTTATAATGTTTGTATATCATTGATAATACTGATAATGTTTGTACATCATTGATAATACTGATAATGTTTGTACATCATTGATAATACTGATAATGTTTGTACATCATTGATAATACTGATAATGTTTGTACATCATATTACTGACAATGTTTGTACATCATTATTAATACTGACAATGTTTGTACATCATTATTAATCATTATGATCTGAAATGTTTGTACATCATTATTGATACTGATAATGTTTGTACATCATTACTGATAATGTTTGTACATCATTATGATACTGATAATGTTTGTACATCATTATTGATACTGACAATGTTTGTACATCATTATTAATGACACTGATAATGTTTGTACATCATTAATAACACTGATAATGTTTGTACATAAATTCAATGACAACCATTAACTAAGTAGAACCTTAGTAAGTGAACCCCACAAGTGATTTGTTTATAGCAGTGAAGGCTTATTTGCCTGATTTTTTGTTATACAACAAATTTGAAGAGAAGGCTCCCGAGTTTGACAAGAAACACCTGAAGAAGCCCAGAGGGCACATCAGACGAAATGTTGTTTATATAACAATAAAGATGAGGACAACAGTCTGAAAAATACAAATGGTGGAGACTTGTATAAGAACTAACCACACTTTTAAGATGGGCTCATAACAGAAGGATGGTGCACCAATGTGCTACAGATTCTCTAAACTGCAGTCTTCAGGTTTTAAATTCAGAGTTTTTCCTTCTCCTAGACTATTTGCCTTACCAAGACTAAAGAAGGTGGGGAGGGGCATCCTCATGGTGTGCTCGAGTGCTACATCGTAGTAAGCAAGTTTGCACTCCAAGCATGTTATTACATTTACTTTCAGACTAATGCTCTTTGGAAAGGTATGAACCTCCTCATCCCTCCAGCTATGTACCACTACTGTTCTTCTGCAAGGATGGTTTTGGCATTAAGTTACCCACAAAGGTTGATATGCCATTAGACAAAGAAACCAAACCAGAGCTAAAGAGCCCAATCTGCCCTAACTATTACCTCTATTATGACTGTTACCTATTATGATCTCTTACCTCTTCATAGTTGGAGAGGTAACAGATGAAAGGAGGGGCATGAAGAGATGAATCCATGCCTTTCCCAGGGGAATTAGTTTAAATGGGAATGCAAACAATCCTAACCAGGATTTGAACCTGGCTCATCAACACCATTTCTATGATGACAATAATGGAAACCCTGGAACATCTTTACAATGGAGGATGAAAGAGATGTTTCAGTGAGAGAGGGGGAAGGCAAGTAGTTATAATGTTGAAATCAAGTAAAAGTGAGAGAACAACAACTATGTCATGAACACTTAATCTGACTGTTTTTAAAAAATACTCTTATTAGATAAAATTATCAAACAATTTATCATGAAAAAGATTCATATAATGATTATAAATCCAACACAAACGACACCAGCCCTTCCCCTGCATAATTTTAGTGCTGTTAAGTATTTTAGTCGTTAAATTGTAAAAAATAAACTTTTATTGAGATTGAGATAAAAGACTGGGTTTTTAATTAGATAAGCCAATATTGGTACAAGGTCATTTTCCTTGAGTTCTTGGTAGTAGTGTTTTGCAAGATGATTGAAAATAAAAGTTAAGTGTAAAATATATTTAAAAATTGGGATAAAATGTTTTGTGACATTTTTGAAGTTTGATGACATTTGATGCTGCCAATATTGCCCACATGGATGTTGATGTACTGAAAAATCTTATCTTTATTCCTTGTCCATTGTAGAAGCATTATTGCTACTTCAATTCCATCCCGAGTATTGCTTTCAACAGTGACACAGAATTACAACACATTCCTTACAGACAAAACGGTGAGTAACAAAACATTTTTCTTTTTCTTTTTTTCTTTTCTGTGGGATGTTGGGGTGGGGGGTGCTAATCTGTACTTTTGTCAAATACGTGTATCACAACAATATAGTGTCTTTGAGGCATAACACAGATTCTCAAAGATATGTGGTTCAAAGTTAACTGACCTGAAAAAATGTAAAAGTTTTTAAATAAAATAATGTGCATTATATATTTTATTAATTAATATATCAACACTGAAAATTTCATTAAATTCAGTTAATTCCTTAATTTTTTTTTTTTTTTTGGCAGAATGACGTGATGGTGGAATTTAACCCAACATTATTAATATTCTTTGATTCTTTGTGACCTGAAAAAAAAAAAAACTTCTAGCACAAAAAGGGTCAGGTATTTATCATAAGAACAATAGGGTCGGGACATTATATAGGTGCTAGGTCTTGATGTGAGTGCCCACCTAACTTAAGTAAAGGCCAAATTGGAGTGTTGCATGTTATAGACTGCTTAGCAACCCTGATTCCGTCCTTAAGCATCATGAGTTGCCACCCACGGCCAACATGTATGCCCATGGGGGAATTTTACCCCTCTGCAGTTGGCGTATCCTACAGCCCCAGCCGACAGGGCGGAACTAAATTAAATAATCAAATAAATAAATAGATAAATGAATAAATAAAAATAAAGATGTAAAATGAGCAAGTATTATGCCAAATTTTGTCAAAGATTTGTCTGAAAAACTTTGGATATCATATAATATTCCTTTTTCATTCTCTCTCCGCAGAACTGTCTTCCATGTTTGATGACCATTCTTAGTGAACATATTGCCAATCAAATGACCAAAGAAGACATCATTAGTTTCTTGGATGAATTGCAACAATTTTTCTTCACTTGTCTTGACTTCCGGTTAGATTCCGATATGGTAAGTTGCAGAGTTCTTTATTCAAAAGAAATATATTTTGATTAATATTATGTAGAGTTCTTTATTCAAAAGAAATATATTTTGATTAATATTATGTAGAGTTCCTTATTCAAAAGAAATATATTTTGATTAATATTATGTAGAGTTCTTTATTCAAAAGAAATATATTTTGATTAAATTATGTAGAGTTCTTTATTCAAAAGAAATATATTTTTGATTAATATTATGCAGAGTTCTTTATTCAAAGAAAATATATTTTATTAATATTATGTAGAGTTCTTTATTCAAAAGAAATATATTTTGATTAATATTATGTAGAGTTCTTTATTCAAAAGTAGTTCCACAGTTTTTTTCCAAGATGTTATGAAAGTTGCTCTAATTTTGGGAGTGGGTCTGGCATCCAATTTTTTTTTCTTTCTCATTTTAGGTGGCCAAAGATGATTTGGAAAATATTGAAGGTGAAATTATAACAGCCATCATAAATACAGTAATGAAATTATCAGAAGCTAAATTCAAACCGATGTTCTTAAAGGTAAGTCTTTTTTGTTTTGTTATTAAATCTACATCAAATGATGGGGGAAAAAATTCTATGAATTTCCAAATATGTCAACTTATAACTCAGCCTTATAAAATTTGCTTATAATATGGAATTGCATCATACAACATAGAATTTAATTCTTTGCCGCCTTTAAGCTGATCATAGCAGCTCTCCCACCACTATGATCCTACTGTAAGCAAAGTACAAAAACTGATGGTTAGTTCATTATAATTGACCAGAAGGACTCAAAATACAATAATAAAGGAAATGGACTCAGTGACCAGAGCTCAAATCCTGGATGAGCTGTTTGCATTTCACATAGCACGAATACCCTTGGGAAAGATATGCATCCAACTACTCTCCCTCCAGCTATGAGTAAATAGTAGGGCAGATTGGGTTCTTTAACCTTGGCTAAGTAGCCAATCTAGGAGAAGGAACAACACTGAATTCAAACCTGTTTAAACTCCATTTAAGAAATTGACCTTGTGTCACATCCTGCTCGTGCAGAGGGGTTGGTGAATATATGTACTATTATAAAATTAAAAAATAATTAGCTCAAATCATTAAAATGTTTTAGACATATAGAAAACACTCACTCTAGTATTTCTTGGTAATCTATATATTATTACTCATGTTCCTAAAAAATACAACCGTTATCTTGCAACACCCTCTGGTTAAAAATGAGATCATCTAAATCATCCAAGATGAAATGCAAAAATGTAAGTACTGATTATCTGGTGTTTGTTATCTGCCAAATTCTAATTTCTTATGAGTATTGTCACCTCAGCTAAATAATGGACCATTCCATTTTTATTATAAAGAAAGAAAAGGAAGAAAAAGGACATGCTACACAGAAAAAATATAAGAAAGAAAGCAGGGGAAAGATATAGAGAGGGGTTGAGTGCGTGGAAACAATAACACTAGTCTGTTTAATTGAACATAATGAAAAGATGGAAAGAAGGAAAGAAAGAAAAAAGTGTGAGAGAGAGTTAAATCAAGATTATTGTACTTTGTTATGTACTGAACAATTAGCAATAGCTCTTATGTAAACATATCAAATGTATCAAATGTAATAATTAAATTATCATACTGTGGTATATCCACAGGTCCTGCTAGTGATTGATAATGTGTTTTTCATTTTTTTCATTTTCAGTTTTATGATTGGGCAACAGCAGATGAAAGCAAGCAACTTCGTGTGTTGGTTTTCTATCGATTGGCTGACAGGTATAAAAAAACTTTTAAAAATTTTATTGCCATTTTTACTAGCAAGAATAGAGCTATACCCAAGACACCCCTTTTTGGAAGGGTCTTACCCCTCTGCAGGGAATACAGTCAGCATACTCTAAGCCACACCGACAGGGTGGTTGTTAAAAAAAAGAAAAAAAAGAACATCTTTATTATGCTAACTAGCAATAATATGTACCCTCATACCATAAGTATTTAAGTTTTGATGTAATGAAATATATCAAATTAGAAAGACTAACGAAATTAAATAAGAATGCATATAAAAAGGTTACACTTATTTAATTATATTTTAATTGGTTTCTATATAATTCATAGGATTGATTTTAATGTTGGAGAATAAAGCAATAATATTAGAGATCTATAACACCAAGTAAGGAGCTGATGGTAGGTTTGGCACTCCACTTCAGACACTAAAAACAATCTCCTTTGTCTAGTGCTAGTGAAAAGAGGATAGACTCCCTTGCTGTCTGGCTGATACCGATATTAGGCCACCCTGACGACTTTTATAACACAAAGTAATTATTTATTAAACCTGGTTTTGTTAAAAGTAGTATGTAAATTAACCACACCATATATTAAGTAAACCTTTATTTCTTACTGATGTATAAAACACATTGCAGGATTTTAAATGCACTAATAACATAGACTGTTCTTAGGCAAATCTAACTCAGATTTTTGTAGACACATTGTTAATAAATAAGATTTATTGTATGTATTAATGATTTTGATTATAAATTAAATAAAAAAAGTAAAGTCGTCAGGGTGGCCTAAAGTTGGTATCAGCCAGACAGTGAGGGTGTCTATCCCCTTTTCATTAGCGCTAGACCAAGGAGATTGTTTTAGTGTGTGAGGTAGAGTGCCACACCTACCATCAGCTCCTCATTTTACCGCACAGATCCCTGTGCTACTCATACGCTGACTTGGCTGGTATCGAACCAGAAACCATGTGGTTCGTAGTCGAATGCTCTCCTGACTAAACTTAGATAATTCTTGAGGGTGTTGTAACATAAGCAGTGATGTACTTTGGGTTACAGACAGACACAGACACTGAATCTCCATTATAATAAGATATATTTCATGTTTTCTCTTTTCTTTCAGACTTGCTGGCAGTTTGCGAAGTTTGTTCCCCATGTTTGCAGGTCACATCGTAAAACACATGGCACAAGTGCTGGATCATAATCACAAAGATAAAAATCCAAGTAAGTACTCACATCAGTTAAGTCTATTACTGACCATTAGTTAGTGCCTTCTCTTATTAAATTTGATGGATGGAACCCAGGTGGCTGAGCAGTTCATGACATGCAACACTCCATTTTGGTCTTTACTTAGGCTAGATGGGTGATCGGAGAGGCCCCCTCCGTTCAATTGGCTGGCCATGTCAAGCCCTAGCACCTATATGATTGCCCTGACCATATTGCCCTTATGGAAAGCCCCAACCCTTTTTATCCTATAGGTGCTAGAAGGCAGTGGCTGAGGGTCTTCATGTCCTGGGCATGACATTAAACTCTAACTTATGGTGAGATTCCAGTTCTGGAGGTTTGGGGAATGTGGAGTACCCCTTCATCACCATTGCTACCTGGTCCACTCTGATCCGGAGCAGTAGTACCTGTTAGGGTCCCATCTATGGGTTAAATAGAAAAATGTGTTTATAAAAAAAATTGAGTATCCATTAAGAATGAATTTATTTCAAAACTTTGCCAGCATTAAATGACCCACTGAGGTTGATATGCCGTAAAATAAACCAAACTAAATTTGATAGTTTTCACATCCCTTAAAGGTTCTGCTCATATTGGCATCACATCGTGGTGTAATGATTAACAAGCTAGTCTTGCAGATCTATTACTACTGAATAGTGAGTTCAATTCTCACTGGATGCCCCAATGCTTGCAACTTTGTGTCACGTCCTACCTGTGGCAAAGGGTGTCCGACCATGATGTAATGCTTTCTACTTAATACTGAGTTCAATTCTCACTTGATGGTGCCATGTTGACTGGGACTGTAGAATACATCGACTGCACTTCTGGAAAGGGGTAAAATCCCCCCCAATGGAGCCATATGTTGGCCATGGGTGGCAACCCATGATACCTAAGGACGGAATCCTAATGGCTGAGCTGTCCATGACATACAACACTCCACTTTAACCCTTACTTAGGCTAGATGGCCAGTTGAAGAGGCATCCTGATCAATCAGCTGGTCACATCAAGCTGTAGCACTTATGTGATTATCCCAACCCTATGGCAAGCCCCAACCCTTTTTATCATATATGTGCTAGGAAGGAATGGGTCTTAGTGTCCTGGGTATGACATTAAAATGCATTTAGTGGTGAAGTTCCAATTCAGAGTTATATATATATCTGAAAATAACATCCCTATATGCTGTCCATTAAAATACTGTTCTTTATTTATTTCCATATTCACACATAACACCCACTCCATATATATATATATATATATATGTATATATATACACACACACACACACACAAAGTGTGTCAAAAAAGTATTGACATTTTTTTGTACACACCTTGTATTCTGAAAAAAAAATAACGTTCCATTCATGAATTTTTTTTTTTTTCAGAATATCCTAAAAAAAAAAGTACCAAGTTTAAAGCTGTATTTACCAAGGTAGAAATGAAGAATAAATGGAATGTTATATATTTTTTTAGAATACAAGGTGTGTCAAAAGTACAAAAAATCTCAATACTATTTTGACACACCTTGTGTGCGTATATATTAGTCTTACTGATATGTTTGCTTCATCTCTCTATCTAAGATCAAAATGTCTAGAGTGATTTTAAAATCTCTACAAATTTGTTTGTCAAATGATTCTACTCATGGAAAAAAAAAAAAACATTTTCATGGGTTTAAGTTTTGTTGCAAAAACAAATTTACCACTGAAATTTTAAAAGCTAGTTTTAATGCACACCATAAAAAGTACTGTTGATAGGCCTTAAATTTTTGATTTTCCTTTGCAGGTCTAAAATGGAAAAAGCACACATCAAGCCTGCTGACCTATATCTTTGATTGTGCACATAAATGTTTCCTCTATGACACAGATGGATTTGTAAATAAAGACAGATTTGAAGCATTGATGCAACCACTTGTTGATCAGGTAAAAATTGTTTTGTTTTTTTTTTCTTTTCTTTCTTTTTCTTTTCCTCTCCTCTCCATAAAAACAAATCTGTTAACAACAATTCAAAAAAAAAAAATGCCATGTGGCATTCTGCAGACTCATCCTAAAAATTTTCCATGCTAACTTACTGGCTATTTCTATTCCCTCACTCTCTATTGTGTTACAATACGCACACAGGCACACAAAACACTCTCATAACACATTTACACACCCACAGACCAACAACAAATCAGAGATATAAACACTGGAAGAGAAAATTCATACATTTAAATTTCATCACAACAACATTTTAAACCCAGCGTTCATTTTTAAAAACGATGTGATCGGAGCATGTTAGTTATGTTAAGTATTCTATGTTATACATTCAAACATTAAAAAGAAATACAGAAATACACACATTACTACTTACACACCAATATGGATTGTTACGAACAGCCATGAACATCCAGTTATGGGCTTTAAAGTCTTCTGAAGATGGGATATTAATCCCAAAATATTAAGGAAATATCAAAAAAATAAAAATACAGGTAAATGAACAACATACTCATTGCCATTTCTTCCTTCACATTGTGATAAGCGTTCAAAATCAATCTACAAACCAAATATATACACAATACTTCAAGCAAACTATAAAACTCTTAAATCTGTTAATATTTTGCATTTGACCGATACATTTTTTTAATTCATAGACAAAATTGCTGAACAATTTTTTTTTTTTGTTTTTTGTTTTTAGTTTGAGAATGTGCATGGTCGAAAGTACACAGAACGTGTGACAAATCATTTAGTGCCCTGCCTGGGACAGTTGGCTGTAGCCACTCATGACGACGTACTTTGGAAAAGCTTGAATTATCAAGTTTTATTAAAAACTAAACACACAGAAAAAGAAGTAAGTATTTTCTTGTATTCTAATTTGTATTATATAAATTTTTCAGACTGTTATATACACAACATTTTGGCTGATGTGCACTCTGGCCTTCTGGGTGTTTCTTATCGATTTCAGGAGCTTTCACTTAACCTCGAACCAAACCTTTTATTTAATCCATTGAGGTAGACTGTTCTCATTTTGTTAATCATGACCAGTATAAGTGTTAAGTTATGTTAAGTATTCTATGTTATTATCACCCATGGTCAGGATTGAACCTGCAACCTACAGACGATTTTCACTTGGAACTGTATTAACTCAACCCTTATATCAGTTGTGCCATGTGTCCAATGGAAAAAGAGCAGAATTTTGAACTGAACCCATTGGGGTAGATCGTTCTCATTCTATTTACCATGACCGTGTACAAGTGTTAAAGCATTCTGTTATTTTCTCCTGTAAACTTTGTATTATTTAGATTTTTCAGACTGTTATATACACAACATTTCGGCTGATGTGCCCTCCCACCTTCTTCGCATGTTTCTTGTTAAACTCGGAAGCCTTCACTTCACTTCTAACTGAACCCTCTATTTAATCCATCAAGGTAGACTGATCTCGTTCCCTTTAACCATATAGCCCTGTCAGCTTGGGCTTTAGAATACACCGACTGCACCTTTGCAGAGGGGTAAGACCCCCCACACACCAATGGGGCAACCTGTTGGCCATGGGTGGCGACCCACGATGCTTAAGGATGGAATCCTGATGGATGACCAGTCCATGACATGCAACACTCTACTTAGACCCTTACTTAGGCTAGACGGGCGGTCGGAGAATCCCCCTCCAATCAATTGGCTGGTCACATCAAACCCTAGCATTTATATGATTGTCCCAACCCTATTGCCCTTATGGCAAGCCCCAACCCTTTTTATCATATATGTGCTAGAAGGAGGTGGTTGAGGGTCTTAGTGTCCTGGGAATGACTCTATCTGAAGATGAGATTCCAGTTCTGGGTGTCTGGGGAATGTGGCGCACCCCTTCATCACCATTGCTCCCTGGTCTACTCTGACCCGGAGTGGTAGTACCCACTAGTGAAACTACCATTACTTTCACTTACTCTCACTAATCTTTCACCCCCTCCCCCTTCTCTCTCTTTAGAGCATGTTTGTGTGACTGATTAATTTATTTTTTATTTAAAAACTAAACACACAAAAAAAGAAGTAAGCATTTTGTTGTATTCAAATCAATTTTTCCATTTTGATTCTGACATTTAAAAAAAAATTTTTATATCCAAGATAAAACTAATTGCTACCTTTTTTTCCCCCTTCAGGTGCGTCTGGCGAGTTTAGAAATGTTGAATGAACTTCAACAAAAACTTGGAGAAGCTTACAGTCCTCTGTTACCAGAAACGGTTCCATTCTTGGCAGAATTAATGGAAGGTAAGTTATTATTTTCTATATTTAACCCCCCCCCCCTACAAACCCTCTCTGGTAAATTATTATTTTCTGTATTAAAACACTGTCTCTTTTTCTCAAATTTTCTGCAATTAATTCGGTTTTTTTTTTTCCTTTTTTTCATATTTCCAGATGAAAGTGAAGATGTTGAAAAACGCTGCCAATTACTCATCAGTGATATGGAAAAGATGTTAGGAGAATCTTTACAGAAATATTTTTAAATTTTTAAATCCACCATTTGTAAAATAACCAAATAAAATATTTTTTCTTCTAAAGAATCAAAAGCATTTTTGTTATTTGTGGCAACCTCTACTATAATGGCTTTGACCATAAAGCAAACACCTTTTCAAGTGTTAACACATCACTCAATAAGTCCCAGGCCTGACATATAGATGGTGGCACTAATAAAAAAATCCATATAATTGTTATAAAGTGCTAACGTTCAAATGGCACGTGTCAAAATTTGAGCCCATTCGGATTATTAGTTTACAAATTAGTTATTTAAGTGAAGCTACTGTTGCAAATTTTCAAAACAATGGAAAATCTGAATTTTGTGTGTTGATAAAGTATTGCTTTCTGATGGGAAAAAATACTGTTTGAACAAAGCAATGAAAGGCTTGATAAGTGTTATTCGGACTCTGCTCCATCTGAAACAATGGTTAAGAGGTGGTATGCTGATTTTAAATGCGGTTGTACACACACAAATGATGCTGAATGCTCAGGTTGCCCAAATTCGACAGTTGTCCCGGAAAACACAAAAAAACTCCACAAACTTCTTTTGGCCAATCAAAATTGAAGTTGCATGAGACAGCAGAGGAGTTGAAGATATCAGAAGGCAGTGTATTCACCATTTTGCATGAACATTTGTCAATGAGAAAGTATATGCCGTGTTTGCTCAGTCGATCAAAAACAACAACGCATTGTCTATCTCTGGGTAGTGCTGGCTAATACAGGAGAGTACCTACTACCAGATCGAACCACTGCTGTTGAGACGATGTTCATGTCACAGGGTATGAGCACCAAAAACCTTGTCCCCACAAATGCAAGGCCAATCACATGAGTACTTGGACACATACAGGCAAAGATTACCACATCAATTCATTCTGTGGTCACAGGGTGGGAGAGGCATGTATAGGTAGAACAGAGTGATCTGCCCTTGGACAAATTTATATATCTATTATTATACTAAAGCTGAGTTTATCAACCTTCGCCAGCTAAAGGATTTTTTTCTATTTATGTTATGGACACAATATTTATACTTATATATTCCTTGGTTTTAGCACTACCCAGTGTTTGAAAAAAAAATTCAGTTTAATTGGTTTTAATTAGGCGTAATTAGCAATTAAGTCAACAACCGACCAATCCCTGTCTAAATTAGACCTGACTCTCTTCCACTCTCCCTCTATATAGAGTTATCGTGAGTGGGAGAGTTAATGTGAGTAGTCGAGTTATACGGAGTGGGAGTGCCCACTGCCTGTAAAAATCAGCACGCAAACACCCTCCCAGCACCTCCTAACTCTAGGTAGATTCGCCCCTCCCTTTCTCCAGACCACAGAGAAATTTTGGTTTGTTTTAATAAAACAAAACAAAAGTATCTTTTGACGGCATGATTTAAATTTTAGTTGAGCGTAAAATTTTACGAAATTGAAATCATGCTTTAAAATAGATTTTTTAAATTACTTTAATTATTAATTCATAGAGTATTAAACTCACTTTAAAAAATATTTCATGTTGGGTAAAAAAAAACTTATATATTTAAATATTATGGAATTCAAATGAGCAAACATTGACTACCCCCACTGTTTAAGTGAAAGTTTTCTTTGGGCTTAAAAGTTTGTTTTAGTTAAAACTAAAACAAACTAGACTGACTTCTGATTTAGGTCGGTAAAATTAAAACAGAAAGTTTTTTGCTGGTACCAAATGACAGTTTAACTGCAGTCTATGAATTAACATTTTGCGAATTTGGTTACGGTTTTAGGGGATTAAGGTTGTTTTTAATTACGTATTGCTTAAAAAAATAAACAACAAAAAACACAAATTACTATACATGAAAAATATTTTTTAAACTAAGTTTGATTGAAATTATACATTGCCATATTAACACAAACAACTGTCTCAATAATAGATTCAATAATTAATTTCAATGGTTAATTAAATGTATAGTAATTTGGGTTTTTTGTTGTTTATTTTTTAAAGCAATACGTAATTAAAAACAACCTTAATCCCTAAAACCGTAACCCATTTCGCAAAATGTTAATTTATAGAATGTAGGACTGACTTCTGACTTAGGTTGGAAAATTAAAACGGAAAATCTTTTGCTGGTACCCAATGACAGTTTAACTACAGTCTATGAATTAACATTTTGCGAATTGGGTTACGGTTTTAGGGGATTAAGGTTGTTTTAATTATGTATGGCTTTAAAAAAATAAACTGTCTTTAGTCTTTTTATTTATGCAGAAAATAGTATCAATCAAATATATACCACTCCGATATTATAGTCTGAATAATACAAATAATTGTAATCTTTGAGTTCCATCATGGCCTCTTGCCTCAAAACATGCTTGCTGGTGACTGCTGAAAAAACAAAAAAAACACCAGCTATGATTGAAGTCTGTAGCGGAACTAGGGTTTAGGATTTGGGGTTGGGGTTTAGGATTAATTTAATGGAAAATAAATAAATAATTTGGGCTTTGTTTTTTTCTGAGTCACCCTGTATACAGGTTGACCCAGAAAAAACAGAACTTTGTAATAAAACAGTTAATTTTAACTAGGGAGGGTTAGGGTTGGGTTTTCAGTGGAAAATGCCCTAAGTTGGTTCTTTTTTTTTTTTTTCAAGTGATACCGCTTCGGATGCAGGAAGCCAGGATGGAACTCCGCAAAGATTACCATTATTTGTATTATTCAGACTATTGTCCTCATCTTCATTGTTATCTGTACAAAGTTTCGGCTGATGTGCCCTCCGGCCTTCTTCAGGTATTTCTTGTCGGACTTGGGAACCTTCTTGTAATTGGGAGCCATCACGGAACTTTGAACCCAACCCTTTATTAGGTCCACGGGGGTATCCTGTTCTCATTCCACTAACCATAGCTGGGGTACAGGTGTTAAGCTGTGTTAATTATTAGTCTATGTTACTGCAGTCCCTGACCAGGATTGAACCTGCAGTCTAGAGATAACTGGCATTTAGAACTGTATTAATCTAACTCCTTTATCTACTAGGATATGTGTTCAATTGGACAATCCAGTGTGAATTTTTTCAATTGCAAAAGTTACAATTTATTTTGGGAGGCATCTTGATCAAAATGGACGAAAAAAACGTTTTAGATATATCAAAAATAAATTATATGTGTAATATTATTTTGCTTTTTTACTGATGCTCATTATGTTACTACTTTTCGACTTAGACAAAAATTTGACCTTAAATAATCAATTTAATAAATTTTAGTTCGTTTTTAAAAATGAAAAGCAGATGATATTTTGGCAGATCCTACTCTTTTCCCTAATCATCTAGAGAGAGCTTAATGGGTGACCCAACGGGTCATGTTTTGTCTAGTATATATATAAATAGACCAACTTGGTAGCCATTGGCATTTGTACAAGATGGTCATCATACCTAAGTTCAACAGAAGAGACAAACTGGACTGCTCACAAAGGCAATGGTGACACTGAGAAAAAAAATTTTCACCCTCCCACACAAAACAAAAAGGAAGGACATAACAAGTCCATTCAACTTTTTTTACTCTAATACAGGACCTTTACTTTAAATCGCCTCTCCAAGTATACTTCCCCCTTTTTGAGGGGTCGGCGTTCCAAAAGTGAAGAAACCTTTGTTGGTGATTAAATAGTTAACTAACCACGTATTCAAGCTGTTGATTGGCTGACTTTAATCCACGCACCCAGGCAGAATCTATAAGTTTAAGTGGTGGACTTCAGCACACCTTATATGTCCAAAATAAAAAGCGTTGGGAAATGTGTGGTGTAATGGTTAAAGTCATGGGAAATGGACTCGTCGCCCCGAGTTAAAATCCTGGACGTGGTAATTGCATTTCACTTAGCGCTAATACCTTTGGGAAAGGTATGAATCCTACTCTCCCTCCAGCTATGGGTAAATAGTAGGGCAGACTGGGCTCTTTAACCTTGGTTAGGCAACCAGTGTAGGAGAAGGAAAACTGAATTCAAACCTGTCCAAAATAATCCAACAACAAATAGCATGATTCCCTCCATGATACCCTTACCCCCTAATAACAATGCTATGGTGCTGAAAGTCTGATTTCCTTGCACATTGTTCTTCACCAGCTCTTAAATATTTATTCTATGTTCCCAATAATTGAGGAAATTCATTTTTGGAGATTTCTCTGCTATAAGTTTCCACAGTTCAGTCCCACCACCTAGATGGAACATTTGAGAGGATGAGAAAATCCCTAGATGTCTGATAATAGGGTAATGGAACCTCCTATCTGAGGTAGGCTTATAATTGGCTTTTTACATTTCACATAGTGCTAATACCATTGGGAGAGGTGTGCATCCAGTAATCTCCCTCTAGATATGGGTAAATATTAGGGCAGAATGGGCTCTTTAACATTGGCTAGGGTAACCAGTCTAAGAGAAGAAAAACTGAATTCAAACCTGTTAAACTCTGCTTAAGAAATTGATCTTGTGTCACATCCTGCTTGTGTGGAGGGGTTGGTAAATCTTATTATAATGGAGATTCTGTGTTCGTCTGTTTGTAACTGAAACTAAAGTCACAATTCCTTTAGTTATTTACATCAAATTCTCCATGATTTTATTTTTATTTAAATCTCAATTATTAAAATTGTTTTACATTATTAATACTGTTGACCGTATCTACATACTAATAACATGCAATTGTATTTATATATAAAACAAACTAGCGGTTTACAGTGTGAACGGGAAGGCTAATTTGCATATTGATCTTAATGAATATGAGCAAAAACTCTTGAGGATAAATCTTAAAAGAAATCCATTAACAAGAAGAAATAACCTTAATATTATTCTTTACTTTTAAATAAATAGTTCAATTAGGAAAATTTAGCAAAAAAAAAAAGACGGGACTGATGGAAGAGCAAGTTTCAGTTCTATTTATCTGCATTCTTATTTAGTTTCATTAGCCTTTCTAAATTAATGTTTTAGTACTTTAAAACATGCGCCTGGAGGGTGCATATATTTGCTAGTGTTGAGCATTGCTTTTATGGTCATTGTTGGCTTACCCTGATTTACTTATGACAAATCAAGTTTCTTCTTTAAGGCAACCGCCCATATACCATCTGACACTCTTATTGCTTGTGGCATTAAGTTGCTTTTCAATACTACCGTGTTTCCCTGAAATAAGACAGGGCTTATTTTCACTTCTAAATATAACACTAGCACTTATTATCAGGGGTGTCTTAATCTTCATATATAAAAAAATGACATTACAAATTAGAAAATTACAAAATTTCTAGATAAACAGAAATTACAAAAACAATCTACATTTGATCATTGACGAAGACGAATGTTTGCGTCACATGATGTGATTGTGAAGAATGCCTATTTTTTCATGTCTGCTGCTCTCAACTTGGGCTTATTTTAAAATCCTGAAAAATCACTAGGTCATAATTTGGCAGGTAGTTCTATGCAGCACTCTTCCATGTCCTCACTGAATAGGCATGTTCGATGGCCCTTAGTGCCATATATTGGGTTCTTAGATGGGCAAGTACCTATTATGGTTTGGTTTGTTTTACAGCATATCAACCTCGGTGGGTCATTTAATGCTGACAAAGTTTTGAAATAAATTCTTAATGGATAACAAATTTTGTTTATCAACACGTTTTTCTATTTAACCCATAGATGGGACCCTAAATGCTGGGTCAGAGTGGACCAAGGAGCAATGGTGATGAATGGGTGCTCCAAATTCCTCAAACCTCCAGAACTGGAACCTCACCATTAGATAGAGATCAACCTCAATCCCAGTACATGAAGAACCTTAGCTACTGCCTTCTAGCACATACATGATAAAAAGAGCTTGCCAAAAGGGCTGGGGCAATCATATAGTCAATTTATGTTATGGTTGATATGCCATAAAACAGAACCAAACCATCAGTTTGTTTAATCAATTGTAAATCTGTCTGTTATTGCCCCGAAAATAACACTAAGCACCTTACCTACTATAGGCAGACCAGAGTTCAAAAGGTACACATCCAAAAAGACAGACTATGTTCTCTGACTCTGGTTAGGCAACCAGTCTAGAAGGAAAACTGAATATCAACCTGTTAAACTCTACTTAAGAAATTGACCATGTGTTGCATCCTACTCATGTGAAGAGGTTGGTAAATACATATATTCATTTGAAAAGCTGCTAGTTTTTCATGCAGTTTGAGTGTTGCAATGCATTTAACACCCGAAAATATGGTAAGATGTTCCTGGGCTGTCTCCTCCTTTACATGTCAGTAAAATACTCTGCCAGCCATGCCTAGATCCTCCCCCGGGTTGTAGGATCCTACTATGCCTTGTGTAGTGTCATGGTTAGCAAGCTACACTAGCAAACCATTATTAGTGAAAGTCTCACTGGGTGTCCCATACATCTAGTCTTGTGCCACATCTAAGCAAAAAGCTGAATAAATAACTACCCTACTGGTTAGTTCTCCCTCTTCTGCTTCATCTGTATATTAATATGTGTGTTCCTTAATTATACGGCCATTATCTTGCAACAACTGGTTAAAAATGAGACTGTCCAAAAAAAAAAAAAAAGTAAATCCTGATTATCTGGTATTGCTTATCCAAATTCTCATGAGTGTTGTCACCTCAGCTAAATAATGGACCATTCCATTTTCATTATAAATTGAGGGAAGAAAAAAAGACATGCTAGACAGAAATATATGGGAAAGAGAGAGTGGGTGAGCGTGCAGAAGCGATGACGATAATCTGTTTCAATCAAACATAATGAAAAGGAAAGAAAGAAAAAGAATGAGAGTTAAATCAAGATTATTATACTTTTTTTAACATTTGAACTATTTTGCATTAGGTCTTAAGTAAACATATCAAACGTAATAATAAAATTATCATACTGTGGCATATTCACAGGTCCTGCTAGTTTTAATTCAATCTCTTGTATCATTGGCTGAGCTCATGAAATAACTGTATTAATTGGTTAACGGCTCTTCCAAGAGATATCTACAACCTATGTATGTGAACTGGTCTACTAATTTCAAAGTCTTGCCATCCAGTATGGAGATTTTAGCATGAAGCCTTTTTCTTTTATTAGATCTACCAACATTCATAGCCTGTAGTCTAGACATGATATTTGAAGTGAGCACACTCATGTACTCACTCCAAATTCTTTATTCAAAAAATAAGAAGTGAATACATGAGTGTGTCACATCTCGGCATATAGCCGGAAGGTTAGTTTGGGGGGGGGGTAACAAAGCTGGTCATACCACTACATGGATCTATTTAGCTAGGTTCACTCACAGACCGATCCATTCAAAAAAACAAACCTGGCATTCTTCCCCTTACGCAGCCTACTTACACCAAAATGCCTCTTTCGCTCTATGGCTTTATCCTACTTAAAATTATCCCTTTCGAGTGATTAGAAAAGTTTTTAAAGCATAAGCTTCGTATGAGAAGGAAATGGAAGGGTTGAGGTAACAAAACAAAAATCCCCAAGAAACTGAAAAAATGTAACAAAATAAAATTGTGGGCCATTTTTTGGTTGTCTAGACATATAAATAAAAATAGCGCTAATGTATCTCCTTATAGGACTCGTGACAATGTCAAAAATCTGTATCACCATCAGGTACCCGTCTTTGTAGAGCATCATTATAGCGGTAACAGTTTCATTGGAGAGACTATATGCTAGTAGTATTTGCCCCAAGTCAAAATGCCTTGGAAACAAAAGTGTTGCCTCAAGGTTTTTTGCTTGAACAGCAAAAAACTCAAGGCAACATTTCTACAATTGGACAAATATAAGAAGTTGTGGATCTATTTTCATGAAATCTGTTTTGATTTTTCCTAAGAATTTTTTTCTACTTCAGGTCAGATGTGATTAAGAAGAAAGGTATTATAAACCTTAGCAGCTATGGTAGTAAGAGTTATACACCTGTAGTTCTTAGTGATTCTGAAGTTGCCTTTTTTTGGGGAATGGGAGGATGCAGAATTTTCCATTTCTCTATTTAATTTTGTTTATGCATTGCATAATTGAAGTATCTGTCAAATTTCCTTGTCTTTCCTTTAGTAGGTATTTTGTCGAGGCCTTCAGCTTTTCTACCTTTGATTGTTTTTAGGATTTTGTCCAGTCCATCCTCTGTAAAGTGTCCTAGATTGATGAATATTTACCACATACCCCATGTGTATGGGTTAGGCACAAGGCCTTATTAATGTGGGACCACCCACGAACTGAAGCTCATGGAGGCTGGTGCAAAAAAATGCATCGATCTCGTCAGCATTCCCCCTCAGGCACTGGACAATAAACCCAGCCCCTTTAAATCGATGGGGTAGGTGTTGCCTGGGGGGAGGGCCCCCTGGAATCAAAATAAACCCAGCCCCTTTAAATCGATGGGGCAGGTGTTGCCTGGGGGGGGAGGGCCTGGAATCAACGGTGTTAACGTATACAGTCCAGGGGCAAAGCCACTGGAAGTGTCCTAGATTGATGTCTAGTTGGCTATTATTGATTAAAAATTTTTTTTTGTAATATTTGATTTTAGTAAGATTTCCAAGCAGAATCTTTAAGTGTTCTTTCCATCTATCTTCTTGGCTGGCTGCTTTTAGCTTTGATCTCAAGGTGTTTTTCCTTCCACTAAATTCATTTACTATCTGCCATGCTAATTATAATTGTCTATCTTCAGAATTTTGGATTTTATCTATTTGGCTTTGGATGTATTCTAGTTAGTTCTATCTGGGCTTTAAGATTCTGTACATCGGTATTTGACACTTGCAAAATTGTGATTTGTGTATAATATGCACTGACTTTAGAATTTGTAGCAGTTAAATTTAGCACTTGTTCAACTTTATCAGTTTGTATGGTCTTAAAATAAGAATTTATATAGTTTACATTGTTTTGAATCACAAAATTTACGTAGTATGTAGGACAAATACACAGATATGTTTACAAACAAGTGCAAAAAGCTTGTGGCAAAAATAAACATTAAAAGAAACAATATTATAAACAAATTCCAGAGGATAATTCTCTGTAATGTCATAAAACATTACTTTGGACTATAGATATAACTTACTTTACACTCATTCCATTCTAAATATGGTGAACCATGTGGCCAGAAAAAAAAAAGAAAAAAGAAAATTATGTAATTTTCATGTATAATACACACCCATGACATTCAATATTAAAAAGCCAACAATTTACTTCCAGTTTGAGTTTGCTCTTGTAGTCAACAAAACTTTCTTTGATTTTAAATCAAAAAAAGTTTTGCTTTTACACTTGGAATAGCTGTACATTATTCAATTAAAGGATATCTATTATTTTTATAGCCTATGTTAAGATATTTTACATTTATTGTAAAAAAAAAATTGTCCAAAATTTACTACTAAAGTCATTTAGGAATCTTGTTTTTAAAATTAAACCCTTTTCAATTCAATCTAATATTCTCTAAAAGCAAAAGCTTTTTTTCATATACCATTAAGTTTAATCTGAATATATCTTTAACAAATAAAAATTGGATGTTTTTACCAGTTCTTATAATCTTACCATAATGTTACATTTTACCTTAAAATTAAAGAAAAATGTCATTTATTAAGAATTTTATCATAGGTTTAATTTTATAATACATTTTTTCTACATTACACTATGAAATTTTCAAATTAGATTTCTATTTATAATAACATTCATAAAATTTCATTTTTTATGAGTAATTTGTGTTAACTGTTTTTCTTTAAGGTATCTAACAAAACAAAAAAATTAAAAGAAATGTTTTAAGTTTACCATTAAAAATGAATTTAATGTTTTCATGTTACAAAATTAATGAAAAGTCCATTTAAGAAGATTATATAAAGTTAATGTTATAAATAAATCTAATAATTCACTTTTTCAAGTTTGAAAAGTGTTCTCTCATAATACTTATATGGGTAAAAAAATCTTAAATGAACTGCTAGTGAAATGAAGTGGAAGTAAATTGTCAGCTCCAAGTTTTTGACTTGCATGATGATTCACTTTTAATATAGAGAACGCCATGTACGCACCCCTAACTTTTGGGTTGAGAAAAAAAAAGTGAGTCTTATACACAAATAATTACAGTACATCAACATGCTTTTAAATTATGAAGAAAAAGTTATTTCTAAAAATGTTAAGGAATGCAAGTCTAGATGAATCTGGAAAGAAAGTTTTGGGCTACAAAGCTTTTGGCAACTTTCTTCACAGGCAATTCTAGATGGAGGGGAAAAAAAAGCTAAAATTCTTGAATGATGTTCACTTGTGAGCAGCAACATAATTCTGGAATTGGTCAGACAAAACAAATTTAACCTTTTGGTCACAACCCAGCTTAACAATTAATGTTGTTCTCTTCAATGCAAAAACTTCAGTTTGAAGATGAATGGATCCTCCTTCCAATAAGATAACATTTTATGTTTTGATTTGTACAGAAAAGAGATACTGCTGCTGTTGCAGTGGTCTGTGACAATCTGACTGTAATCCCAACAGAAAATCTGAAAGATTTGCTTTATAGAAACACTTAAGATTTATGTGCAAAGATTTCAAGTAAATGTTTAAGCTGTTATTACAAATCAGGATGATACAACTAGGTAAATATTCTGTCCCAGGTTTATGAAGCATGTTAAAAAGGACTGAGACTGAAATTGTAGTTACTGAGACAACTGAAACATCAGTTTATGTCACAATACCCTCAGGTATTGCATAGTCTATCAATGAGTATTTAATTTAGTCAAAATCATAAATCTTATTTATTAATGCTGTCTATGAAAATCTGAGTTAGATTTGCCTTAAAAGAGCCCATGTTATTACTATGTTTAAAATCCTGCAATGTGTCTTATAAATCACTAAGAAATAACGGTTTACATAATATAGGGTGTGGTCAATTTGCATACTTTTTTTTAAACAAAACTGGGTTTAATAAATCACTTGGTACTATTTCATTTTTAAAAATCTCCAATGTATTAATATCAATCCTATGAATGACTTTATATTGAAATCAATTAAGATATAATTAAATTAAGGAATCTTTATATACTCATTATTTAATTTTGTTAGCCTTTCTAATTTAATATAGTGTCCATAAATTGTGTGCACTTTAGAGAATTTATCACTTTAAAGAGCATATGGATTTTGTGGACACCCTTTTATTTCATTGTATTAATACTTACACCTGGAGGGCATATATTCTTGCTAGTATGTACAATGAATCAAATATCAATTTTCTTCAAATTTTTTATAGGTCCAAGCAGCAGTATTGTTATTTCTTCTAATGACCTCATATCTTATCAAGATGAGTTTCCAGTTTAGGAAATAAGTTGCATAGTTAGGTCCAAGTATGGAGAAAGGATGCTACACTTACACTATCTTGTTTTGTTCAAAAAGTATTCAGTCTCAATATTTTTTGGTCACACTTTGTACATGTATAAATTTAAAATACATGTAAGCATTCAGAAGTATATTTTGTGTCTTCCCATCACCACTGTATATAGGAGCAATTAAGCTTGAGTGTCACAAAAATTGGTGACAGAGATGAGACTGTAAACCATGTATTAAGTGAATTTAGCAAACTAGCACAACAGGAATACAAAGCTAAGCATGACTGAGTTGGGAAGGGGATCCACTGGGAATTATGCAAAATATTAAATTTTGACCATACAAAATGGTATATGCATAAACCAGAATGTCCTTGAGAATGAAATGCACAAAATTCTCTGTGACTTTGAGATAAAGACAGATCACCTTATCCAAGCCAGGAAACCAGACCTAATGTTGATTAACAAAAAAAAAAAAAATGAAAATGAAAAGATGGATAAATACCTGGACCTTGCCAGAGAATTAACAAAACTGTAGAATATGAGAGTGAAAGTGATACCAATTGTAGTTGGTGCACTTGGAACAATAAATCACTTGAGATTGAACAAGTGTATGTTTGTTTCTTCCTCAATGAAGAAAGGAAATATCTTTCATAATAAAACCAAGAGTCAAATAATTAAAGACCGCATCAAGTCTCCAACAGGCAAGTCAAACTGAGTAGCCACCTAGGGCAGTATGGATTACACATAGATGTCATGAGGGGCGCAAGTGATAACTAAGTCTTTAAATCCTGCTACATTAACAGGACAAAGTGATGATTGCTATTATTAATTTTCTTTTATTATCAATGAATACATATCTAAAAAAACATTTTTGTTAAAAAGAAAGGAAAAAGCTATTACTGAGTTCAAATAATACGTACAAGTGTCACTGTCAGAATTATAGGCATTTGTTAATTGAAGCCTGGAGAAGTCAAGAGGAAAGACTCCCTTTCATTGTAGTTAGGCTCCTCCTTCCGCAACTCAAAAGAACAGGTGAGAGACAATGTGTTGATAACAGACTTTAACAACACATAGTTCTAATGAAAATAAACGACTATTTTTGCTTAGGATTTTTTTGAAAAAACTTTTAAAAAGCCTGGGGTACTGTAGAAACACCATATGAGAGCACAGTGTGTGTGGGCTGCAACTGTGCTTACTGAGAGACGTGTGTTTGACATGCCTAGTCTACAAAGTGCTTGGAATTGTTATCCAGGTATCTTCCAGGACTGTCCATAATAGAGTTGTGTTTATTGGCTGTTGAGAATTTAATGACATCTACAAGGTCTGGAAATGTTGCTGGAACTAGTTTCATGTATCTGCTCACAGTTGCAAAGGTGGGACTTGCTGGAATTAACCATCTATAGAAAACCGAGTCACAAACTCAACCCTAATGAAAGAGCAGGAAATGATTAATCTGTTTCATAGTGTAATGTTGATAACCAATGGTCCAGGTAAATGTGGTGGTGTAAATATTTTTGGTACAAAACTCCATTGTGCTTCAACATTTTGGCCAACCTCACCATTTAATTGGGATATGATCTGATGTAATCTTCCCAGTGTTGTCAATCACCAGTAATTTCATGAGCTGTTGATGTCTGTTCAGAATGCACACATCTCTTGCCACCAGAGAATGAGTGCATAATCTTTTGGCACTTTCATTCCTAATAATTTTGCAACTTTGCATTCCCTTCAACATTCTTTATTTTTAATGTACAAGAGACAAGTAATGAAAATTGCTAGGACACCCTTTTAAGAATAATAATATTTATTTATTTCCTTTTTATTTTAAAAAGGACAAAAAAAAAAAAAACAGAAAAAAAAAAAAATTATAAATTGTTACATTAACAGAAATGAAAACTTTCCCTCCCAATAAAAAAAAAATCCATTCTTTTTCAATGGAAGTAGTCAAAAAATTCAGTTCAGCTCTTACACCGTCCAACAGTAATTGCTTGGTGTAGGGGTGTGTGTAAAATGGATGTTTGGGGGAGGGGGAGGGGGAAATCAACACCTTTCATTTTCATCCACTTTCATCCTCTCAGGCTTTTCAGTTTTTCAAGACAAACTTTTTTTTTTTTTTTCACACAAGGAAAAATAAAGTTCATGTCCTATGCAGCCATCAAGGCTGTGTTGGATGTAGGTGTGAGGGGAGGGAGAGTGTGTGTGTGTGTTTGTGTGGGTGTGGGTGTGCCAATGGCCACAATAACTCTGGACCAAGACACACCAGAAAGCCTCTATACAGTGTAACGGTCCCGAGCTGTAGAGCCTGTTTTTTTCATTGAGTCTTCGTGTGCCTGAGGAGGAAAAAAGAAAAAATTTTTAGTCGATAGTTCATAAAATATTTGGAATCAAGTTCTATATTTTATAGCTACAGAAATAACACCATGAGATAAAACTTCACATTTTAGTTGAGTTCAATTCAAAAAAGTTTTGATTATTTCCAGGAATGAAAACTTTTTTGATAACCCATTTATAATTTTTACTTTGAAAGAAACAAATTCATAATTGATGAGAAGTTAAATTTTTAGAAAATATTTACCTGAAATCCTATAGATATCTTTGGTGGTATATGAAGTCTTTCCTTCAATTTGTGTCTGGAAGAAAAAAAGAAACAAATTTAGATAACCAAACTGGTTCATAAAGAGCAGATATACAGAGACAGGCTTGGTTTTCTTGTTTATGGCCTTTCAATCTTCGTGGGTTATTTAATGTCAAAGCTATTACTGTTATATATATTGTTGGCATCCTTCTGTCTATGAGAGACAATTTTTTAAAAAATTCTTTTTTATAGTGAAACTACGTGGGTTGATATGAAGGATGAGCTATTGCCCTAGCAGCAAATCCTCCCTCTTCACACTGCTGCTGTGATCCAAAGTTTAATAGGAAATTACAAAACATTTTACTGATGAAGGCCGTTATTCTTTGTATGCTTAAAGATTGTAGTTTTCTATTATTTTATATTTAAAATAAATAGAATACATGTGTACATGAACAAACTCCTGGGTGAAACGTGTTAGTAAATCTATTTTATCCATTCAGAATTTTCTTTCCTTTGTTATATATATATATATATATATATATATATATATATATACACACGAGAGAGAATAGAAAATAAAGTTATCTCAAATCTGAAAATGTCAAATTATATCTTAACCCATGAAGAATTTTTGATCAATATTTATTTCTTCATGAAAACATCCTGGCTTTAGACAGTGTAAAGAACTCACCCTATTTTAAGATTTGCCTCAGCATTCCTTGCGTCTCTTGTCCACAGCCCCAATTTGTCTCCTTTGTTTCGGATATTAATAACAGCTCCACATACATTGAAACTCATTTCATCAAATGCTTCACCAATCAAGCACAGTAACTGAGAAAAGAGAAAATTAAAAAATAAAATCAATTCCAAACATGTCTACAAAATATTTTGATGGATAAACATTACATCCTCTTGATTGTTATAACTATATTTTCAATGACCCACTAATTTTTTTTTTAAATTAAAAATTGCACTTTAATTTTTTTTTTTTTTGTCTAGTGTTAATTTGCTCACACACAATTGTATGGTTTTAAGCATTCCTATCAAATACTAATGTGAAAAAAAAAAAAAAAAGCTATTTCAACTTCAGAATTGATAGTTCTATAATAATTGCTCATGAGAGGCTTGACATTAGCTTTAGCCTACACACAATGTATAATAACAGTGGTTCCTAAACATTTACTACCTTTTATACTGATTTTCAGACCATCCGCACCTAACATATTTGAAGTTGAAATCGATTGCATTCACAAGGCTTAATAATTATCATTCAAATTGAATGTGTGTATGCATGTGTATGACTAAATCTAAAAGACATTTTGAATAGATAAGATGTTACTTACTGTTTCCTGCCAAAAATTATCTAATTCTAAATGCCGTTGTTGTTTATTCAAGTTGATAATCCATCGGCCACCTTGTTTATTCTGTTCATCTTCCCACATGGGTTGAATACCATCCTTTAAAATAAATGGTCAGACATACATTAAAAAGAAACTCAACATTCAAATAAAAAACAAAACCAAAAATCAAAGTAAAAAAATTTACTTTGATATCTGGGGCAATAGGAAAGTCTATGACCAGTGGTCAGCACTAAAGTCCTGTAGAGTTAGAGACATAAGAACCAATAAGCAAAGAAGTCTAAACGTTTATTCAATGGTATATCAAATCCTTAAGGGACATTTAATGCTAATTTGCTTGATTGCAATAACTATATTTTCAATGATCCATTGCAATTTTTTTTTTAATTAAAAATTACTTTAAATTTTTTATTTGTCTAATGTCATTTGCTCACACAATTGTATGGTTTTAAACATTCCTATCAAATACTAATAATTTCCCAACAGATCTATTTTACCCATAGACAAGTACTACCACTCCAGGTCACCATGAACTTGACTAATAGAAATGATGCAGTTTAGTGTCATACCCAGGATGACCCTTTTGGGAGGGTCTTACCCCTTTACATGTGATACATTCAGTGTAATTCTAAACCCAACCAACAGTGTCAAACATTAATTTTAGAAAAAGTGACTGCCAAAGTGTTGTAATGTAGCTTCTTTATTCACCCATTTTAACATTAATCTACAATCAAGGATTATATTGTGCTAACAAGTTTACTCAACTTTGTAAGGAACTTTTTCATATTCCCACCACCCTGCAAAGTTACAAACTGCCTGCCCAAACTAAAAATAGCCTCATTAACAGGGGCATATCTTTACTAAGAATGCAGGCAGTTGTATATAATAGAAAAGAAATAAACATTTACCTTGAACATTGAATAATCACAGCCGGGAGGGAGTTTGCTGGCTCTCTGGACATGGTTGTACAATCTGAAAGCAGGTGGGGGGAGAAAATTAATTTAGACTATTGAACCCATTCTTTGTTTTTGTTGTGCCACAAATGGGTTATTTACAGCAAAAAATATATAAAAACTCTTGAAATAATTTCTCAAAATTACAGACAATTGAAAATTTTATTCAGAAACTTAGGAATTAAAGAAAATATACGTACGACCAGAAGTCTTCCACAGTGTCAAATGTTGTGACTAATTTCAAATTTGAAGCCCAATTTTTGGCTTTGTCATTTTTAAAGAACCAGAGAGCCCATTTAAACTGCAGTGGGTGCTTGATTAGAGCATCTGGACTAACAGTGTCACAAGATTCAGAATTCTCCTCAGCCGAATCAGGATCAGGACTGGGTCGGGTTTCCTGAATGGAAAATAAAACATTGACATTATAAGGACAAAGGTTCAAAGCAGATTTTCAATACAACAAAAATCAAGATTGAGAATCCGAATCAATTTTTCATTTTTATAAACTATACTTTCTAGATTTACAAAAATATCAAACTAGTCTAAACAAGAATTAAATTAGAAGCTAGAACTAATTTCATACAATTTCAAGCTTAAATGTCTAATCAAGACCTCATCCAACGTATATGTTCCAGAAAATTCAAGAAAATGGATACTTCCTGATTTTTCAACTTGACTCCTTGTTGACTAGGAAAACTAATCATCCATTTGATTAAGACCATCTTCAACTGTTACGTTTAACACTTAAGTTGTAAGACCAATATTTTGAATTCATGTCACACTAATAAAAAGTTTAATAATCATTTTTTTATTTTAATGGAATCAAAAGATAACTTCAAAGTCTGAATATTTTAAGCTTGATTTTTGTAAAAAAATTTGTGAGGTCAGGTACAAGGCGTCTAAGTGTTGAGTCTTATTGCATAATAAATTTTTTTCAAAAATATCAAATGATCCTAATAGTTAAGAATTCACTAGAAAACTTTTATATATTTTTTTTCTAGAGTAAAAAAAAAAAGTAATAAGCATCTTTACAAATATTCTCACAAAATTATCTTCCATGAAAACATTTATGAAATTACATTAATTTTTTTTTTTTTTTTTTTTTTTTTTAGGGATTCAAAAGTCAAAATCTAAACGACTTTCAATAAATACACAATGAGGCTTTGTCAGTTGCCCCTCACCCCATCAAAATAAAATCCCGGGGAAAATACTGAATTGCCCCCTTTAAAAAAAAAAAAAATCCAACGTGGGAAGGTTTTTTTTTTTTTTTAAATTCAAATGCTGCGAACCTATAAGTTTAATTTTATTTTAATAAAAATAAAAATAGAATTTTAAAAATCTAAGGGATTAAAAGAAATGTAAACAAATGTAAATTTTTATTCTTTTTAAAATACATCAATTGTTGACAAAATTTCTATTCATTAATACTAAAGCAACACATGGCAAAAATATTACAATTTCTCAAGAGAAGAAAAAACCTGTTATCGTACAACATAAAACATCTTTAATTTTTTTTTGTTTTTTTTAAAGGAAAACGTGGCACACACAATTTTGAAGATATCGTTTGTAAATTTGGGGTATATAAAATTCATGCAATATGGAGAGAAACAAAAATCCCTTTCAAATGGACACCCGGACCTTTAGATTTTAAAATCTGATCCCAATTAAGAAAAAAAAAATTCGACATGTTGAAATCTTTTAAGGATTTAAAAAAAAAAAATCCACCAAAAAGCATTTCTTGAAACTACAATCCCAACAGATTTAAGATAAAATTATTTCTTCAATTAAAATAATAGAGACGTTGACAAGTCGAAATAAAATAGAACAATTATTTTTTTGAGTAAAAAGAAAAGATGATAGTTTTTTGACTTGTTAACAGTTTTAAAAAATAAAATTAAAAAAAAAAATAGTAAAAAAGAGAAAAGAAAAAAGCTTGAGATTTATTTCTGTTTCATTTTTAAAAGAAAAAGCAAACTTGATGGTAGAAAAGAAATTATTTGAGGTGTCGATCAAGCACCATTTTTTATACCCCCCCCCCTAACCAAGTGAGAAAAAAAATTCCGTCCATCCAAAGGAATTGCCGGTAAAAACAAGTTTTATGGGCTGCAAAAAAAGCGGTGCGTTTTTAAATAAGACAATACAGATGGGTTGGAAATGCAGCAAGAGAAGAGAAAAAAAGAAGAGCAAAAAAAACAGTAACTAATATGGACAAGAGGGAAGGAAAAGAAAAAAAAAAACGGGTGGAGAGAAACTGCAGAAAAATTAGAGAAAAATGGTGACGACCGACAAAATTTTCAGGCATTCAAGCAGAGAAGGAGGATGGGGGAAAAGGCAGAGGCGAGAATAATCAACGATAGAGAGGGAGAACAAGGGGAAGAATTGAATATTTAGAGAGGCAAAGATTGAAGAAAGACAGCAACGATTATAGACACGGAGGAGGAGGAAAAGAGAGAAGAGGGAAAAATTTAACTAGAGAGGGGTTATTAATTCACGGTAGGGAGATAAGAGGAATAGGGAGAGGAGAAACTCGTGTACGTGAGATGTAGTAAGAGCAAAAAAGTGACGTAGTAGGAGGGAATGGAGTTAAGCCGCCACTTAATTTACTCTTCACCAATTTCGTGTATAACAGTTAAGTTAATAAACATTCTATTTATAATAAATATTCTATATAAAAATAAACCAGATGTTCATCAAATGTGGACATTAAAAAAACAAAATAAAACGTGGGTTAAAATATAAAATATCCCTTTAAAACAAGCTGTGTCCGACCTTGTAAGGTGGGTTTTTAGGCTTTCAAGAAACATTTTTTTTAAAAATAATATACAAATAAAGCAAACTAAAAGAAAAATTAAGTAGAGACATGAGAAAAAAGGAGAAAAAAGAGAAAAAAATCTTGAAGCGTCCACACAAAATCGGTTGGAATTTTACAATTAATGAAAAAAAGTTTTAACATTTAAAAGTGGACACCATCCAAATTTTAAAATTACAAAATATGTGAAACGTTAAGTTATTTTCTGTTAAAAAAACTAATTTAAGAATTAAAGACATTAATCGTGCGTTGGCCCGATCGAAAATGGAAAATGTGCCGGTGAAGAGTATCGACAAGAAAGGCATATGTGAAAAAAGAAAAAGCCACGAAGAAGCCTTGAGTGAAATAAAGGAGTCGAAAGACGAGGTGGGATTTCACCGTTTGATTAGACAAAAAAGATTTTCCGTACAATAACAAGTAGCCATCAATAAATATATGGTCAATCTAACTAAAAACGAGACTTTTCTCTTTTGACTTAGAAGAAATACGATAACATAGCGATGAATAAGAGAGTAAATTTGTGAAAATCTATACGTTACCTCTCGATCGTCGACTTGTTCAGAAGCCATGTTAGGTCTGAATTAACAGAAACAATCACATGGTACCCGGCGTACAAGTCAAAACGAGGCTTAGCGGAATACGGAAACTCACGAACAATCACGGAATATTACGAACTTTGATTTTTTTCGGGTTTATATTTTTAAATTCATAGAGAAAATGAAATGTACATAATTCTTAAAATTTTGTCAAAAAAAAAAAAGGTTCAACTTAAAATGCACTGAAACACAACAAAAATATTTACTTAGGCATTCACCAGTATGAGTTTTAAAGTGAGATATTTATCCTAAGTTGAATGTATTTAAATTATAGTTTCATTTTTAATCTTTCAAAATGTAAAGTAAATTACTTTTGAATAAATACGTCCCGTTTAAAAAGAGAAATTTTATAGCGTCATAAAAAAGAAAGGGAAATTTGCTTATTTAAAATTAAAATAGTTTGTTATTTTACACTTCAAGACATTTTTGCTTAAAAACTGCATGAATGTTGAAATTGTTTTAGTAATTGATAAAAAAAAATCAATCTATTATCAAAATTGGTAGGAGAAAATTCATTCAGTCCAATTAAAGTTTTCGCGCACTTCAAAGTACACTATAACATTTTTAGCTCAACCAACCTGTCAATCATTCACGCAGCATTCCTGTTGAATTTGAGAATAGAAAAACCAAAAATGGAAAAGAAATATTCAGATAAATTTTATTTAGTGAAAATACTATTGTTGATTAAAACATTTAAATTTGTTTTATGCTCAACTATCAGCAAACGTCAAAAACATTTGAATTTTGATAGATTTTGCTTTATACTTTTACAACAAAAGGAGGAAAATAATTTTTAAAATTTAGATATTTTTTTTAATTTAAAATCGCGTCTCAAATGAATTTAACGTAATTTTCTGATGTTGCGTTTTATACGAAAAATGTTTTTCGTTATATACCCCCGTTAAAAAAGGGGTTATTTTTATTTTTATTATTTATTTATTTTGTAACAGCAAAATGACGACACGCACAAGAATTTAAATTAAAGTCTTAAAAATAATGATCTCTGAAGAGAACACCTACTTACTACACGGTGATGGTCTGTCATATCATAAAAAGGCAGAATTTTGGTATCGTTATTTCCTAAACATTCTAAGTAATTATGTAACTTTTTACTCGGGTAACTTAAAAAAAAAATTCACACCAAATGTTACCATTATCTTGCCAGTCTAGTTAGAGAAAAGTTAGTCATTGACTAATTTTAGCGCATTGGAGGAGGTGCTGCTTAGGACGGACCTCTGAAACCGAGTCAAAAAGGATTCCCGGTCATGTTGGATTTTACGGCATGTCAACCTTTGTTGTGTTATTTTATGCCGGGGATCTTTTTTTTTTTTTTTTTTTTTTTTTTTTTCCATTCTTTATGGGTATTCCACACTTTTATAGAATTACAATTTTTTAAAAAATCTCATCTTTTCCTATTTAACCCATAAATGTGAACTGTGAACCTAACAGTACTACCACTCCGGGTCTAAATTGACCTGGGTGTTATGGCAATGAAGAGGTCACTCCAAAATTGGATCTTGAACATTTGATGCAGTTTAACGTCATTCTTAGGACACATTCTTGGTTATAGGTGACCGGGTATCCCATCTGGAACAGAGGCGACCTATTTTTCCTTTTCTAAAATGGATAGTTTGTTTTTTGTTTGTTTATTTTATTAATTTTTTAAAATTGAAATAGATCACTAAGTAGGACTGAGCCTATAGTAACCACCCCAAGCGGAGATTTAAGAGGTTTGAATTCAGAGTTTTCCTTCTCCTAGGCTGGTTGCCTAACCAAGGTTAAAGAGCCCAGTATGCCCTATTATTTACCCATAGCTGGAGGGAGAATAGTTGGTTTCATACCTTTCCCAATGGTATTAGCGCTATGCGAACTGGGGCTTCGTCCAGGATTTGAACTCGGGTTACACAGTAAAGAATCTTTTAAACTCAAAACTACAGTTGAATTTTAAGTTCCTATATTTGTTTATATTTTTTCAAGTGTCAAGTTTTTGTTTAAGAAAAATACTTTGCTAAAAACGATATGATAAAGAAATATTGATCTGGAAGCAATATATAAAACGGGTTGGTTGGGTTTTACGGCATGTCAACTCTTGTTGGGCTATTTTATGCCAGAGACGTTTTGTTTTATTCATTCTTGATGGGTTTTTCAAGTTTTTAAAACTCATTTCTTTTTATCTAACAGAGAGGACCCTAATATGTACTACCACTCCGAGCCAGAGTAAACCTGAGAAATGGCGATGAAGGTCTACTCCCCAAAGCACCGTCAGCCACCGCCTTCTAGCACATATGATAAAATGGTCGGGGTTTGTCATAAGAGCAATTGGTCGGAATAATATAGGTGCTAGGGCTTATCGCGACCAGCCGATTAATCGGGGGGGGGGGGCATCTCCGACCGCTCGTCTGGCCTAAATAATAACATAACGACCTTGATTTTTAATAAATATATTTAAAATTGAGATGAGCAAATTAGAATGCTGAAATTTTCTGAAATTGAATATTTTCATTATGTGATATAGTTTTAATTTCAAGGTTTCGGTCAATATTTATCTTTATCAAAGGGATATTGTACTCGACCATTAAGGTTTACATTTTGTTTTAAATTAGCAAAAACAGCGCATGAATGGTAAACAGTTTCGTAACTTCTAAACGTAAACCAATATCAAAATGACATAATTCGGCATTAAATGATCCGAAAAGGGTTGATATACCGTAAAACAAAACTAACCAACCAGCCAATCCTATGCGTAAGTTAAGGATTTGAGTACGTGGAGGGGGGGGGTCCTAGAGAAGCAACCTCCAGCGCTTAGTGAGATTTGTTATGGTATTATGCCAGTAGAGATGCAATAAGCCAGAAACACCCCTTAAGACGGGGCGAAACATGCTCCAAAGACAGACTGGAAAATAGTATCGATTGAAACACTTAAAAACCAAAGTACGCGAAAAATCTATACACCAATACTTGTGTTCCCTAATTGCGCGACCGTTATCATCTTGCAACACCCTCTAGTTAAAAATGAGACCGTCCAAATCTTCTAAGATGAAATGCAAAAAATGTAAATCCTGATTATATGGTGTTGCTTATCCGCCGAATTCTAATTTCTCATGAGTATCGACACCCCAGCTAAATAATGGACTATTCCGTTTTTATTATAAAAAAAAGACAAGCTACACAGAAAAAATATATGAAAGACAGTAGGGGAAAAACAAAGACAGTGGGTGAGGGCGCGGAAGCGATAGCGCTAATCTGTTTCAATCGAACAAAATGGGGAGAGAGAGAGGGAGGGAAAGAAAGAGAAATCAAGATTATACTTTTTACATATTGAACTATTTTGCAATAGCTATTGAGTAAACATATCAAACGCCGTAATAATTAAATTATCATACTGTGGTATATCCACAGGTCCTGCTAGTATATAAAATAATGAAAATAATTTTCGGTATTGCAGGTATCAGTTTATAACCCACACTAAGTCCTTATAATGCATTAGTGCATCCATGGTTATAACACTGAACATCTCGCATGAACAATACACATGAATGTTTAATATACTTAACATGTAACAACAAAACATAATACATACGTCCCCAAACAAGTTAATTATACATCATTTTCCATAATCAGTGTAATGAAGAGATATTAAAAAAATGGCTAGAAAAGACCGTCTTCAATGGTTTTCATGACGAGATGAAATAAAATGATATGCTGAATTTGGAGACTAATTGCCTCTATTCTGTTCTACGAACAAAGCTGAGAAATGTCATTTTCGCTCAACGAGGGAGGACCGAAAATAGATAGCTCTTGTCCCTCCAAAGAAAGGGGACCAAAGAGAGTTTTTAAGGGGCTCAATTATCGTGTGGCCAACGGACACGTGACGTTAAAAGCCACGCCCATAGTCCGAGGGAAGACAATTTTTTTTTAATCTCCCTACACAGGTCTGAATAGATGATAGATAGATAGAGAGCCAGTGTGACCTGATGATATAAATTGTACACGGGTTTATACCTACTATTTTCACTTCAGTAGGTGAAGCCACGTAGTTAGTTTTTGTCCATTAGACAAAGCGGAATCAAAAAGCTCCCATACATTAAAGGATGGTTTGAATTTTTCATGTATTCATCGAGCGAAAACAGCGTATGAAATAAGCAGGTGGAAATGATATAGAAAATTATATATATTATAATTAATGATATATAATATAATTTTCTATATCATTTCCACCGGCTTATTTCATATAATTCAGGCCCGTAGCAGGCACAATATTTTTATTTTATTTTTTTACAACGTATATTTTTTCTGAGTTTTATTTTAACAAAGTACTATGTAAAAAATTTAAAAAAAACACCAAAAGGAGCGATTGGCAATTTTAAATGTACTTGCCGGTAACCATGTTGATGGCCTTTGATAACTTATGGTCAAGTTCTAAATTCTCCCCCCCCCCGCAAAAAAACGTATCTTTTACTGTATGTGATTAATAAAAGTTATATTTTGGTAGGGAGTGACAAAACTTTCAGACTACCCTGTATTTTGCTACAGGGAAGACCGTTCTTTCATTCCAATTATTAAATATTATTCGCCAATTTATTTATTTTTTTTTAGTTGTACATTTTACATATTTCCATACATTCAATTATCTTCTATCTTTACTAGGGACTGGCGAAATGAGCCTAAAATGCGTTTTTGACAAAATGATTTTAGCCCGCTCCCCCCCCCCCACACACACAGAAAATAATTTACCAAAAATCAGGGAATTATCGGATTTTAATGTAATTTTCAATGTTTATTTATCAATGAATGATATTTATAATGCATTATTTATTTTATTTCAAAACTTTCATTTTTTTTCAGGTCGCTTAATTTTGTTGGGGGCGTAACATTTTTTTCAAGTTGGTCTTATACTGTACTATTACAGTATAGATAAAGAGTTAAAAGACCGAAGTTATGAATAGAAAAAAAATTTTACGGTGGCTTTTCTATGAGAAAATAAGTACCGAAAATCGAAAAATAAAATGTAAAAAAATAAGAAATTTTTTGGAGATTTTTTACTCATTTCGATAATTATTTAATTGGCTATTATCTTATAAAAGAAAAAATATACATCGATATTTTTTCTGCTTAAAAAAGGGGGGGGGTACATTTTCAATCGAGTTTTTCTTCAAAAAGTATACTTTGATGCAATAAAATAAGGTTTGCATTAAATAGATATTTATTTCTAAAATCTAAATATAACATTTTAAACTTAACATCAGACTTTTCCCATTTTAAATGAATTTTATGTATTAAGTTTTCATAGCGAAAATACTAAATTAAAGTTTTTAAATAAAATAACTGATGCATTATAAAATTCATTAATTGTTAAATTAATACTGAAAATTTAATTTAAATCGGATAATTACGTGATTTTTGGTAATTTTTTTTGCAATCGCGAATGTTACAGTACAATTGTAAACAAGCACCATTGAAAAAGGGACAGAATGGCGGATCGCGTCGAAATTGACCAAAACAAATCCCTTTAAATGTATTAAAAATAAACTGCATATGTAATGATATTTTTCTTTTTTTTAATGATCGTCATTATTGCTACTTATCGATTTAGACAAAGTTTGACCTTAAATAATAGATTTAATTATTTTTAATTCGCTTTTAAAACTCGTAGAAGCTGTTTTTTTGCCAGTCCCTAATCTTTACGTACGCTGATGACTATTTCTTACACGTGTTAAAGACCAAAGAAAGAAAATTTAAGCTGCCACTACGTGGGAGATTTTAAAACCAACAAAAACTTACATCCGGGTTCACCCTATTTTAAAATTGCGGTATGCTACCAACTCCCTCTAGAGAATCGTTTTACAGAGCAAGGCTGGATTTATAAGGGAGCAATTGTTCCGGTTCCTCTAACAGAGGACTACCCAGACCATCTTTATAAAACCTGTAATAATTATAAAATTAATTTTATTGAAAAAAAAAGTGCTTTACTGCAAACTGAAAAGAATTATATAATTGTATAATACAAACGGAAAAATATAAATGTTATTCTTACAGTCAATATAATTGAGAAAAATAAAACTTAACATTTTCTCTAAAATTAATTTTTATTTTAGCAAGGACCTACATTGACCAGCTCTGCGCGGATATTAGATGCTGAGCAGAGGACCCCCCCCCCTTAGACAATGAGTGATAGAGAAGGTTGGCGAAAAATTATCATGGATATCCGTGCTAATTGCGCGACATGATGATTTTTTTCATGTACCTAATTCTTATTTTGATGCAAATTGAGGGGCTTTCTAACCAGAAATGTCCCTCCATACCTAAAGTCTAAATCCGGCTCTGTCATAGAACCCACGTGTCTCCAAATAACTACTTCTCCAGAAACTACAATATAATAATGCTACTCTCGAACATTCCCCAGAACACACTCAGTTATTAGTGAAATAGATCACTAATTAGGACTGAGCCTATTCTAGTAGTGACCACCCCAAGCGGAGTTTAACAGATTTGGATTTACAGTTTTCCTTCTCTAGACTGGTTGCCTAACCAAGGTTAAAGAGCCCAGTCTGCCATACTATTTACCCGTAGTTGGGGGGGAGAGTATTTGGATTCATACCTTTCCCAAGGGTATTAGTGCTATTTGAACTGTAGCTTCGTCCAGGATTTGAACTCTGATCGACAAGCCCATTTCCCACGACTAACTATTACACCACCTCCAATAAAATCATTTTTCGTTTAAATCTATATTTTGTTAAAGAATTGAACCACTGTACACAAACTATTAAGATATGCGATTGAGAAAATGGAGTCATTTTGCTAACAATTTTAATTCATTACATTTTGAATGAAAACGGAAATTTATTATTAGATACTTTGAACGTAATTAAAACCGAGTATTAGTATTTTAAAATTACATTCAGAATACGATGAACATTGAACCTGACACACTTGCGAGTAAACTTTCAATAAACTATTGACCTTTAAGAAAATAGACAACTTTTTTTCTTTGGAGGGGTATTCAAATTTTATTTGGGAAATATTTACAGATACGCATAAATTATACAAATGATACGAAATTCGTTCGGCAATTTTTTAAAATTGAAATAGATCACTAATTAGGACTGAGCCTATTTTAATAGTGACTACCCCAAGCGGAGTTAAACAGGTTTGAATTAAGAGTTTTCCTACTCATAGACTGGTTGCATAAGTCTGTCCTATTTACCCATAGGTAGACGGAGAATAGTTGGATTCATACCTTTCCCAAGGCTATGTGAACTGTGGCTTCGTCTAGGAATTGAACTTTGGTCGACGAGTTCATTTCCCGCGACTCTAACCAGTACACTACCGCGCTTCCCCCTTTGGGCAAATTTCAGTCGCTTGCTTGCTAACCAAGTGAGAGATTTTTTTGTTTTTGTTTAATGGCATATCAACCTTCGTGGTTTGTTTAATGCCAACATCATCCTTGTAGAAGAACAATAGTGGGGGGATGTTAGGGTTCGTATTAGTCCGAAAGTGAACGTAATAGCACGACTGGAGTTCGAACTCGCTTACTACGATATAGCAGTCCAGCAGTCAGGGGGACACCCTCCAAGTAAGATAGGTAAAGTTACAAACAAAGGGAGAAACGAAAAGAGGCGTGCGAGCAACACGGTCTCGATAAAGAGATCACCTACGAATCGTAATGCTCCATATTCGATACCGGTCCCCGTCAACTCAGCACATGAGTAGCACAGATTGGATAATCTGATCTGTGCGGTAAAGTGGCGAGTTGAATGTAGGTATGGCACTCCACCTCAGCAAAAATCCCAGTCTGCCCTACTATTTACCCATAGCTGGAGGGAGAATAGTTGAATTCATACATTTCCCGAGCGCTATGTGAAATGCAATCAGCCGCGTCCAGGATTTGAACTAGTCTCGCCGTGTCCATTTTCTACGACGATAACCATTACCCCAGGACCCCAAAAAAGAAAGATCACTAATTACAAAAAGCCCCCCCCCAAAAAAAAAAAAAAAACAGTACAAGTTTCATATTACAGTCTGCTGATTAATTTAGGTAAGTTTTTTTTGGTGTGTGTGTGCGTGTAAAGTTTGTCATTAAAACTATCCACTTTGTGTGTGTGTATGTATATATATATATATATATATATATATATATATATGTCAGATATAGTCATGTTTCTCCGTTTCAAAGCTCATCAGTGTGACTAGACAAGACAGACTGCTTCATGCTGGGTTCGAGACCCGACCAAATTGTCATCAGTCAGACATTTTACTGTTATAAATATACTAGGCCACTAATATACATATATTATATATACACTAACTCCACCATACGAGAAGGATGTGATCCAAAGCCAATTTTTTAAATTAAATTTTGAATTCAGAGTTTTCCTTCTAGACTGCTTGCCTGACCGATGTTAAAGAGCCCAATTTGTCCTATTTACCCATAGCTGGGAAGAGAATAATTGGATGTACACCTTTCTCAAAGGTATTAGCGCTATGTGAAATGCAAACAGTCTCGTCCAGGATTTGAACTCGTCTCGATGCGTCCATTTCCTACGACGATAACCATCACGGGCATCTCAAAATTCATATAGGTTCGAAATTCGGATAAAATTTTGAACTGGAAATCCTAGCTATTTTCTAGGTACAATTTTTTATTTGACAATTCTCAACATGGAGAGGCATCTAATCTGATTATTCATATGAATACAAACTATTAATCTAAAAATAGTTCTTAAAATAGCCGAGAGATATTCAAAAGTTAGAGGAAATGAACAATTGTCACTGCCATGGATATTTACTTTTACCCTTAAGGAACCCCGTGTTAATGACCAGTTAAATACCTGCATTATTCATCGCTTGTGAAGTTCGTATATAAATACCATTATTTAGTACAGTCATGGGCCACATACGGCCCGAGGTGATTTCTGACTGGCTCGCCCAATTTTCCGAGGAAAATAACATTTATTAATGTTTAGTTTGTCTCGATTCGTTTTCACTTGTTCACATGGACATTAAATATTCAATTTTTTCTTGGATCATATTCATATTGAATACATTGATTTTTCAAGTATCTTAATCACATTATCAGTGGTAATATTATACCAAGACATCAATTTAAGGCTGTTTGGATTTCACATAGCGCTAATAATACACTGGGGAAAGATATGCATCCACCTACTCTCCTTCCAGCTATGGGTAAATAGTAGGGAAGATTGGGCTCTCTAATCTTGGTTAGGTTACCAGTCTAGAATTCAAACCTGTTAAATCCCGCTTAAGAAATTGACCTACACCAATCCCTCCGCACGAGTATCTATCATTATACTAAATCTGAGCTAATCAACCGTTATCTCCTAAATGCTTTTTTACTATTTAGTTTAATTACACGAAAGTTATAAATTATTCCTCAATTTTAGGATTAAATTATGTTTGAAAAAAAATTCCATTTTAATTGGTTCTAATTAGTCGTAATTTGCAATTAAGTCAAAAACTGACCCGTCCCTGTCTTTATATTCTGCATATCACTCTTTTCCTCTCTGGGAAGGGGAGATTGATTAACAGACTTTTAACAATTCACCAGCACGTAATAAAATTCCACGATCCATTTCAATTTAAATTAGGTCAAACTAGATACATCCAATTCGTTGAAAAATCCGTTTTTTTTTTAATACAATTCTGACCCCACGCTTGAAAAAAAAAAAAAAAAAAAAAAAAAAAAAAAAAAATCAGGGAATTATCAGATTTTAATAAAATTCAGATTTTTTTCAGGTCCTTAAATTTGCCTTCTCCGGCCTTCTTCAGGTATTTCTTGTCGGACACGGGAACCTTCTCGAACTCGGAAACCATCTCGTAATCGGGAGCCATCACGGAACTTTGAACCTAACCCTTTATTCAGTCCACGGGGGGATCCTGTTCTCCTTCCACTAACCATAGCTGGGGTAAAGGTGTTAAGCTGTGTTTATTATTCTATGTTACTGCCGCCCCTGACCAGGATTGAACCTGCAGTCTAGAGATAACGGTCACTTAGAACTGTCTTAACATAACTCCTTTATCCAGAGTGAATTTTTTTCAATCGCAAATATTACATTTTGTAAAAACGGATTTTAAGTAGCCTCTTGGCAGGCATCTTGATCGAAAATTGTTTTTAAATGTATCAAAAATAAATTACATGAGTAATATTTTGCTTTTTTTTACTGATGCTCATTATGTTACTACTTTTCGACTTAGACAAAAATTTGACCTTAAATAATCGGTTTAATAAATTTTAATTCGTTTTTAAAATGAAAAGCAGACGATATTTTGGCAGACCCTACTCTTTTCCCTAATCTCAATCATCTAGCAAGAGCTTAATGGGTGACCCAACGGGTCACGTTTTGTCTATATATATATATATATATATATATATATATATTAAAGATTTGGCATTGAATAACCCACAAAGGTTGATATGATATTAAACACCTATTTAACCCATAGATGGCACCGTAACCGGTAATACCACTCCGGGTCAGGGTGGACTTGGAAGTAATGGGGATCAAGGGGTACTCCACATTTCCCAGGGCTCCAGAATTGGATCCTCACCATCATATAGAATTTAACGTCATACCCAGGACATTAAGACCCTCAGCCATCGTCTTCTAACACATGATAAAAAGGGTTGGGGTTTGCCAAAAGAGCAATAGCGTTGGGACAATCATATAGGTGCTAGGGCTTGACGTGACCAGCCGATTGACGGGAGGAGACCTCTTCGACCACCCGTCTAGCCTAAGTAATCGGGTAGTGGGGTTATCAAGTCTACTTATTTTAAAAATCGAATAGGCGAGAAACTCAATCAAGAGGCGTTGACTTGATTCCCATGCTACTCTAACGCGCGCGCAAACACATATATAAATCTAATTATAATGGATATTCGGTGTCTGTAACCGAAACTACGTCACTGCGTACGTCACATACCGTCAAGAATTGTGTAAGTTCAATGGGCATTTAATTTATAATCAAAATAGAATAAATATTATTCATTAAACATGGTTAAAGAGCTCAGTCTGCCCTACTATTGACCCATAGCTAGAGGGAGAGTAGCTGGATTCATACCTTTCCCAAGGATATTAGCACTATGTGAACTGTAGCTTCATCCAGGATTTGAACTCAGACCGACGAGTCCATTTCCTACGACTAACCATTACACTACAGACTCATTTTCCAGCAGATGAATCCATACATCTCCACAGGTAGGAAGAGTAATCGGAAATGACAACTGGAAAAGAAGGAATTGATTGATTTTAACATGGTCAACCTGTCTCGGGTTATTTTATGCCAAGAGAATCACGTTCATTTTATGTTCATAATTACTGTTGTGTAGTTTTTTTTCTCGCACGGTCCTATCGAATAGAAATAACGTTTATACAGATCTGTGACTCCTGAATGAGACCCTTACAGGTACTGCCACTCCGGATCAGTGGACCTGGGAATAATGGCAATGAAAGGGTGCACTACATTTTCCAGATCTTCAGAACTGGATTCTCACTATTATATACAATTTAGTTTC